>LNAC01000717.1:405694-524290 GCA_002007465.1 Ailurus styani | reverse complement strand
AAAAAAAAAAAAAAAAAATAAAAAAAAAAAAAAAAAAAAAACACACAAGTCTATAGAATAAAACTTGAGTTTTCACTTATCAAAATAGGAGGAAAAACAAAACCTACCTTGTAAGTGTCCACATAACGATCTTCTTTTTCCTTATACTGCACAGCTATGGGCTTAGAGAGATTTCTACAAATGAAGAGATGATGGAAAAAGATGAAGTCTTTTGATACTGTCAGGATTAAGCTGCCTACACACCTGCATCCTGTAAGTCTGTGCTCAGCAAACACTAGGCCCTTAGTTTAGTGCTTACACATGTTGCTTTGCAACTAACACCCATCATTCAAGATTATGATTGAATCAATTGATAGAAGGTAGGATTTTCCTAAGCAGATACATACCAATCTCAGGAATTCCGGACTTACGAGTAACCTAGACAAGAAGAGCTGCTGCTGCTGCCCCTGCCCTCTTCGCTTCCTCTACTTCCTCCAGAATCAGAACCGATGCTGCCCAGGGCAGCTGATTCCTGCCAAGCCCTGGCGTTCCCACCCCCATTTTGAGACCTACACCCGTCAGGTGGTGACGACTGAAGGACAGTTTGGATGGAAAACAGGATCATGAGGAGATGTTATATAATTATTAGGTTACTTACTGAAAATTAATGAAATGACACTTTAAAAAAATTTTTTAACAATTTTAAGTGGGCTCCACGCCCAATGTGGGGCTTGAACTCATGACCCTGAGAGTAAGAGTCACACACTCTACTGACCAAGCCGACCAGGCACTCCAAAATGACACAAGTTAAAATGACCAAGTGAAGACTAGGAGTGTGCATACTGAAATCAATGTTTTGTTGTCCAACTCATAGATGGGGATTGACATCCTTGTTCACAGAGTAGAGATGGGTCTGTGCTGGTGTTCATGTTCTGTCAGGGAGGCTAGAGAACACTGGGATGAATCCTCACTTTTCCAAGCTAGAGTCAAGTCCCGTCTCCATGTGGCACTTGAAAGAGCAAGAGGAAAAGATCTGCGAAGGCAGAGCAGCTTCCCCACTGAGGGGTCACCTGGGCTGGTATTAGGGTGCAGCCATCACATCTGGCTATGTAACTAAATCAACATCAAGATTTGCCCATAGTTCAGTGGTCAAACCAGGTCTGTTGAGCCAGATAGTAATATACCTATATCCTAGGAATATTGAAATTAGTGATAGTAAGCACTAATTTTGTTTCTGAGACCTTTCTTTCTTTCTTTCTTTCTTTCTTTCTTTCTTTCTTTCTTTCTTTCTTTCTTTCTTTCTTTCTTTCTTCCTTTCTTTCTTTCTTTCTTTCTTTCTTTCTTTCTTTCTTTCTTTCTTTCTAAGATTTTATAAATTTATTTGACAGAGAGAGCAAGAGAGAGATCACAAGTAGGCTGAGAGGCAGGCAGAGAGAGAGGAGGAAGCAGGTTCCCCGCCAAGCAGGAAGCCCGATGTGGGCCTCGATCCCAGGACCCTGAGATCATGACCTGAGCCGAAGGCAGAGGCTTTAACCCATTGAGCCACCCAGGCACCCTTTTGAGACCTTTCTAATCCTAAAAAAAAGTCATTAAAAGGTAAAAATAGTTTTATAGAATAAATACAAATGCATATCTCAAAATAGGAGAAATCATGTTTAAGATCCAGGTATGCAGTTTTTTCTAAATGGTGTAAATAGGTTTTTTTGAACACAAGTAAATACTTATTGTTGTGGTTGAAAAATAAGAAATTACTGATGAGCAGACAGAATAACCCCCAAATCAGCTAAAATACTATTATTCACAGGTAAAACATTTTGGTATATACCTTTCTGGTTGTTTTTCTGGTTATCTGTATATGTATATTCATGTTTAAAATAAAAATAACAGCCTTCCCCACCTACACTATATATTTCTAAAATACCATTTTTAATGGCTGCAGTGCAAAACAGTTTACTCAAACCTAGTGTTGGGCCTTGAGGTTGTTTCCAAATTTTGGCTACTTAAAAAAAATGATGTAAGGACTATCCATCCATATGGCCAAATTTTTGGATGCAGTGCCAGGCACCACTATCAGCAATGAACCAGAGTTCTTGCCCTCATGAAACTTACTTCCAGTGGGAAACTTTCCGGTAAAGTACATATTCTTAAGTATTCCTAAAAAAAAAAGTCCCAGAAGTTAAATTGCTAAAACAGAGTAAGCACATTTGAAGAGTTCTTTGGCTATATATTGTCAAACTCCCTTCCAGAAAGATTGGATCTATTTATAATCAGTAGTGCAAAAATGTCTAAATGTCCATCAGCAGTATATAAAAGTATCTGGAAATAAAATGCCACCTGCTGTTTTTTAAATTGACAAACATATTAAACTGAGTCTGATTTCTTGAAAACTGTCTTAAGCTAGGACTACTTTTTAGTAGTTATAATTAAAATATTCTAAAAATATATATATTCTAATATACCAAGCAGAATATATGGAGTCAATTTTTCTTTAAATTACCTAAGAGAACTTTTTAAAAAAATTAAATAACAAGAATATTTCCTCATCACCTAGGGCTATGTGGTTACTCTAAAATGCAATTCATTCAAGAAAGGCAGGATAAATGCTTAATTTTTTTGCTTTAATTGCCAAATCTCAAAGGTAAGGAATTGGTGCTCTAGTCATATCCAATGGCGATCAGTAAGTTTGTTTTGGGGGACTTTAAAAAGTATCATTATTAACTTAAGTGTTTTTTAAAATCTAAATGTGTTTTAATCAATTGTAGTCATCATTCTTCCTGATGCCCAGATTGTCCTATCTTTGGCAGTGAGAGCCACTTCAGATTGGCTCCTTGAGTCCTTTGTTTTTTCTGTTTTGATTGTGTTAAAAAAACACACAATACAAAATTTATAATCATAACAATCCTCAACTATACAGTTCAACAGTGTTGACCATATTCACATTGCTGTATAACAGATGTCGAGAACTTTTCCACCTTGTAAAACTCTACCCCCACTGAACAACTCCCCATTTCCTGCTCCCCTGTCCAACCTTATCCCCCAGCAATCACCATTACCCTCTCTGCCTCTCACTCTAATAACCCTAGATAACTCTCGTAAGTGGAAGGCCACAATATTTGTCTATTTTGTGGCTAGCTTATTTTACTTAGCACAATGTCCCTAAGGTTCATCCACGTTATAGCATGACAGGACTTCCCTCCTTTTTAAGGCTGAATGATATTCCATTGTATGTATGTACCACAAATTTCCCATCCATCCTTCCATCCACAGATAGACACGGGCTGCCTCCCTGACTTGGCTCTTGTGAGTAATGTTGCAATGAACATGGGTATGAACATAAATGTGAACATAATGAACATAATGTGAACATAATGAACATAAATATGGCCCCTACGTCCTTCTGACAAGACTATTAGTTTCCTTGCTTTCTGACACAACAAGTACCCCAGGCTCATCTTGTATGTTTTCTTCTAAAAATTTTTAGAAGAAATAAGAGAATAGGAAGTCACCATTTTGTGACCCCCTAGTGAAATAAAGAACTGACTTAAGAGATAATCATTAATGACAGAAACAAATTCAGTGGAAGCCTGATACCACGGATCAATCTGAGGATCATTACAGTGGGATATCATATGTTTCCCGAGATGGGCAAGATGAAGTTCACACCACCATCTACAAAGGATTATTGCCAAAAAAGGTTGAACCTCAATCTAAGCAAGCCTACAGAACTAATTTCCAGTCTCTAGGAAATAAAGAGGCTAAAGGAAGAAGGTAAATACTAACATGGAAATGGGGGATATCCTACAAAATACATGACCTGTTTTTCTTCAACAAGTCAATGTTAGGAAAAAAGAAAAGAAAATGCATACCAAAAAACAAAGCCTTATTCTAGATGTGTATCTTTAGAGACATAGCAACCAAAGGTGATACTGGGCCTGATATAAGTCAATCAACTATAAAAAGACATCTTTCATATAATTGGGGGACATCGGAAAATGGACTGGGTATTAGATGATACCATAAAATTATTGTTAATTTTCTTAGATATGATAGTGTCACTATAACATAACAAGTAAGAAAATGTTCTATACTTTCTTAAGAGATGTGTACTGAAGAACACAGGAATAACATAACAAAATATCTGTGATTTGTCTTAAAAAGAAAAAAGAGAGCATACAAGTTTGGCAAAAATTTCCATAATTATCAAGTTGAGGTTATGGACAGATGGGGTTCACTGTATATTCCTTCTACATTGGTGCATGGTTGAAAATTCTGATAGGTCTTTAATGAAATAAAGATAGCATTATGGACAAAACTAATAGGCAATAATGTTTTTAGTTACCTGTAGACTGAAGGATCATTGAGGTCAAGGGTCTCACTAACATAGTCGGCAAGTATGAACGGGAACACTGGATACTGCATGAGATCATTGAAGGATCGGCCAGCATGTTTGTTTAAGTGAGTCAAATATTCAAAGTTAGTAATTTGTCCAGTATACCACAGATTTGTCAGAGCATTGATGTTGCCATATTCCAGGAGATTAGGGAGGTTATTTGTTAGTATACTGTGGTACACATCATCACGAACCTGCAAAGGAAGGAGAAAAAAACAGATTTTCTTTTAGGCCACTGATACTTTTCTCCAAAGTCTCCATATTTTAGGCACATTACTAATCTCAAGGCCACCAAGAAAATACCTGCTGCCAAACTAACATCAGCTAGTGGTGAAGTGAAATTCAACTCTGGGTCTTCCTCCAAAGGCTGGACTCTTAAACATTATGTTTTGTTGCCAGAGAAATCAGTTAATAAGAAGGTAAGAAAAAGTTCGTGCAGAAAAGTCACTTATATATAGATCCTGAAAAAAATCAATAAAGGATAAAGAAGGATCTTCATCTAAATAAATACAACATGGTATTGTAGAAAGAGCATGGTCTTCTTAATTAGGCAGGCATGGCCTGATTTCCATCTTAAAACCTCTGTGTTACAGTTACCACATCTGTAATATGAGAATAATAATATTTATTTCATGAATATGAAATAAAATATCCTATGTAAAATATGATATTTGACTTTCACTACTGATTGAAACCAATAAACCTTAGTGGGTTGTTTTTTTTTTTGAGATTCACAAAACTTGTCATAGAAAAAGGTAATCTGATTTTTTCTAAAGTCATTAAAAGATGATTGGTAATATATGGGAAAAAGTAGATAAGCCAGGACTTTACTAAAAACAAATATGAAAATTTTTTTAAAAGATTTTATTTATTTATTCAACAGAGAGAGAAATCACAAGTAGGCAGAGAGGCAGGCAGAGAGAGAGGAGGAGGCAGGCTCCCTGCTGAGCAGAGAGCCCGAAGCGGGCCTCGATCCCAGGACCCTGGGATCATGACCTGAGCCGAAGGCAGAAGCTTTAACCCACTGAGCCACCCAGGCGCCCACAAATATGAAATATTTTTCCTAAATGTGTATGCACTTTCGGCATAGGAATGAGAGCCACAGATGTGGATAACCAGAGACAGGACTAAAAGTAAATGAGGAAATGGAGCTATGGCTACGGAACAGGCAAGGTCACAGAAGGTTTAAAAACCTACACCTGGGGGCACCTGGGTGGCTCAGTGGGTTAAAGCCTCTGCCTTCAGCTCAGGTCATGATCTCAGGGTCCTGGGATCGAGCCCTGCATCGGGCTCCCCACTTAGCGGGGAGCCTGTTTCCTCCTCTCTCTCTGCCTGCCTCTCTGCCTACTTGTGATCTCTCTTTCTCTGTGTCAAATAAATAAATAAAATCTTAAAAAAAAACTACACCTGGAACCTGTTCTACAATAATGTGAATATACTTAACACATAAAAATGGCTAAAATGAGGGCACGTGGGTGGCTCAGTTGGTTAAGCATAGGTCTTTGGCTCAGGTCATAATCCCAGAGTCATGGGATCAAGTCCCACATCGGATTACTTGCTCAGTGGGGAGCCTGCTTCTCCCTCTGCTTCCCTCCACCCCCTCCACTCATGCTCACTCACTCTCTCTAATAAATAAATAAAATCTTTTTTAAAAAATGGCCATCTTATAAAAAAACTGAAATCTTGCCATTTGCAACGACATGGATGTAACTAGAGGGTATTAATGCTAAGCAAAATAAGTCAATCAGAGAAAGACAATTAGCATATGATCTCTCTGATATGAGGAATTTGAGATGCAGAGCGGGGGGTTGTGGGAGATAGGGAGGGAAAAAAATGAAACAAGATCGGATCGGAAGGGAGACAAACCATAAGAGACTCTTAATCTCACAAAACAAACTGAGGGTTACTGGGGGGTCGGGGGGTAGAGATAGGATGGCTGGGTTATGGACACTGGGGAGGGTTTGTGCTATGGTGAGTGCTGTGAAATGTGTAAGACTAATGATTCACAGGCTTGTACCCCTGGAGCAAAGAATACATTATATGTTAATAAAATTTTTAAAAATGGCCATCTTATTTTACATATTTTCTTACCACAATTTAAAAAAATGAGTAGGTTCAAGGAAAAACAAATTAACAAAAAACTGAAACCTATAGTTTAAATCTGAAGATTGCCACCTTCTAAAGCTAAGGTTGATGGGAGTTTATGAGAGACTGCATACCAAACTGCAAGAAAAAGGAAACATTCATTCATTTGACAAATAACTGATCAAGCACCTACATTCAAACTGTTGAAGCTATAGCACTTATAAAAACAAGGTATTTACATTTTATTGGAGAGACGATGTTGGATGTTATTAGTCCTAAAGAGAAAAACAGAGTCCCACTTCGGGCTCCCTGCTCAGCAGGAAGCCTGCTTCTCCCTCTCCCACTCCCCCTGCTCACACTCCCTCTCTCACTGTCTGTCTCTCTGCCAAATAAATAAAATAAAATCTTAAAAAAAAAAAAAAAGAGTAGTCAGGAAGGTCTGAGAAGGAGACATTGGATCAAGGAACCTGAAAAGGCGAGAAAGTGAGTCACTGAATTTCAAAAAGGAAAAACATTCTAGGTGAGCAGGAGCAATAAGTGCAAAGGCCCTGAGGCATTAGTATGTCTAGTCAAGGAAAACAAAGTCGCCATAGATGGAGTGGAGAGAGCAGGGGATAGAATGATAAAAAAGGAGGTCAGTGAGATAACAAGATGTCAGATCATTCAGTGTGTCATTCAGCTATTATAAGGACTGTGGTATTAACCAAGTGAGACAGGAAGTGATTGGAGGGTTTTGAGTAGAGGATGACATGATTCAACATATTTTAGCTATCGTGTTGAGAATAGACAGAAAGGGGGAGTATGGAAGCAGGGAGGACAGTTAGGAGCCTAGTGTAACGATTTAGGCAAGAGATGATGCTGGCTGAGACCAGGAGGGTAGTATAGTTAAGTAGTCAGATTGTGGACCTGTTTTGAGGGGACAGTCAGCAGGACTGATGGAGTGCATGTGGAGCATGAAAGAATAAGCGGAGTCTAGGATAATCCCCAAATTTCTAGCCTGAGCAATCAGAGAGATTAGAGTTGCCAATTTTTGAAATGGGGAAAATGGTGAGATTTGAGGGGGAAGATTAGCAGTTCTGTTTTGTGCATGCTCAATATAAGATGCCGATTTGACTTTCAAGTGGAGATGCCAAGTAGGGAGTTAAGTATTTGAGTGTGGCATTCCTGGGAGAGGTTTGAGTAGTGATATAAATTTGTAAATTGTTACAATACAGGTAGTATTTAAAGTCAGAAGAGTAGATGAAAAAAGAATAGGTCCTTGGAGTGAGCCCAGAGGCATTCCAAGAAGCATCTTTGAGAAAGACTGAGAAGGAATGCCCTTAAGGCAGGAGGAGAGCCAATGAAAAGTGATGACCCAGAAACCTAGTGGAGAAGATTTTTTTTTTTTTAAAGATTTTATTTATTGGGTGCCTGGGTGGCTCAGTTGGTTGAGCGACTGCCTTTGGCTCAGGTCATGATGCCAGGGTCCTGGGATCGAGGCCCGCATAGGGCTCCCTGCTCGGCGGAAGGCCTGCTTCTCCCTCTCCCTCTGCCTGCTACTCCTCCTGCTTGTGCTCTCTCTCTGTCAAATAAATAAATAAAATATTTAAAAAAAAGATTTTATTTATTTATTTGAGAGAGCACCACAGAGGGAGATGGAGAGGAAGAGGCACACGCGGACTCCCTGCAGAGCACGGAGCCAATGTGTGGCTTGATCTCATGACCCTGATCACGATCATGACCTGAGTTGAAACCAAGAGGTGGAAGGTCAGCTACTCAGCTGACTGCACCACCCAGGTACCCTGAGAAGGTTATTATTATTATTATTATTATTATTATTATATTTTTTTAAGAAAGAGAAGAGTCACCGAGGTCAAATGCTGCTGATAGGTCAAGTAAAATGAGGACCAAGAACTGTGACCATAGTGTTTAGACATGGAGGACACTAAGAATCCCAGCCAGAGTTCTGCGTGAAGTAGTGAGAAGAAAACCAGTCAGGAGCATTTCAAAAGAGAACTGGAGGCAGTGAGCACGCCTAACTTTTTCTAAAAGGTTTTCTATAAAGGACAGTAGACAAACTGAAGCTGAAGGGATGTGGGGGTTAAGAAAGGGTTTGTAAAAAATGGAATCTACTCTCAAGTTTAAATTACTCTTTTCAGGTTGGTTATGCATTCACTTTTTACAGAGACAGTCACTTTGGAGAATCTGAATTTAACACAGTTTTGAAGGACAAAAATCATTCTAATATAGCCATGGGTTCACTTTAATTAGGACTAAGAAATAAGAGCAATTTTTATTTGATGAGAGAAACAGTGAATCAAAGTTTAAATAAGTTAAACCTTGATAAAATCAGTATGAGTATGGTTACACTGTTCCCATGATAATTTCAAAAATATGTATCAATTAATAAAGCCGAATTTACCTTGGTGTTATCAAATGCTAACAGGAGTGTTCTACCATTTGTTAAAAAGATTTCTACAGCATTGTCTCTCAACTGCCACCAACGCTTGTGGACTTCTTTAATTTCTTCATATGTCCAGGAGAAGGATGCTGGTTCCAATTCTCCCTGAAGGCTCTAAGACAAAAGAAATAAATGAAAGTGTTTGCTTTATAGGAAATATAAATAATCACTTTAATCTTAGGTTTTTAAAAATATCAAAATGAAATAAAACATCTTCCTTTTGTGGGAATACGGCAGATAAGATTCCCTGACCCGTCCCACCCCCTCACTACAGAACACTTCAAAATGCTGGATGAAATTTAAGGAATTAAAAAAAAAGACCTTATTTGAATTTTTTTTATTTGCCCCAGGGATACAGGTCTGTGAATCATCAGGCTTACACCTTTCACAGCACTCACCATAGCACAAACCCTCCCAATGTCCATAACCCATCCGCCCTATCCCTACCCTCTCACCCCCCAGTAACCCTCAGTTTGTTTTATGAGATTAAGAGTCTCTTATGGTTTGTCTCCTTCCCAATCCCATCTTGTTTCATTATTTTTCCCTCCCTACTCCCCACGACCCCCCTCCCTGCTCCTCAAATTCCTCATATCAGAGAGATATGATAATTGTCTTTCTCTGATCGACTTATTTTGCTCAGCATAATACCCTCTAGTTCCATCCTTTATTTGCATTTTTTAGAGCAGTTTTATGTTTGCAGGAAACTGAGCAGATAGTGCAGAAAGTTCCCACATATTCCCTGCCTGCATTCACAATTTCCCTATGATTAACATCCCCCATTCGTGTGAGAGTGTGGTGCCTTTGTAATAATGGTTGAGCCAATATTAAATACATTCTTCTTAACTAAAGGCCATGGTTTATATTAGGGTTCACTCTTGGTGTGATGCAGTTCTGTGAGTTTTGACTAACGACTCCTGTGAAATGTGTCCATCATCAGCCTCATACCGAATTCCCTTTTGCTCCACCTCCTCATCCACTCCTTCCCCTCGGACCCCTGATCTTTTTACTATCTCCATGGTTTTCCCCTCCCAGAATGTCATATGGTTAGAATCATACAATATGTAGCCTTTCCAGACTGACTTATTTTAAAGCTGAGCTTGCAAGAAATTAAGGGAAAATGTATCCCAGGAACCAAAAATAACAAGAAATGTGAAAAGCAGCAGTGAGGTGGAGGCACACACCAGGTTCAGAGACTAAGTGACTTAGGTTAACATCCACTTGAAGAAAGATGATAACGCACTGGGTTCTCTGGATCAGAGTATGGGAATGAAATTACTTCAGAAATCTAAAATCCATTAAAGGACATTTTCCTGGTTGTAGATAAACACACGTGCCCATAATAGAGAAAGAAGTAGGAGCTTGTCTCTCTTGACCTGGGGTCTGGGTGGAGAATGGAAAACAAACTTCTCCCTGAGAACTCACAACTGTGGGCCTGCCCTCACATGGACTTGGGTTAAAATTGACCTATCTGCATGGCCTGGGAGCTCCCCAGCTTTGACACATAGTTCCCATGCCTCCGAATCTTCCAGGAAAGGCAAAGCGGCCTCCTGCCAATTCAGTCCCACTGACTGTAAGCTCACAGATCACTGTGCACCAGATGGCTATGTTCCTCTCCTATGTGGTCAGCAGAAGGAAGGAAGAGATAAAGTGACCACCAGAAGGCTGGATCTTCCTGACAGCATTAAACCCAACCTCCCTCAACAAATCCCCACATTCTTTTTTCTTTTTTCTTTTTTTTTTTTTTAAAGATTTTATTTATTTGTCAGAGAGAGAAAGCACAAGCAGGGAGAGCAGCAGGCAAAGAGAGAAGCAGACTCTCTGCTGAGCAAGAAGCCTGATGCTGGACTCCATCCCAGGACCTGAGCCACTCAGGCGTCCCAAATTCCCACATTCTAGAATGAAAGGTTAGGGGCCATAGGTCCTATACTTCTTACCATCACTGGGCTCTTGTCAAAGTACAAAAATCAAGAATAAAAACATGTCTAAGTCTTTTGTAAACTGTAATTGAATACATGAATTATGTTACTCAATGCTTTTAATAGAAAAATCATAATAAACGCTTCTACTAAGGTTTAAAACTAGTTAGAATTTATCTCATCAAATTAACCTGCATTCTATTTTGGTTTGTTTTCATCAGTTTTCCCTTTTGGAAAACTGCACTTACTCTTTTGTGTTGGAACTGGAGCTTAGAGCAAAATTTAGAACTCAATCACAATGACTATCTTACCCCAGGCTCATCATCTTTCTAAAACCTTATTTGAAATTTTTAAAATTTGACTTGTCCTGTTGTATGTGTGTTATGGTATTGTACCGGGTTCCAACTGACTTTTAGAAGTAGGAGCAGGAAATATATTACAAATAAAATTAAACATTTTCATGAAAGTCTAATATTCTCATACATGAAACTGAATTCCTTCTTGTTGAGCTTCAACTTTTATTCCTTCATTCAACTCAGCAGATGTTAATTAAGCATCTACGAGCAAGGTGCCCTGCTAAGTGCTCTGCACGAAATACATCTGTGTAAGATGGAAAGTGTATACACGTTCAAAATGCAAGACAGCAAATGTCATATACAAAGTGGGAACAAACACTAACGAGCAGAGGAAAGGCGGCTCTTTCACTCTATTAAAGAAATAAGAGTATTTTAAGGCAAGTTTTAAAGGGGGGAAAATGGCATCTTTTGGATCCAGAAAAACGTTGGCTTGTATGTCACCTATTAAATTCCTTGGTTGCTAAAAAGAGACATCTTGAAAAAATAATGTAACCATACTTTTACTAGCTGGGATAAATACTGTGGCAATGGCTAGATAAATCACACAAAAGAATGCCTACTAAATTTGGGGGGCTATATTAAATATTTTCATGATTTTTTTCATATTACGTTTTACAACAAAATTTTATGTTTTAGCTCATTATTTTTTTGAAATCAACTATGTATTCACTATTAAGCCACATGTAATTTCATTTAGTATATCCTTAGCAATTCCTGGTTTTAGAATTTTTCTAAAACAAAAAGCCTTATTTCTCTTTTTACAGGGATCTCAAAACAATATTTAAATAGCATACAAGCTAATTCAGGTGGACAAAAACTCTTGCGATACAAAAAACTGAATTAAGAGTCATTTTTGTTATTTTCTGATTAACAGCAGTACTTCCGGCAGAATAAAAATTATGGTACTAAGACATATGAATATCAGGATTACTTAAGTTATTCAATTATGCAACATCTTCCTTTCTTTGTGAACTTAAGTGTACTCTTGATAGTGAACTGATACTGGTAAGAAGTAGTTATTTGTTTCTACAGAGGATAGTGATAAAAAGAATAAATATAAATAAATTAATGTAACAGCACTTTTCTTTCATTTTTTCATTTTTATTTTTTAAAATTTTGTATTTTTCAAGTTTTTATTTTAATTCCAGTTAGTTAACATACAGTGTTGTATAGTTTTAGGTGTAAAATATAATGATTCAGCATTTCTTTACATCACCTGGTGCTCATCACAAGTGCTCTCCTTAATCCCCTTCACCTAGTCCACCCACCCCCAACCCACCTGCCCTCTGTTAACCCTGTTTGTTCTCTATAATTAAGAGCGTGTTTCTTGCTTTGTCTGTCTGTTTGTCTGTCTGTCTCTCTCTTTCTCTCTCTTCCCCTTTGCTTGTTTGCTTTAACAGGAGCACTTTGGAATTTGACTCAATACTAACTGCTATGAGATCAGACTGTAAACCAGATGAGATGGTATGGTCTTTTTAAAAGTATCTTTACAAGAAAAGTTTGGAATTAAGACCAATCTATACATAACAATACATAAAGTCTTATAGTTCTATCTGTTCTCTCGTTATACCAAAGTTATACATTTTGGGAATTTGTTTAGATTTATGTAAGCACAAACTTAAGCCTCTACTCACCGAACTTTCAACTGTATCAGAAGCATTATCTTCCACAAAATACATTCCACATTTACCTATAGAAAGTAATTGGATATGAGTTTGAAAATATATGTGCACTATTACTGTATGTGATTATAAATATGACCTCTGGAGTCAGTTGGTCCGATTTAAAACCCGGCACCCAGAAACAGCTTCTGTCACTCAATAAATATTTTTAAATAGAATCCATGAGATCTTGGTTGTACAAGTTGCTTCTTTTTGTCTTAATATCCTTATTAAAAAAAGGGGCAGAGGGAGGACTTTATTTCACAGGGTTACTGTGGGAATTAAATTAGAATATATGTAAAACACTTATTACTAGTGCCTGGGACTCAGTGCTAAAAAAAAAGTTGGCCATTTATTATTACCAGTACTCTTCTTCTATTACTAGCATATTAATTTGTTTTATTTTCTCACATATTAGCTGAAGTCAACTTGTAAACAAATTTTCTAGCAAAAGAGGAATCCTTAATTATTTTTATTTAAACACTGTATAGAGCAGAGTAGACCTTAAAAGATAGCCCCCAATCTCTCCTGCTTTATAGGTTGGCTGTGTTAACATATGTCCCTACACCATGTATCCAAGACGGTATGAATTTCTCTGGGGCTCGGCACTGTATGCTGGTCACCCCTGAGCACTGAGCACTGCTGGCTCAGAGAAGGGCACTATCTCCATCCTCAAGACCATGGGGCTCAGTCCAGACAAGCTTGAAGCTCTGCATCGGGAGCCCTGGAAGCTGCAGCTTTAGCCTATAGCAGGGACTCTCAAATTTGAGGGTGCATCGAATTGCTAGAGGGCTCAGAGAAATGCACATTGCTGGGCCTCACCCCACTGAGTTCCAGACTCAATAGGTCTGGGCTGGAGCCCAAGAATGTATATTTCTAAGTAGTTTCCACGTGATGCTGACTCTCTGGATTTGGGGACCATGCTTCAAGAAGAACTGGCCTACAGCATACAAACTGGTTCTTTAAGGGAACAGAGACCAAGTAGTGCAACCTCATTCCTTCATATCTTGAGGAAAAAATGTCTCACTAAATGTAATTATATAGATATCCATGGATGGACAACCTTGGCCTTTCTTTCAGAAGCACAACAGGGAATATAAATTATGAACTATCTCAAGATGGATATATTTCTTAGTATTCCAATAATTTTTCACTTTAAAAATAAAAAATGGATATAGGTAAAAGGAATGATTAAATATAAAGATATATACTTATAAGGAAAGTCAACTTTATGAAAATTAAAATGCTATTTATGTGCTTTTTAGAAAATAAGATTGTAATTTCTTCACATTTGTGACTCATAAGAACCATATATAATGTTAAGGCAAAATCACCTATGTGATATGAGAGAAAGTTTATCTGATTTAATGGTATTACATCAAACAATGCTTCAAATTATTTAAGAATAAAGACAGGGTGAGCATGTGTAAAACTCTTCAAAACATGACTTACCTAATAACAATTCACCAGCTGTCTCTCTAGATGGTGCAACGCTGATACATCTTCGATTCACTCTGTCAAAACGTATTTAAAATCACTATGATTAAATGTTTTGACCAATTTTAGAGAGTAGAGTATAAGCTTTCTTTACATAGTAAAAGATTTTAACAAAGCAGACTACAGTTTCAAAAGTATGAGAAGTCTTATCTAAACCCACATGAAAATATTATCTCAAATTTTAATGCTCTAGTAGAGGAGAAAATAAAATTTTTAGAGAAGGCTTATAACTCCTGTGCCAGGTATACAGAATATAGGGATTCAATTTTTTCTAAGAAACTTTAGTATTTTATGTTTTCTAGTAATTAAGCAAACATTGGATCATGCCTCTGGTATTTTCAAAGACATGAAAGAATCCTTGTATCCTAGGAAACACAGGGGATTTAGATTCCGAAAGATCTACTCTTTTGTCAAGTCACTCACCTTCTTCAAGTCTGACTTTTTCATCTATTAAATGGGCATGATAATAACTGCCACCACCATAACAAAGACAATACTATCAAAAGCTAACATATACTGACCCATTTGATACTCAACAATATGCTGATACTTTGGTATTATTATCTTCCTCATGTCACAGATACAGACACTGACACAGAGAGGCTAAGTAACTTGCCCAAGATCAGATAGCTAGTAAGACAAGGAACTAAAATTTTAACCTTTAATCACTGCACTAGATTGCTTCTTGTGGACATGACCAGTGGTGCTGTTTCACAGACAACTGCAAAGATAGATGCATGCAGATAAGGGTCAGAGCACGATGCCTGAAGCCCAATGCATCCTCAAAAATGTCTTTTCCTTTTGGATTTTGGTCATTCAACCTTGTCCTCTCTTTTTTTTTTTTAATTTTATTTTTATTCTTTGCCCAAGGGGTACAGGTCTGTGAATCAGCAATCGCACTACTGGGTATTTATCCTAAAGACACAACCTTGTCCTCTCTTGAGCAACATGCACGACCTTTCTTAAAACCACAGCATTATCTGATATAAATATTACCTAAACACTACAATAAAATATTAAACTCTTTAACTCCTTCAACGAAAGTGAGAACATTTTACAGATTCACACTTACCTTATAGACTCACTTGCAGCTTTGTCTTTTACAGTCGAAGAGAAAGAAGAATGAGTTTTATCTTCAAATAGGAAAGAGAGTGGTGGTTTGACCACATCTGTCGAGGAAAAAAATAGGTATTGTCTTTATGTAATGATCACAGTTATGTGCTACATTTGTATGTTGCATCAAGAAGTCATTTTTACCTTCTGATTTCTGTCTATCCCGAAGGAGATACTTATTTGGAATAGTTAAGTAACACCTCTGTAAACGTCTCCTCTCTCGATTTGGCCCTTCTGTTGGATCCAACTGCCATGAAGTCGGATAGTAGAGGGGGTCATACCAGGCTGCTCTGCAAGTGAAAATAAAAGAAAGCTTTAAGGAGCAATCTGTAGTACTTACATCTTTAGATAAAATCATGATAGAACCTGAATAAGGAAATCAAAATTGATCTATTCAATTAAAAAATGCAACTGCTTATGTAATTAGACTAGGGAATGCATAACATAGTACAACAGAATTAGATAAAAAGTAAGTGTCCTTCTGCTCCTGAAACCGACTCTTCTGGTTCCCTGCCTGGAGGCATGCTCTGCCACCAGTTTCCTGTACATACTAAATTTTTAAAATATCATGACTATTCTGAATGCTTTAACAACATGTATGCTTTAGTAATACATTGACTGGACTTAATATGGCCTGATAAAGAAAAAAATTCATTTTCCAAGTTAAGTTTCTATATTTCTCATCTTGCCTACTATTTAATGTATTAAATAGAATTAGTTCATTTTTATAGTACAAGCTACATTACTTAAAATGTTTAAAAATAAGTTCATATTTTATTTTATTTTTTAAAAAGATTTTATTTATTTATTTGAGAGAGAGAGAGAGAACAAGCAGGGGAAGGTAGCTGAGCAGGGAGCCTGATGTGGGGCTCGATCCCAGGACCCCGAGATCATGACCTGAACTGAAGGCAGACCTTAACTGACTGAGCCACCCAGACGCCCACCAAATAAGTTCATATTTTAAGTGAAAGAAAATGGTAGAACTACATCGAATATATTTTTAGAAACAGATAAGAGAAAAAAAATCACCCTGAATCCTTCTACTCTAAACATACCAATTACTGGTAGAGATTATTTTCTTTCATTTTTTAAAACTGTAGTTATAATTATTATGTATATACATTTCTATATCCTTTCTTCTTTCACTGGACATATTTAAATCTTTATTATCATCACTGAAAATGGCTGACTAATGCCCTGGGTGGGTACATTATAATGTATTTAACTCTATTACCATTATTATATATTTAAGTTGTTTTCAGTTCATTCACTAGTATAAATAACGCAGAGATGAAAACCTTTACGTTTATTGCCTTTCTATATTTGGAATATTTTCCTTAGATGAGAATCACTAAACTAGAATAACTGGAGCTAGAAATAAAATGTTTATAGGATTCCTGACATATGCTGTCAGAGTGTACAATGCCATTGAACCTCTGACCATGGACTAGGTTACATTTCTTCCTAATGTGATATGTATAACATAAAGGTAAAATATGGTATTTAAAGATTTTAAAAAATCAATTTAGACTCTAGCCATATTGAATATTTTCCTATCTGTTTATTTATTTGTCTTATGTGGAAGAGTGTATTCATATCTTTTGCTCAAACTTTTGGGATCTTACATTTTAAGTTGGCACTAATTTTTAAAACTATAAAAATATTAACTCTGATATAGTTGCTGAAAATAAATTTTCATGTTTTGTTGTTGTTATAGTTGTTAAATACCCTGGAAAAAATTAAAGCTTAAATCCATTTATTTCTTCTTGGTAGTTTTTTCTATGGTGCTTGAGCTTAGAGAATTTAATCTATCATAGAGTAGATAAACACCTTATTTTCTTCTATTTTATAAACTTTACGAATTTATTCTTTTGTTCACCTGGAATTTCCTTTAGAGTCTAATGCTGAATGCATCTTAGCACCTCCAAGTCATGCTAATCAGTTATCTTAACCAAATTTAGAGAACAATACCTTAATTTTCCTCTTTTCATTATCTCTGATGCATCTTTTAAATTTTACTATTAAAGTCTTATCTAGAAAAAGATCTATTTCCCAACTATCTTGTTTCAGTGATTTCTCTATTCTTCTACAAAGACTATATTTTAAAATTAAAGCCAATATATAGATTTTACTATTTGGAAGAGCTAATGCCTCTCTTTCTCATTATAACCTCCCCTACCACCAAGAATTTAAAAAAAAGATTCTGACAGGACTTTGAAGATGAAGTAAATCACAAGTGGTTAAACAAAAAATACTTAAACTAATGAAATAATGCTATGATTTTTACTCTGAAATGAAAACAGCGTTTCACATGGAAATATTCAACGGCATCACTGGACAAGCTAAAATGTCCTCCCATTTCGCTTACCTATCATGAGTCAGCTGTTGAATAAGTTCCTGCCAGTGTCTGCTGGCACTCAGATCTACTTTATACATTCCTCTGATATGTTGGATCACCTTTTTTCTCTCAATTCCTTGGGAGAGAGACACTGCCTGGGTGATGTCTGCAGCGATTTTAGATATATCCTTTGATTTTGAGTCTAGACGCTGAAAGAGACTAAGTAAACAAGATGGCCTGTAAGTTAAGCCTAAGTGGGCTGTTAAACAGATACAAAAGCATGACAGTGTAAAACTAAAAGTATGTGTGAAGACGAATGAATTCAAAAAGGCATGACTTTTAGAATATATAAAAACCTACCTTTGTTGATTATTATTAACAGTTTTCTGCCAGGTGGCTTTATTTGTACCTTCTTCAGTTTCATATTTCTTTTGTTCCTAAAAGATTTCGATAATAATATGTAGTATAAAACGTATTATTTATCATTTAACATTGGCACCGATGCCAACAAACTAATTTTAAAACCAAGTTAATGAAGGAAAAAAAATACTGCCCCCAAGACACCAGAATGTTAAAATATAATAACCACTTAAATAATGTTATAATTCCCCTTTGTTTCTACACAGTTTGGGGCACAAATGTGAGGGTAGAATAGTTAACAAGGGTGCCAAACCTAAGGGGTTTACATAGTCGCTTGCTTCCTTATTTTGCTTCAAGGCTGGGTGCTTCAACTTGCTTGTAACTATAAAAATCTGTCCTTCACTGAAAGCTACTGATAAAGGATAAGGATGACAATAACGAATAAAATGCTCCTTATAATAAGCCTATTTTGTCTCTCATAGTAAAAAAAGCCATATAAAGGGAAAAAAATCATTTCAAAAATTCTTTAATTACATTCAGTGGGATCTCCTAAGAAAACTGTGTCTTATGATTTCATTGACTCACCTCTTTGATCATTTTAATAAGGTCTGCTTTTGTTGTTGCACTGGGAGGGATGCACTTCTGCCCACACAGTTTTAAAGCGTTCATAAGCAGTTCTGCTGTGTCTAGTTCTTCCTCAGTCAATTCATCTTGGTGATTATGTATCAACTCTGACAAATACAAAACTAACTTGGCTCCATGCTTTAAGAAAAAGAAACAATTTTTTTTGTCATAAAGAATTTTTATTTCTTAGATTTAAATTATTTAACGGTAATTAAGTTAAACTATATCACTAGATTTATCTGGAGGGATCTGGTTGGAATAAAGCAGCTAAAAGAGTCATTTGGGGAACAATCGAAAAAATTCAATTTTGCATTGGAAATATGGTGACATTAGCATATAAGCTAATTTTGTTAAGTAAAATAATGTTATGTAAGACAATGTCTTTTGAAAAAGATTTCTGTAATTTACTTTAAAATACTTCAAAAAAGAAATGATGTCATCATGATAAAGGTATTAACAACTATAAAATCTAGGTGATGGTTATATGGTACTCGTTATACTATTCTCTATTTTTCTTATTATATTTGAAAATTTTCATTGTAAAGAAAAAGGAAAGAAAGTAAGAAGAGAAGGAAAAGAAAAGCAAGCAAGTAAGTTTTTGGGAAAAAATTTTTCGAGATTTGCTAAAGGAATATAGGAAATAGGCTTGGGATAAAGGAAAATAATTCTTAGTTCTTCTCATAGAAAAAATGAACTGGAAGGGAAAATTTCCTTTAAACTTTCCAGGTAAGACAATTACGGTTATTTATTCCTTCTCCTTTGATTTCTGCCTGGTAGAATAGAAGTTGGTGAAACCTCCAGAATAAAACCCTTTCTTTGGATTAGCTTGTAAGAAGTCATTACTTTGTAGGGAGAACTAAAGGTGAAAAACTCTTAAGACCAGTGAGATGCTGGCATCGGACCTGTGTGCATGTCGAAGAAGGGCTGGTTTAGGCCAGTCTTATGAACTGCCCTGTTACCAAAATCAGAATGTTACTTAAGGTAATGACAACTGTCTTTCATAGAAGAAACCTAAACCAAAATATGATTCATGATTTTTTAAGTGGCCCTTTTATGCTATAGATCTTACACCTGATTGTTATGTGTATGCTATGTATTATTTAAACATTAATTATGCCTACAAGTGAAACATGCAGAATTTTACTTTTTAAAAATTTGCATTGATACAAATACCACTGCATTTGGCTTTGTGACATTTTAAACTGTGAACAGTATTAAATGTCAACAAATGAATTTGGAGGCTCTTATATTTTGGGTGATATTTAAGTTAACACACTGAATCACATCATGTCATTTCCCAAAAGCATAAGACGAACATATGCAATGATGAAAATAGCAAAGCTCATTTTAATGCAACATTTTAAATTAGTCAGGAGACAGATGCTTCCTGACCAAAAGAGAAAAATGAACAGACATTCCGTGAGTAAAAGGCCTGAAGAGTTGGCAAATAAGGAAAAATAATAAATGACTAGACTATTTTCACATGTGTATCTTAAAGGTAATGCTCTTGATATAATCTAAAAATAGTTTAGTATTCAGTGACATTACAAAAATCATCTTGAAAAGCTATCAAAAATGTTTTTATTCATCCTGAATATCCAAAAAACACATGATTTTCTTAGACACTGAAGTTGTTTCTAGAATCTCATCTCAACATCTGACCAATACTTTATTGATCGTAATTCCCTGGACTAGAAAAGGTGTTATTAGGGTTGAATTAGAAAAAGGGAAAAGCCTTGTTTTCAGCCCTCAAAAAACTGATCTAAGGAACTGAATCTATTAAACATAAATGCTTAGAAGATAATAAAATGCTAACGTGTGTGAAAATAACATTTTCAGGAATGTGTCTAAGAAGGAAGACTGAATGGACGAAGAAAGGAAGGAAGGTTTTGAAGGTGTGGAAAGGGAGCTGGGTGTATGGATAAACTGAGAGATCGGATACACAGATAGACAAGGGGAAGAGGGAAGGCACTTCCTGCAGAGTGGAAGGCACGAAGAGAGCAGCAGGTCAGTAAGAACACACAGGATATGAAGAAGTTGCAAGAGACAAAGATGAGCTGATGTTGAAAAGAGGAGCCACAGATTGAGGGATTAATCAGACTCAAGTTGTAACAACAGAAGAGAGGCGTTGGGCTTTAAAAATCAAGCAGATTACAAATAGAATACAGCTTGTAGGCAGCTATAAAAGGCACAAGAACATCTCTATATACTGCTATGGTATGATCTCTAGGATGTACTGTTAGCTGAAGAAAGTAAAGTGCAGAAGAGTGTGTACAGTTCTCCTTCTTTGTGTTGAGAAGTGTGGGGTGGATAATATATACACTGTAAGTATGTGTACACATATAGGCACGCACGTGTGTGTGCACAGATTTACTTATATCTCCAAAAGAAAAAGTAACAATAAAAAAGATGGTGACTGGGGCACCTGGGTGGCTCAGTGGGTTAAGCCTCTGCCTTTGGCTCAGGTCATGATCTCAGGGTCCTGGGATAGAGCCCCGCATCAGGCTCTCTCCTTGGCAGGGAGCCTGCTTCCTCCTCTTTCTCTGCCTGTCTCTCCGCCTACTTGTGATCTCTCTCTCTGACAAATAAATAAATAAAATCTTAAAAAAAAAAAAAGATGGTAACCTACAGGGAAAGAGACGGAATGAAGGGAGGGAAAGAGATAAGAGCTAGAACCTCTCTGAATGTACTATGTTTCACAATTTTGATTTTGGAACCATGGAGATGTTTCACATAATGAAAAACAGAGTTAAACAAATAAAAACCCAGTGGAATCCCTAAAAATAGAAAATGAATGGCAAAAAAAAAAAGGAACATGACTAGTTAGTTGAAGTTGGTGGCACAATTAAATAGGAAAATCACTTGAAGTGCTTTTACAATATTTTCATGGTGTAGTCATAATGGTATCCTAAGAACAAAAGAATCATGAAGAAGTCTTAATCCGTTCACTGGGTTTGTTATTAGTGATAATGTTGGTCATCTTACTTTGAAAATGTTATATATAGAGAGTGATCATCCAAATAAGTAAGTATGCTAATGGCATCAGGCATCAAGATTATCAACATTAATACAAGGAAATACAAATATAAAATCCCAGAAAATGTGAAAATATCAATATGAGCTCATGATTCATTTTTCTTTCTAAAAGGATTCATATTCCTTAGCTTGTCCACTAAAAATGCGAGAAGTGACAACTGAGTAGAAACAAGTGTTCCTAGGCCTTAGATTTGTAATTTCTAAATACCATTATCTCATGAAAAGGAAGTGGGCTTCTTGGGGGAAAAGTTTGGTTCCAGATCTGGAAAGGGATGTGCAAGATGAACCTGGGGCATTCTTCTGTTCCAGAAAGCAAAGAAGTTAATCATACTAGCTTGTTAAAAATTGAGAAGCCTATGTTAAAGGAACATAACAATTTGAATCTACAGAGATGTTAATTTGAATATCAAACAGAATAGTAACTGCAAAGGTTTGAAACTACTTTTGTAAAAAATACCTGAATTCATAATGACACCTCAAAAATAAAAACGAATACAAAAATTGGAGGTTACTAGGCCACCAACTCATTATTCTAATAAACAGGGAAAATAAACAACCATTGCCTTTCTCATACAGACTATATTTTAGAGTAGTCAAAGAGTTGATAAGGGAATAGTCTTCCTACAGAAGAATCAGAGCTAATAGATGCTGGTGGAATGAGAAACTCTGAGAAATCACTATTTTGCAATTCCAAATGAAAAAAGTGGATCTTGGCAACTATTATCAGCAGCGGCTAAAACTCTTAGGTTAAAGATTGAGGGTGAACTTTATAATGAATGGATCAGGCTGGTATCATCTCAAAAAGCAGGGCAATGAGACATTTTCTGTCTCCTGTCTCCTGTTATTCTGTAATGGAAAATGCAAAGCACTCTTAATAAAGTAGTCTTTAAAAAAAAAAACACAAAGCCAAATATGAAACCAGGAACTGGAATCTAGTACGCCTTGAAACCTAGAGCCACAAGCATATGATCAGCTAAATCCAGAATGTGGGAAATCTTATATATCAAAAGACCCAGTTTCATCAATAAATGGATGACATTTAAAAAATGGCTGGGGAGGGTACTTGCCAGGGATTAAAAAAATTTAGCATACATAAAACAAATGCAACATGTGGGCCTTGTTTGAATCCAGAATCAAGAAAATTATTATAAAAATTACAAGACTTGGGAAAGTTTACACACTGAGTATTAGACGACAATAAAGAACTGCTGTCATTATTGAGTATGACAAATTTTGTAGAAGTCCTTATCAGCCAGAAATGTAGACAGGTAAAGGATTTACATAATGATGTAAATGATGTAAAATGATTTGACACCTGACATTTACATAATGATATAAATGGTGTAAAATGATTTGATATCTGACATTTATTTCAAAACACTGCAAAGAAAAATTAAAGCTAGGTAATGGTCATGTGGGTCCTTGTTTGATTTCTCCCAACTTTTAGGTATCTTTGAAAGTCTCCATAGTAAACTTAAAAAAACAGGCACAATAATGTGTGGTTTTGAGGTAAAGAGGAAGTTATTGTAGTGATCTGAGCACAGAGGCGAAAGTCTGAACTAGGGTGGGGTGGGTAGAAAACAGTTAAAGACAATAAATGACTGGCTTTGGTGATAACATGATTTAAGGGAGAGGAAAAAGTCAACCATGGATTTCATATTTCAAGCTGAATTCTGTATGGACACCACCGATGAAATGGAGTAATGGAGAGGAAAGTTGGTGTGGGGACTGTCAACACCAGGCTGGGTTTTGGAGGATGGCAACACTGCTGAGAATAAAGACAGGAAAGAACATCCCTTCAAATTGTCCATAGGAGACTGTGCACTGGATGTGCTTCTGCCTTGGGAAAGGGAAGACAATGCCCTGTGGGCACCTGAGAGAATCTTAATATAGAAAGAGCATCACTTCAAAACTATAACCCTTTGGTTCTTAATACAATATATCTGAGTTTCCCAGGTATTAAAAGGGATGCCTGTCTGTACATATCACCTATTACTTTATTTATAGGGGTATAATTTACATACAGTAAAGGATACAGATATTAAGTGTTCATTTCTGAGTTTTGACAACTGTATACATCCATTTTACCACTACCCAATAAAGATATAGTACAATTTTATGGTCCCAGAAATTTCCTAATGCCCCTTTCCAATCAATCCACTTTCTCGCTTCCCTCTTCCTCCTGGACAGAACTACTGTCCTGAATTCTATCACCATATCTTAATTCTGCCTGTTCTTATGAACTTCATATGAATAGAATCACAGAATGTGTGCTCTTTTGTCTTTGGTTGTTCCTTTTGCTAACACAATGTTTTTGAACTTCATCCATAATGGGAGGTATATCAATAGTCTGTTTCCTTTTATTGCTATATAATGGTCTCTTATACAAATATATAATATATCACAATTTGGTTATACATTGTCTTACTGATTGACATTTGGGTTATTTCCAGTTTTTGGCTATTAGCAAAAAGGCTGACATGGATATTCTTGCACAAGTCCTTTTATGGACATATGTTTAATTTCTCTTAGGAAAATACTTAAAAATGGAATTTTAGGGTCACAGGTTAAGTGTATGTTTAATTTTATAAGAAATTGATAAACAACTCTTTAAAAAAAACCCAACTCTTTAAACTGGTTGTACCATTTAAACTCTCCATCTATCACCCTTTAAGTGTTAGAATTTATAGATTCTGAAATTCTTTTAAGTATTTTGATTTTGATCATTCTAAATGATCAACACATTTTTAAAAATCTTAACTTACTATAAGCATTTTTAAAACTATATCATATGTACTACTGTTTGAGCTACACAATTTAGATGTTTTATGGATAATATAATGCTTTTAAAAAAGAAAACACTTGAAGATTTAGTAAAAAACTCCAAGGGATCTTAATAAGAGCTCAGATACAGATTTATTTTTTTTTAAGATTTTATTTGTTTATTTGGCACAGAGAGAGAGAGACTGAGAGAGATCATAAGTAGGCAGAGAGACAGGCAGAGAGAGAGGAGCAAGCAGGCTCCCCGCTGAGCAGGGAGCCCGACACAGGCTCAATCCCAGGACCCTGAGATCATGACCTGAGCCGAAGGCAGAGGCTTTAACCCACTGAGCCACCCAGGTGCCCTCAGATACAGAATTCTTAATCTCTGCACTGGAAGAAGGAATGGGAACTAATCAAAGAGGTTAATTGGAGTCTGGTATAGAGCATCTGAAGAAGACCTCAGGAGATATTTGTTTGGTAAGAAAACTATGTTTAGGATGTTTGGTATGAAAATACAGTTTATCTTGAGTTCTTGTTTGTTCAATTTTACACTTCACCACTAATTTTTACTTATGAAGTTTTGAGATACTTACTTGCAGGGATGGGCTAAGACAGTCTCGTAGTATTTCCTGATGATTTGGTTCACGAACTATTTCGAAAATTTGCTTTCTCTCTTGAGAAGAGTGTGCTGGTGACAAAATGTGCACTAGGAGTCTGCCAAGCTGCATTCGGAAGGTTTCCTTACAAGACCATAAGATTTTAGGCCACTGCTGCTTGGAACCACTGGTTTTACTTGAACCCTTCAATCAGAACAGGAATGAATTAGGATCTGACTTCTCAAGCAATAATATACTAACCTCTCTACACAGCCCTAAAGAAGATCACGGGACATGTTTTATTGTAGATTGTTTTTTTTGTAGTAGAAATTAGAATGACATATACCTCCCTACATATAGATAGTTAAAAACGATAGATATATACCGATATTTATAGCAGCATTGTTCAAAATAGCCAAGAGGTTGAAATAATCCAAGTGTCCACTGATGGATGAATATACAAAATACAGTATATACACAGAATGGAATATTATTCAGCCTTTAAAAGGAATGAAGTTCTGATACATGCTTTAACATGGATGAACTTGAAAATATCACACTAAATGAAATAAGCCACATAAAGAAGGATAAATATTGTATGAAATATTGTACTGTAAAACTTATATGAGGTATCTAGAAAGTTAAATTCATAGAGGCAAAAAGTAGAATAGTGGTTATCAAGGTCTGGGGGTGAGGGGTATGAGGAATTATTATTTAATGGGTACAGAGCAGTTTGGGATAACGAAGCAGCTCTGGAGATGGAGAGTGGTAATAGTTGCACAACAATGTGAAAGTACTTAGTACCACTGAATTATACCTTTAAGATGGTTAAAATAGTGAATTTTATATTATGTGTATTTTACCACACAAAAAAAAGAGAGAGAGATGGGTTAAGAAGTGAAGGTCACTTAGATTACCTAGGACTTAGAAATTTTAAACCAAAAAAAAAAAAAAAAATCAAAAACAACAGATTGATTGATTTTACAATATAAAAGAGAAGGAATCATAATAAAGAATTAATGTTAAAATATGGAGTATAACAGTCACAAAATAAGAACTACATATAAATTGATCACCAATATTCCATAATAACTAACCAAATAAGCTGCTTCAACTGCGGTCCAACTAAGGCTGACTCAATCTTGATCATATCTCCTGTATCTGATTTAAAACTGAAATCAGTACATTTTAGAATTTATTCTGGGTTTTAAGAACGGCTCTCCAAAGGGCCAGTGTAAAGGCCTAAGGGCCCTGTGTAAATCATTCAGCTCTAAGTAAAACCTGGAGATACCAAAATCTAGTTTAGATTTAGAGATTGGCAGAATCGTGATTAATGACTTCTGCTAGAATGAGATTGACTTTTGGTGTCTATGAAGTGTACTGACTCCTTTGTTCCCTACGGTCAACTGTATGTGACCCACAGAAACCCAAGTGCATCAGTGATTAATGAAGCCTGATACTTGGTAGTATTCTCTTTATAATTTTGAAGGTGTTAGATATGTTTAAGCCAAGATCTCACTTTTATAATAATTCATAATAATAATTCAAGAGTAAGTAGACACATAAAACCCTACTCCGTTTGTGTGTATGAATATGTCCCGTGCAATTAATTTACTTACAATAGATACTTTGAATCCTTCCACCAGATACGTGAGTATCTCCTTCTGAAATGGATTGAAAATGGAAGACTGTTCATGATGAACATCTTCTTCAGAAATTTCAGTCTGGGAAACTGAGATCTTGCTTTGAGTTGCATTTTCTGGAGTACTCAAAATGTCAATAATATCTGGATTAAACTCTTCGAATTAAAAGAAGAATAAATAATTAATCACATCACTGATGCCTAGCCATTACAAATGGTAACGAAGATGGTAAAAATATTCTATGTAATTACTAATTCAGTTGTCACAATATAAATGTGTAGCAAGTGTATTAGATATAGAAGATAACAATATAATGTAAATTCACCCAAAACAATAGAAATTTAAACATATATGTCATATAATTCTAAACTAAATGTTTTATTAATGAAGATGAGTTAAACTGCAAAACCATTAAAGTTATGAGGTTCTTGTACAAATTAAACATAAAGACCACATAATATTTACATCAGGTGGATATGCAGAGGTGTTTTAGTGCATGTGCTATCCCATTAAATCTGCGTGTGATAAATGAGTCAATTTCAGAGTTTAGCCTGGGATCTGGTTGATTCAAATACAAATTAGAAAAGTTAAAAATATGAGCCTTGGTTGTATTAGGCATTTCTAGTGATTAACAATTACTGTGGTTACTTGAACATTGTTGGGGAACTCCATTTTGACTTATCTATAGTGCTTTTTTTTAAAAAAAAGATTTTATTTATTTATTTGACAGAGAGAGAGAGAACACAAGCAGGGGGAGGGGCAGGAAGAGGGAGAGGGAGAAGCAAGTTTCCCACTGAGCAAGGAACCCAATCTGGGGCTTGATCCCAGGACCCTGGGATTATGACCTGAGCTGAAGGCAGACATGTAACTGACTGAGCCACTGAGTGCCCCTCTATAGTGCTTTTAAGCATATTTCTTTGCAAAGCTTTTTAGTGTTGCCCTAGGTATTATGTTTTATATATCTATATCTATATCTATCTATCAGTAGCCCCTATAAAAATGCAAATTGATTCCACAATATGATATCACTATATATCAGAATGGCTAAAATGAAAAATAGTGACAATGGCAAATACTGGTTAGGGATGTGAGGAAAGCTGCATCCCTCATACATTGCTGGTGGGAATGTAAAATTAGAAGGTCATTCTGAAAAAGTCTGACAGTTTCTTAACAAGAACAAAGCACACAACTACTCTTATTCCAGAAGAATGAAGCCTTATTTTCATACAAAAACCTACACATAAATGTTTCCAGCAGCTAGCTTTATTTGTAATAACTGAAAGCTGGAAAACAACCCAGATGGTCTTTCAACAGGTGAATGACTAAACAAACTATGGTGCATTCACACCATGGGAAACTACTCAGCAAAAACAAAATAGCAACAAACTACTGATACACGCAAAAACCAGGATGACTCTCTAGAGAATTATCCTGAGGGAAAAGAGCCAATCCTAAAAGGCCACAGACTGTATGATTCCATTTATACAGAGTTCTTGAAATGATGAAAATAAAGAAATGGAGAATAGATTAGAGGTTGTCAGGGACAAGGGAAGGGGCAGAGTGGGAAGAGAGTGGGTGGGGCTATTAAAAATGCAACACAGGGGCTCCTGGCTGGTGCAGCCGGTTGAGTATCTGACTCTCCATTTCATCTCAGGTCATGATCTCAGGGTCATGAGAACAAGCCCTACCTTGGCTCCACACTCAGCAGGGAGTCTGCCTCAGATTTTTCTCTCCCTCTGCTCCTTCCTCTCCCCCTGCCCCTCTAATAATAAATCTTCAAGAAGAAAAAAAAGGCAACATAAGGTTGTCCTGTGTGATGAAATGCTCAGTTTCTTGATTATATCAGTGTCTGTATCCTGGTCATGACACTGGACTCTAATTTTGCACAACCCATTGGGGGAAATGGGGTAAAAGGTATATGGGATCTCTCTGCCATATTTCTTAACAAGTGCATGTGAATCTGGAATTATCTCAAAGAAAGTTAAAAAAAATATATTGGGGGTGTGGTACTGTTTCAAACTCAATGGTCACTCCAGGCCAGCATGTAACACATCAAAAATTGGATTTTTATTCAAAACTCTTGGTTCCAAATAAGAAATTCTTTTAATGGTGTGGATGTTAGGAATGAACAATTATTGCTGTTTAAAATTTTGAAAACTAATCAGTTTCCTCTTAAATCGTTTTCCTTTTAATCCTATATCTGAGCAAGCATGGACTCATCCGCTGGTCCTACCTTGATAAATAATCCTGTTAACGGCTAAAATTGTGAGCCTCTGCAGCCTCTGTGCCAGCTCTGTCTCGCTCGCCTGGACTGGGTTCTCCTGGCTCATTCTCCGCTGCATCATCATGTGCAGCTCATCACTTGCCACCGAGCGCATTTTCATCAGCAGAGAGTCAGTCTGAGCAAGGGGAAATTTTCGAGGACCTTCAAGTATATAAATGTAAAGACAAATGCCAGAGTTAACAGGGATCAAGGAAATTATTTTTCTTGCAAGCTTTTTGATTATTTGATCATGAAACAAATCTTAATTAATACCAAGGTAATTTACACAAAGTGAAGAGCATGATTCAGAGAAAATGATGTTTCTCCCTCTTTGATGAAGTGCAACAGTACTTGTGATTTCAAAGTCCAAATAAGGATGTTGAAGCTAATGACATGGCTTAGAGGGATGGCCGTCATTTGGCAAAAGTGGAGTCTTTGGAAAAACTCAGAGGAGTTAGAAGGGTGTATGTAAGTAGTTCAGAATGTTCTGACACAATGTTTTCAAATACTGTTTCACTTCCTTGTATTCCAAAATAATCAACAGGTGTTTAAAGCACATTGTGTTTCAGTTAAGAACATCACTATTTCTGGATAATTACCATTGTTAAATTTTATAAAGTAGTTTTGAGAAGTATACATAAATGAAATTAGTAGAAATCAGTCTAGTGAAAGTGAAGAGATCAGAAAAGTGAATATAATTCCAGTGATTTGCTATTGAAATGATTTGGTGAATCTTTAGAATTCAGTCCTCTAAAAGTGTCTCCTGAGAAATGTTTCCTCAGATCAAACAGTCAGGAGTGGCATTCCTAAACCATCACTGCACCTGCTCCGAGAGGTACCACACAGGTAGCGGATCCGGGAAACGGGGAGAATGAGTCTTGACTTAATGGGCTGAAGGAGAAGGGCATCGGAAGTTGACCATAGGAACCAAAATGACGTCTTGGTAGGTGAGGAATAATGGAACCCTTCATTGGAATTGAACCTTTGTTTTAAATTATGAAAAAACATACATCAATTTCCATAGATAGCCTCTACACACACTACTTAGATGACTAAATTATGATAGGTTTTAGTGACTCATGCTGTAAGACATTTAAATATTTTAATAGCATTTTAGATTGTAGAGTGTTTTAGGCAATCAGTATTTCTTATCTGTTAATACATTATGGTAGGTGGAGTTGCCTTTGAGACAAAAACGAAGTAAATAAAAAAAAATTCATATCCAGGGTATATTCAAGAATAATATTGTCAGACTATGTTCTTACTTAGTTTAAGCAGATTCTTCCTAATGTCTACATCTCTGGCAGCTTTCATGCTGTATAAGCAGCAGATAATCCTAATTCAAAGGCAGAGCACTATACTGAATAAGGAAATGCTAAGTCTTCTTCACTACTATGTATTTGAAAAAGTGGGGGGATGTGTAGTATTTCAGCACTCCTGTGTGAAGCTACACCAGCTGGGGTGGCCTCAAGTGCACTTTCTAAGCCTCCATTCCCTCATATGTTAAGATGTAGATTAGAAAGTAAAATAGAGCTCGCCTCACAGGTAGATATTTGTCACTATCTGACTGTAATATTAAATATATTTGTTTACAGGGTTATTGACCAATTTCTCCAGCAAAATATAAGCTCCATGAAAGCAGATAAAACAATACCTGGTATGTGGCTGATGCTCAATAGATATTTGGCGGTTGAATTAATGGATAAAGAGGGTTGTTCTATGGACTAAATAATAAATAAAATAATGGATGGGGCGCCTGGGTGCTCAGTTGGTTGAGCATCTAATTCTTGGGTTTTGGCCCAGGGCATGATCTCAGGGTCGTGAGATCAAGCCCCGCATCAGGCTTTGCGTTTAGTGGGGAGTCTGTCTGAGATTCACTCTCCCTTTGCCCCTCCCCTGACTCAGCACGCTCTCTCACTCTAAATAAATAAATAAATAAATAAACAAATAAATAAATAAATAAATAAAATCTTTTAAAAAATTAAATAATGGATGTAAAACACAATGCCTATCTCATACAAAGCATCAAAAGTTGTTAATAGTTGGTATTATTACTGATGGTTGAAATACAAAGGAAATTCATTTTATGTGAATCATATTAATAACGCAACATATATATTTATATTTATTTGTAAGAGTTTGTATATTTGTGTGTAGCACTTTAAATAATACCCTAATGCTTACTTCTACCTTCATGCATTAAGGGGATGTTTAAAGCTTTTCGTAGTGATAAGCAGACAAGAGAAAAAAAACATATAAAAGAATGAACATTGCTATCCTGTTTATAAGAGCAAAAAGAAACAAGTAAAAAACCCCTTTGTTTATTGGTAAAGATTAGGAAACAAGATCAATATAATAGATTATTATGTACTTCATTAAACATAAAGAATATTTTTATTGTATGGGAAAATGTCTATAAATATATTGGTTAGAAATAGAAATCAAGTTTACAAACAGAAGGTAGAGTGTCATATCATTTAGGCAAAGTGTCATCTCTCTCTCTTATCTATACTAAAAGAAGATACAGAGGCTAAGGAATCTGAGGAGTTTTGTTAACTGGGGTAGTTGGAACTATCCAGGCTGTTGAGCAGGATAATGGCACACAAGAGTCAGACTGTCAAAAGATTAACCTGGCAATAAAATAGTATCTAACTCCTCCAAGAGTGTGAGAACTTAAAATCTAGATATGATGACAGTGCTGCTGAAGAAACTGGGCCCAAGCTGTGGGTGTTCTGGCATTCATGGTCTGAGTAGATGTGTCGATGACCAAAGCACATAATGTGTGGCAGGAACAGAAGCTGCAGCTGCCGGGCGTCCCCACAAGCTCTGCTGGAGGTGTGGGGGTGGGGGGAGGGGGCAGTGGGGTTGGACGTGTCACTGTCTCAGCAGTTTTCAATAAATGCTGAATGATTTATTTAGGAAGAAACCAACTCCCCTAAACATTTATCAATAATAAGAACAGCTTGTTTTAAATTTTAGAAGGAACAGCTCATTATATCTAAATAATGGAAAAATAGAAATACAAATCCTCCTTAGTAACTTTAGCATCATGAGCAAATAGATTTAAATGGGCTTTTATGACCACACTGCTCAGAAGCAGAGGACTCCAGTATTTTGTATCTTTTGTATCTATAGTGTACACAGCTAATATACTTTTGACTAAGAATGAAGAAACAAAACACCATCTTTCCCCAAAACATTGTAAAACAATGGGGAAGGAATTACAAAGCAATATATAAAGTATTTTGTAAACTGGATTCAAAGAGCCAGAATTTAAATAAGGGCCATATTTAAACCAGGAAGAACTGGTGGGAGAGGCCTATGAGAGATGTGTCCTAAAGACATGACAGAACTAGAATGAGCAGATGTGGTGTAGGATACAGAGGGAGGAGCATGGGCGCTTTTATTCCAGCAGTCTCTAATTACAAGCCTCTGTGCTTCTGTAAAATGTGGGAGCTGGTCTGGTGGTCTGGTAGACTTTTAACGCCTTTTCTCAAGTTCAAACTTTGTAGAACTCTATAAGCCTCATGTGGCTTACAGCAATGGCATTTACTTAGATACAGTAAAAAATGTAAGCCCATGGGAAGGGGCCAGAGGAGGCAGAAAAAAAGAGAATGGTTTAAGGAAAGGACTAAAGGTCTGTCATCTACTTTAAAAGGATTCAAACAAACAAAAAATAAACAATTAACGAACTTGGAGCCATGCAGGGCTCTGAGGCTCAAGGTGATAAAAATGCTGGTATCAAAAGAGAGAGATAACAGACAATTAGGGAAATCGCAGACCAAACAGACAAGTAGCAAGACTGCTACTGTGTCAGCCCAGGCACAAGTTGATCTAAAACTAAACCAGGGATCTAGGTATAAAAGCACAGAAGAACATGAGACATGAGAACGAGAAATGTCAGCAAAAAGAAAACAGGGGGCGCCTGGGTGGCTCAGTGGGTTAAGCCTCTGCCTTTGGCTCAGGTCATGATCTTAGGGTCCTGGGATCGAACCCGAGCCCGTGTCAGGCTCTCTGCTTAGTGGGGACCCCGCTTCCCCCTCTCTCTCTGCCTGCCTCTCTGCCTACTTATGATCTCTCTCTGTCAAATAAATAAATAAAATCTTAAAAAAAGAAAAGAAAAGAAAAAGATAACAGCTCCTATGATCTGTGATACTGGCAAAGGCATATTTTCCTATATCAAAAGAGGGTGAATTCCATCTAAGCAGTCACTGACTATATAAAGAATCTGCAATGGAAAAGTGGTTCGAAAGTTGTCTTCTGGTAATGCGGTTAGCTGAGCATGACTGCAAGACTCGATAAAAGGGAGAATTCTACCCGAGACCAGAGAGTTCTTGGGACATCCGGTCAAGAGGAGAGACTGTGTTCAGATATTATATTGAGGAAGGCTCTACAGAGGCAATAAAGTTATGTGGATGTCTTAGGAGTTTTATTTACATAGCTTATATTTAGCATAATTGAAACATACTGCTGCAAAAAATGTGTATGTAATAACTTTTCTCTACAAATAAGTTTCTTACATGCTTTTAAAATCTGGCATAGCATAGGGCGCCTGGGTGGCTCAGTGGGTTAAAGCCTCTGCTTTCGGCTCAGGTCATGATCTCAGCGTCCTGGGATCGAGGCCCGCATCGGGCTCTCTGCTCAGCAGGGAGCCTGCTTCCTCCTCTCCCTGTCTCTCTGCCTGCCTCTCTGCCTACTTGTAATTTCTCTCTCTGTGTCAAATAAATAAATAAAATCTTTAAAAAAAATAAAATAAAATAAAATCTGGCATAGCATAGAACAAAATAAAGTTGTTTAACACAAGTAGAAGATAGATTTGATTTAAAAGTCCTTTTGACAGTGAGGGTGATTAAACTTCAAATTACCAACTACTCTGGAGGTACAGATGTGTGTTTGTATGTACACTTATGTATCCACTATACATACATACATACATATGCACATGCATTTGTGCAGATGCACGTGTAGATGCTATGTGTGTGTGGGGAGGTGTTTATGCCATCTTTTCAGAATGTGTGCATGAAAGTCATAGCAGACTCTGTGGGAAACATAAAGAAGTCTAACAATATTGACACTTACTTGGTGATCTGTTCACAGCAAGCCCTGAGGTGGCATGCATTCTAACCACATGCGAGCCACCATCCTCTCCTGCCTTCACTGCTCGACAGCCTCCTACTTGGACCCCCTACTATCTTTCTTGCTCTCCTCTAACCCACTCTCAACACACAAAGCAGAGTGGTCCTTACCGAATGAACGTCTGCTTATGTCATGACTTCCCGGTAGGATAAAAATCTCAACTCCTTCACATTGCCTATATGGTTACCTATGCCCACGCCGCCCCGGTCAGCCTCATCTGCTCACACTCCTCATTCTCTCCAGAGTATTCCATTCTGGCTAAATAACTTCCAGTTCTCTGAAGCTCAGCTTTTTCCTGTTGTGAAACCTCATGTAAGCCATTCTCTTACTCCTCTGACTCTTATCTTGTCAGATCCTTTCTCACCCTATACTGAATCTATACTGAAATCTCACTTCCTCAGAGACTTCTGGGACTCCTAATGGAAACCAGGTTGCCCTGTTATAGTCTCTACTCCGATCCTCTGCATTTCTCTACTATTTTGTAATCTCTGTGAGGACTGACTCTATGTCTGTTTTCTTCATCACTCTATCTTCAACACTGACACTGTGCTTGGCACAGGGTAGCTGCTCAAGAGATAACTGGATAAGAAGAGCACTGAAAGAAATCAGTAGAACGTTCTTTTCAGGGAGGAAACCTTTCTCAAATTTTGTAGTTCAAGAGGGTATTATGCTGAGCAAAATAAGTCAATCAGAGAAAGACAATTATCATATGATCTCTCTGATATGAGGCCTGTACCCCTGGGGCAAATAATAATAATAATAAATATAAATAAAATAAATTTTAAAAATAAATAAATAAGGGCACCTGGGTGGCTCAGAGGGTTAAAGCCTCTGCCTTCAGCTCAGGTCATGATCCCGGGGGGAGGGTAGGGATAGGGTAGATGGGTTATGGACATTGGGGAGGGTTTGTGCTTTGGTGAGTACTGTGAAAGGTGTAAGCCTGATGATTCACAGACCTGTACCCCTGGGGCAAATAATAATAATAATAAATATAAATAAAATAAATTTTAAAAATAAATAAATAAGGGCACCTGGGTGGCTCAGAGGGTTAAAGCCTCTGCCTTCAGCTCAGGTCATGATCCCGGGGTCCTGGGATCGAGGCCCACATTGGGCTCCCTGCTCAGTGAGGAGCCTGCTTCTTCCTCTCTCTCTCTGCCTGCCTCTGACTACTTGTGATCTCTCTCTCTGTCAAATAAATAAATAAAATCTTAAAAAAAAAATAAATAAATAAAAAATTTTGTAGTTCAACATTTTTTTAAAAGATTTATTTATTTATTTTAGAGAGAGAAAGAGAGAGAGTGAGGACAGGGGAAGGGGAGGGAGAGGAGAGGAGAGAACCTCAAGCAGACTCCCCGTTGAGTGTGGAGCCCTATAGACACTCAATTTCACATCCTGAGATCATGACCTGAGCCGAAATCAGGAGTTGGATGCTTAACTGCCTGGGAGACCTAGGTGCCCTTATAGTTTGACTTTTAAAACTAAAAAATATTTTAAAAATATGAGTGGCATCAGAATATAGGAAAGTCAAGCCACCCTCAATTTATAATTGTTAAAATATTATTTTAATACTCACCAGCAATGCTCTTCCGCTTTTGAAATACTGCATGATGGGGAGCAGAGGGTAACTGGAATGTATCTGCAAGGTTTTCAGAATCATGATTTGCAGTGGTCCTTATAAATTCCATAGCAGCTTGGAGAACTCTAAACTGTAGTACAACAGCCATATCTAAAAACAGAAGATACTAGAATGTTTTCAAGACATGTGGATGTTAATTTTTAAAATCAAACTGTTTTATATTTTCATGCAACATCAAAACCTCCAATATATATTTTGTTAGACATAGATCTTAAAATTTTGATCAACGTGGGTTCTCGATAGTACTCAACATTTTGAAACGGCCTTTAAAGCAAATTTCTAAATGGTCATTATAAAAAAATTCAATGGAAAAATACCAGCTCACAAATTTATTTCATTTTATATCATTGTTTTAGAACAGGCTTCTTAACATATAAGGCAAAATTTACCAGAAATTCTCACAGTTTTCTGTTTCATACTTATTTAGTACTTGTCATTAAAGAAAACTAATGGGGATTTTTATTCAACATAAGCCTTTTAATTCTACTTGGTTACAGAAATCGGAAGCTTCTCTTAAGGATGTGTTGCCAGCTACTAACTACATCAAGGCATCACTTGTTTACATTTGCCACTTAAGAAGACTTTTTAAAGCTGATAGATATTATCACAAAATTAAGGATGGACCTTCAGTTTCCAAAAGAAAGAGATTAGGTTCAAATAACATTTTTGGCTGCTATATAATCCCCTCCCAAATCCAGAAAAACTAAATCTTACTTTGTGTCCTCTTGTTTTTGCTATTTTGAAGATACCCAAGCAGTACAATGAGGTCTTCAATAACTCTAAAATACTGCGAGCCTGAGGAACTGCAAGCATGAATTGTAACTGCTATGAAAAGTTGCTGTATATCACAAGCAAGCAATTTGTACTCATTCAAAGGAACGCTAAAGAAAAAGAACAAACAATTTAAGGCAAAGAGAACTCATTTAAATTCCCATTCTTACAGCATTCACTCATTCATTTAGTATTTACTCAGGCTTACTCTATGGCAGGTCATTTGAACTGCATACTAGAAATAGAAATTAAAAACATGCTTTGACTCCTGTCAAAAATTGACTGTTTTGCAGAGAACCAGACGAGTAAAGAGAAACTATAAAAACAGTTAAGTGCTGGTAAGGGTAACAATACAGATTAACCTAAGAGTCCATGGGAACACAGGTTCCTAGACCGCATGGAAGGTGAAGATTTACGGAGTATGAACAGGAATGTTCTAGAAGGCTCCGCAGAGGAGGTGAATTTGATTACCCAGCCTCACTGAACCTCACACCAAATTATAGTTATCTTAAGGACTAAAAGAGATAATAGACTTGAACACATATTAATCACTTATAAATACTTATTAAATATGAATTAGTTACTCCTGTCTCCCAATTTGAAACTTGATAATCTACCTCAGTGTATGACTGAGTACTGTCATACATGTATATGTACTAAGTACAGGTCAAGTATTAAGCCTGAATACTTCTCTCCATTTATTTTTTTTTTTTACAAATCAAGCAAGAGTTAGAAATGGTAACTGGTTGGGGCCAATTAATAGAGTAGGATATAAGCACATTCAGTAAGTACAATTTATTAAAAACAAAATAAAACAAACGAACAACAAACTACTTTTAGAAGAAGCCTGTAGGCAACTCTTCCCAACTAGATATATTGTATTGTAACCAAGACTGTTTTGAGGAAATAAAATAATTTAAATTTCTTTGTATTTCTCACATGTCTAGTACACAAATCCTGAATTTAATAGGTATCCAGTAACAACTGAACTGAACTCAGTCCAAGGAGTCTCTCTTGCTCATAGACCCTCCCTGGCCTGGAGAATTGCCAACTATGTGTTCTGTCTGCTCCTAAAAAAATATAGATAATACTTAATGCTTTAATGTGCAATAAGATGGTGCTACTGGAGATTTATGTTTTAACATTATGCTAATAACAATATTATGCTGTACATCATAAATGCAGACACCAAAGGCACAAACTCCAAGTAAAAATATAATCTCACACGTTTTGTAAAGCTGTTAATTATTGGTAGGGAGCCATTTGCCAGTATACTTCTGGAAACAGGAAATTCATTTACAGTAGTAGAAAGTAGGAGAGTATTTTAAGTTTAAAACATAGGCTTTTGAAGTGAGATGGTTCAGTTTCAAACCCTGTGCTATTTACTAGCTGGGTGATGTTCTCTCTTTCTCCAATACTCAATTTCCTATTCCTCGTGGGGATAATAATTTATATAAGGTCACAGTGGAAGCTGGGTAAATGTATTTGAGGAGAGTTGAATTTATTCAACTTGTCTTAGGGTTCTAAATACTTAAAAGTTACTTACTTTTAAGTAAGCTTATTGTAAATGGTGGAATATATTTCCCCTCCAAATTCAATTTAATTTAATTAATTTAATCTAATCGGCCAGTAGGAAAGATATTCTTTGAAAATGTTTTGGAAAATCAGATGCTCTGATGTAACCTATTACTAAAGTTTTCCCTTTCTAAAGTATTTATCAGATGGTGCCATTTTAAATAATGATTTAAAACTTACTTTTTTTCTAATCCATTCAGAGCTGCTACTGTATTACATAACACATACAGCAGACCATTATCCAGCAACATATCTGCTACCTTGGAACAAGAATTTAATATTTGGAGAAGTAGTAAGAGAGCACTATGCAAAAGCATGTTGTCATATAAAGATGTCTCTATTAGTCCCAGAATAGGAATGACAGACCACTTCTGAAAAATTTCCATGTTTTTCACATCTTCCAGGTCAAATCTGTAATAAAAAATACATAGTTAAGAGCACCATTAGAAGCAATTAACCACCAAAGAAGGAAAAATGATTGCAATATGGGTTGTTTTGCTAACTAGATTTTGAAGCTATAAAAAATAAATTCGGGGAGCAAGGAATCTCAACCTTTACGATCATAGACCCTGCCCACAATAAAATAAAATATTGTTATTAGTCTGTCCCAAGGTAAATATACAAACATTCAAATGAAACATGTATACAATTGCATGGTTTTAATTGATTTGCTTTAATTTGTCCATAGGCTCCCTACGTGTCCAAAGGACTCCTGCTTCAAGGGTCTATATAACAAGTGCACAGGAAGATATTATGAATTTATTATTAATAAAATAATTAATAGATTATAATTATTAGTATAATCATTAACATATAATAACACAATGTATGCAATTTATATGATTATATGCTGTTACTAATATATAACATATAATAATAATAGTATTTGAGAGATGGCGAACTAGTAAAGAGGTCTAATGAAAGGAATGAATCTTGAGTTCTTGTCCCAATACTCTTTGTCTCTGTGCTAGAAGGAAATTATTTAAGTGTTTTGTACCTTATTTTCCTTATCTGTCAAATACGTGTCGGAGACACCTGCCCTACTTTCTTCTCAAGGCTGTTGTGACAATCAAAGGAGATACTGCAGAATTACTTTGAAAGAGCTAAAAGCTATATGCAAATGACAGTGCTATTGTCACTACTGCAATTAATAAGTAAATTCCTCAAGGTCTGAATTGGTCTGCTTAATAAGTAGAAGACACTTAATAATGATGATGATGAGAGGGACGCCTGGGTAGCTCAGTTGGTTAAGCTTCTGTCTTTGGCTCAGGTCATGATCCCAGGGTCCTGGGATGGAGTCCCGTGGCAGGCTCCCTGCTCAGTGGAAAGCCTCTTTCTCCCTCTCCTCCCTGGTCATGTTCTCTCTTCCATGTTCTCTCTCTCTCAAATAAAATCTTAAAAAAGAATAATGATGATGATGCACACATATCTCACTACGCTAACATAGAGAGTGGTAACAGTTTCACTTTTTGGCCAAACCAGGAATTCCAGATGAGGAGATGTACTCTTCTCCCAGGAAACCTAGAGGCTGAGGGGAATAAGAAGCTTCTCTATGGATCACTCATGTGATCTGCTGCTGGGCAAACATGAGCCACCTTCTTTCCAGCTACCCTCCTCATGTAAACACTGTGTGCCAAATCTTAACTGATCACCTTCTTTCCTTTGATGAAGCATTTGTGTCTAGTTTCTAACTAATGAATGAAAAACAAAGAAAAAGTTAGAAACAAAAGCATATGGAAAATAAGAAATTGATTCACCTGGAAAACGACTTTTAGAAGGTTTTTTCTAAAAATGACCAAATAATTTTATTAAGAGTCAGCTTAATAAATTTTCTTTTTAAGACAAAAGATCCCCAATTACAGTGGAGGAACACTTACTCTTCATCAAGGCCAATACGTCGACCAAAAAACATTTCAATGAAACATTCTAACAATTCTTGTGTTCCCCGGTGAAGATACAACTGGTTGGCGAGCAAGGAAAAGCCACGGTTCTTTAGGAATTTATCTTTTTGTTCCTTAGATGCTCTGTTAAAATATGCTTCTAATAGCTAAGAAAAAAATTATGACAATTTTAATAATGCATTAAAATTTTATATGATGTACTGAAATCAGGCAAATACTTTTGTTATCACTTAATTTCATATATATAGAACCTAGAAAGCTCAAAAAAATGCAATCTCCATAGTAAAGCAAAAATAATCTTTGTTTCTGACGACTTTGGAATGCTAATGATGACTTTATCTTGGAGATCTTAATACTTCTGTTACAGGGAGACTAACTTTTATAGCTGAGTATGGACACCTAGTAGGTTGGTAACTCACTGGTAACTCGCCCAAGTATAAGTACCATATTTGTGCTTTATTCTGAAGGAAAAAAATTAGTCAACACTGTACTATCCTCTCTCTATAACTGTGTGTGTATGTGTATCTCTTAGACTTCTATTTCTAGACTTCTTGACAGATTATTTACCCTGAGTACAGGCCTAAATTTCCACCCTTCCCTGGCATCTTAAATGCAACATGGGTTATGGACATTGGGGAGGGTTTGTGCTTTGGTAAATGCTGTGAAAGATGTAAGCCTGATGATTCACAGACCTGTACCCCTTGGGCAAAGAATAAAAAAAAAAAACCCAATTAATTTTTTCCTTCCAAACTCAATCTTTCCTGGTTCCGATCTTAGAGCACACAGTAGTGACACCTTCCTAGATTTCACAAGCCAATCTCACTTTTGCCTTTTCCAGCCCTGATTGCCCAAGTGTAATTATGAAGGTCTCACCCCTTCATCCCAGTGAATGTCTCTCAAATCCATGTGTCCTTCAACTTTCCATTTCCCCAGATCAGGGTCTCATCATTTCTCCCCCGGACTACTGTGCTAGCCTGCTAAACAGAATAATGCCACCTCTCCTCCCCTGCAATCACTCCCTCACAGTGTTGATAGATGATTCTTCCCCAAACACACATCTATTTACTGACCTACTTAAAAACCTTTCTAAAAATTTACAGCATGATACCAAACCCACCTTTTGCACGACTCCTTTCCTGCTTCCTCTGTCAGAATCAATTGCTTTTTCTATGCTCCCACTCTTCTTTATTAATATTGCCACTGAAGCACCCATCACAAGAAGTCTTTACATTTTACTTAGTTGGGTAGATGTCTTTCTCCCTCACTAGACTATAAACTCCTGGAATGTGGAAATCACTCTATACTTTATATCCCACATAGCAACTAGCCCAGTGTTTTGCACATGGGATGGATAAATACGGGGTTGAACTGCAAGTGCTTAAAAAACAGCCTACTTAAGACAAACTAAAGAAAATGACAATCTCTAAAAGACCATTTCAATACTGGGTTGCTTTCTGATGGAAACCATTCATAGCAAACATTTATTCATTCAACACTATGTTTAGTACCTAGTGTACACTAGACACAAGATGCCCACCTCATGGAGCTGGTATGTTAGTGTGGGAGAGTTAAAGAACAAGCACACAGATAGAATAAAAAGATAATTACAAGACATAGCTGGGATGCCAGAATAAATGAGGAGTTGGAAAGTAGAGGGAAGCTATTCTGAAAGGTGATCAGGTCTCTGAAAAGTTGACATTTGAACTAAAACCCGAAGTAAATGTTTACGATTTGATACTACCCTGCAGGAAAGATTTCCAAAGAACTCTGTGTTCCTTGTAGTTGGTAGACTTAAAAAGCATATGGGTATGAATCGATATATGGAGGAGAGCTTAAAATTGCCTGATAATACATATAAAAATATGACCAAGAAGTAACAAACTACAGTTGACCCATGAATGACCCCCCTCACAGTTGAGAATCTGCATATAACTTCTGACTACTCCAGAACTTAACTAGTAATAGCCTCTTGTTGACTGGGAGGCTTACTGAGAACATAAACAGTCGATGAACACATAGTTTGTATGTTCTACGAATTCTATACTGTATTCTTACAATAAAATAAGCTTGAGAAAAGGAAGTGTTATTAAGAAAATCATAAGGAGGAGAAAATATTTACAGTACTCTATTACATTTATATAAAAATGTCTGCATGTAAGTGGACCCACACAGTTCAAGCCCATGTTGTTCAAGGGTCAACCATATACTGGTTCATTATTCCTTAGAATAAAATAAAACTTTAGTTCTAATTTAACACATATATTCAAATTTTAAACTATATATGTTCATTTTTTTCTGAATTAAAACGACACATCGAGAGTTTGTCCTTACTTTAATAACTCCTTGTTGTATAGCAGGTGATGGGTGGTTAACGAGGACTAAAAGCGTATCTGCCTGAATGAGCTTGTCCATAACATCTTGAAGCATAACATCGGGCAGTATGAGAAGAACTCCACTTAAGAGCTCGTATAATCCACAGCATATAGGTACCAAACAGTCTTCCATTACACTAAAACAGAGACCCCAAAAGTCTTAGCAACACAGTATCAGAAGACAAGCTCATAATGATGACCTTAAGAACTGTGAGGAATAATAATAATTTTAACATGTGAAACAAAAGTTCATAAAATTATAAAATGTGTAACTATGACTAACAAATGTGCCATGACTTTTTTCCACTTTACTTAGCAGCGATATAGTTTAGGCACACAGTCTATTAAACACCATTCTATTCCACAGCTGTGATGTGCAGTAGGGTGGTGGGCACCAGCCACCTTCCAAGTGCTCAACAGGCATATGTGGCTAGTGTTTACTGTACTTCATGGCACAGGTAAAACATTCCCATCACCACAGAAACTCTTGCAGGATGTTGCTATTTGCTATTATAAATCTTATAGTTTCCCCTAAGAGTTTTTTCTCTAATAACTCTAAGGATTAAATAGACCACAAGGCATTTTTTTCTTTAGTAACTATTTATGGTTTGGCCTTTGGTAAAACATGGAATTCAATATTATCTAGTATTCAAATAAAGAGAAAGGTACCTTTCTGTTTGTTATTAATATATATGTTGCATGTGAGAAGTGACATAATGAAGACATTTCTAGAGGGGTAGAGATTCTTTCAAGAATAGTAAGAAAAAGAGGGGGCCCTGCAAAACCATTTGAGTACCTGTGAGTACTTGCAGTTTGGCTGGAGTTTGGCTCATAACCCAGAGAAAAGGCAAAGTTCTCCCATTCATCCGTGTTCCTATCAACGAGACTTGGCCAACGTCCAACGGCTGCAGATCCATTCTGGGAAGGAAAAGCTAGTCCTAGGCTTGCAATAGTGCTGTGGCTTCGCTGGAACGAGGCCAGTCCCTTTAGGTAATCAGGTCGGCGTAGGCAGGACTCGTCCCCAGGACTGTCATCATCCGATCTGGGTTCTGCTGCCAATTCTTTATGATCAACTTTGACCCCTGGAAATCCCAGTGCTCCTTTTGGGACACCATTGACAGAGGCGCGGGCTGAAAGGGCAGGTTCCACTTCACACACAGCTTTTGCAGACTCAAAGCTACTGACAAACGCATCCTCTTTGCCTTTTTTCTGGGTCTTGGAACTCACCAGAGAATTCAGTTTCTCTTCTTGAGAAGCAACATAATTATCTGGAATATTTTGTAACTTGTCAATACTATAACCCAAACTTCCAGTCAGTTTTTGTGGTTGCACTCGAGGTGAAATGGTAGGAAATGCTGGTAGGCTTCTAGAACGCAGCCTGCTGGCAGGCATCTGTTGTGGGATAATATTGCAGGAATTGTTTCCTGGTGAGAGTAGACAGAAAAATACTCTAAAAATCTATTAAGTGGGACCACTTGTTTTCTGCACTATCAGTCACAACCATACCAATTACCCATTTATCTAGCAATGTTAAAAGAATTCTACATAGGTTAATGTTCCTAGTAACTAGTGCTTCAAATTCTTAAGTGCTCAAACTATTTTTTCTTTTAACTACTTTTTATTAAAATCTTCCAAAAATGTATGTCTTTTCCTATCTCCTTAACAAAACACAGTGTTGACCGAATGATTCAAAGTCATTAGGATTAATGGCTCTACTATAGTCAAATTAAGTGAATTAAGTGAAAATTTACCTCAGGCTAGCAATCACTAGGATACAGTTTGAAACAGTGGAAAAGTGTGGGCTTTGCAACAAGATATAACTGGATTCAAGTGATAGTTCTTTTTTATTTTAAGGACTTTATTCATTTGAGAGAGCACAACCTGGGAGATATATATATATATATACATATATACATATATAATATATATCAATACATAACAAATAATTATATTAATTATTATTGTTAGTTTCTAAAAATGTAAAAGGAGGGTCCAGAATATCTACTTTGCAAGGCTGCTTTAAGGATTAAGTGTGATTGTATTTGTGATGCTCCCAGCATAGTGTCTGGCATATAATAGGTTCTCAATAAACAGTAGTAATACTCATACTTGTTGTTACAATTACTAGACTAAACGGCCCTAGACTGTTCTGTTTCTTGTCCATTTCTGTAGTCACTTCTTGATGCTATTAGTGAGAAGCAATAGTTTTTTGACTTCCCGTTATAGCTATCCAGTTTGCTTTTAATACTCTATGTAAGGAGAGACCAAAAAAATCACCATCATTCTAAGTGCACAGGATAAAGTGAATGCTGTTCAAGGTGTGGTTTGTGAGCCAGCAGCATGGGGAGTCCACAAACACTACCTGTCTGATTCTTACACAGGCACATTCTCAGGCTCCACCCTGGACCTACTGAATAAGAAATACATGACGGAGGGGCTCAAAGATCTGTGTTTTAACAAGCTCTCCAAGTGATTTCTTCTGCCTGCTTAAACTTGAGAACACTGATATAAAGTAAATAGGCACTGGATGAACTGTTTTAGAGCACAGGCTTTTTTGGCAATAAAAGTTCCATGGCTCAGAAGTTTTTCCTAGTTATTTCTGCATTTTGGCTACAGGGCTAAGGCTGCCAAAAGATTCTGTTCAAAAGACCTGGGGAAAAAAGGGGGCAATGATTGTATTTGAAAATGTTTTAGAGTGATGCACAATGATTTTAATAATAGAAATTTCTGGGACACCTGGGTGGCTCAGTAGGTTAAGCAACTGCCTTTGGCTTAGGTCATGGTCCCAGGGTCCTCGTATAGAGTCCTGTATCCGGCTCCCTGCTCAGCAGAGAGTCTGCTTCTCCCTCTGCCTGCTCTGCCTGCCATTCCCCTTGCTTGTGCTCAATCTCTCTCTGACAAATAAAAAAATAAAATCTTAAAAAAAAAAAACAGGCATTTCCTATGAAATTCCAAATGAAACTAATTAAAACACATCTGTGTTCTCTGGAAGAGAGCAGCTGTCAGGAAAGAAAAAGATACACAGCCAGTTAGCAACTAGGAGACATGTACCTATTTCTTCTCTATAAAAAGTAGAGATGAGGTGGTCTGTTAACTTAGGAAGACAAAGGTACTATATGCTCAAAGACTTGAATATACTTGTTATGGAAATAGAAGAGGGAATTGATTTTTGAACATACTGAAGAACAACAGGGCAGCATTAAAAGGCCAGCTACAGTTGGAGACCCTTGTAAAGACAGGAATTCTCTCCAGCAGCTTGCAGCAGCACGAGGATAGTTAGATTGAGGCAAAGTTGGGGTTTTTAAGGTCAAGAATGCCAAAATGCCAAGGGGACAATGAAGCTGATGGCAGTGTCAAGAAAATGACTGGCTAACGGGATCTAGGCTGGAAGGGGAAACAGGCAGAAGAGAACGTGGGATGGTGATGAAGAAACCAGAAAGATAGGGTGTTATTATCAGAGGGTGGGATACTGGAGTTTCAGAGCTGGGAAGTATTCTTGATGATAATGAAGTCCACGCATACTGGTAGATAAAGTAGAAGGAAAGGTCCCCAGAGTCCAAGAGCAAGAGGCTGGAGTACTGGATGGTCATTGTCTAGAACGATGTTTAGGTAGAAAGGAGAAAGTAAGCCAACAAAGCTTTTGAAGAAAATGGGAAAATAAACTGAAAACTTAATGAAAGACAAATGATGATAATAAAGGGGGACAGAGAATTCCAGAGCAAGACAGCATGCACCTCTTCTGTTTCCTAATTCTCTGAAGTATCTCTTGTTATACTGAGTGTGAGCTGCTGATCCCAGAAAGTAATGAAATGTATCCCTTAAATATATTCTATAATTTGTTTTTAACTTTCCATTTATTTGGTCCGAATATCACATGTATTATACTGCAAAAACATGCACAATTTATTTATCTGCTAATATTCAGAACTGTATCAGGAAGGGCTACACTTTGATTATCGTTATGCTTACCTTCAGGCGGTGAAGCAGTAAAACCGGATGGGCTTATTACCAGAAATCCAGGGCTAGGAACAGACTTTCCTCCACTGCTGGAATGTCTCAGGTACATGATTGACTGTACTTTCTCCTGAAAGATCTTGCCATCTAGAATCAAAAAATTTTTGAGACAGAAAAATTTTTAAAGATAAAATGAAAATATAATTTTAAAAGCAAATCATTAAATTTTTATAAAGAGATATTCAAAGTGAAAAATATGGCGTGTTTTATACTAATGCACATGTTATGCAAGTACACGCTGTATCATTTCCTATAGGTAGATTTTTTTACTGTTACTTGCCACATTAACTTTTATTTTCTTTGAATTGCAACTATACTTATTTTATTTCTGCAATTTAACAGCTAACTGTTGACTCCTTGTGGAAAGGACTGTGTCCTATATTTTTATATATCCCTTCCAATGTCAAATATGACTCCAAAATGGGTACCTCCAGGTTAATTTTCCTTTCTGAGCTCAGACTTGTAAATTCAATGGCTTGATTTCTTAAATGCACCACAAATGCTACAAATCTAATCTTTCTGCCCTAAATTCATTCCTCTGTTTTCTTCTCTGGTTCATTTGGCAGAAGCACCCATTTCCTAAGTAGAAGTCAGGATTTACTCTTGACCACTACCTTTCCTTTATCCATGCGAAGTCAGTCTCCAGGTTCTGCTGACTTGATTCTGCTTCTTGAACTCCTCTCATCCCTAGCACAGTGCTATCATGAAGGCACTTATTAACTCTCATCTGGAGGCCTGTCACAGACTTCTAAACGGTATCTGTGATGGACATCCGGTCACCCTCAAATCCTCTTAGCTCTCAGAATTCTATCAAATGTCAATGCCTGCTAAGAACCTTCCAGTGGCTCTCTCTTGCCTCCTTCCCACTTTGGATGAAGTCCAAACTTCTCATTTACAGGAATCTCCGTGATCTGCCTCCAGATCTCTTCCGGCTTTCTTTCTGCCACGACACTTCCGTAGCACCTATTTCTCACACCTCCCAAACAAGCTGTTTGCTCTGTCTGGAAACCCCTTCCCTTCAACTCCTCCTCGGCCTTTAAGTGGGCATTACCTCCTCCAGGAAACACCTCCTCTCCGTGTTCTATGCTTCCAGAAAACAAAATATTTCTATCACTGTGCTTTCCACACAATGTCATTACCTGTTTATGTCTCTTTCCCCTCAAGTAGGATGTAAGCTTCATATGGGAGTGGACCATATTTTACTCATCTTTGCAACTACCCTGTTTCCAGAATCGTGACAGTACTTTATTCACTAAATGTGTGCTGAACTGAACACAAAGTCACGTTGCCTGTTTTCATTTCGATTTTTACTGCTGTTGAGTCATTTTATTCAAATGCCTGTTTTACAACGTTTTACTCTCTAAATTTACTATCTAGTTTTCTCATTCTTGCTTGCTTTTTTTTATCACATTACATTTTCCTGGTTCTTTTAAAACTCTGATTGTTCCGTCTTTCTCTTATACTAATTACTCTTTCCTTAGTTCCAGCTTATGCTTCCTTTTTCCTTCACTCTCTCTCTACACTTTTCTCCAATAGTCTCATCTAGTCTTAGAGCGTCAACTCACTTCTATGTGGGTAGTTTCTCTTTCTTGAATTATATTGCAGTAATTTAATTGCATCATATTTCTTTGCTCAAAACAAACAAACAAACACAACAAAACAAAACCCTTCAGTGACCCCTAAACAGAATATAAGTTCAAATTCTCTGGCCTCACATTCAAGGACCCATTTAGTATGACCTTACGGGAAAAAATAAATTAAGTGACAGCCGTAAACTATATATATGGTATTGTTTCTCAATAAGCCTTTATAGATCCTTATACTTGGGTAAAATTCATCATTCTTTATTTTTTCTATTTTCTCTCCCTTTAAGTCATTCTCTTCACCTGGAATGCTAATTACTCAATATACCTCTCAAATTCTACCTAATTCTTAAATGCCCAGGTCAGATAGAAAATCTACTAAATCTTCTTTCTCCACAGCTGTCTGATGAGACCCTTACTCCTCTAAAGTTTAATCAGTCCTTCTTTTGAATCTATTAGGTACTTACCAGATATTGTTTCTTACTATAGTTATTTGAGTATTTGTCTCCTCTCTCCTCTCAGCAGTGAAGCTCTCTGAAGGCAGAGACTGTATCTGGTTCGTTCTATAGCCCTTTGCCCTGTCCCAATCCCAGTGTGTAATTAGGGCAGTTTCTAGCACACAGAAGCCAGTCAACAACTATCAAACAAATGTGGATCAAGTGTGAAGAAAAATAATGAAAATTGGGATAGCCAAAATCCAACAAAAAATGATTATACCTACCTATGTGCAAAGAAAAGTAGAAGTTTGTGGGGTTGTGACAAACGTAAGTATTAGTAGGAGGGTGAACTGCTAAAAGGAAATTGAAGATAATTGTCAATAATTCCAAATCTGGAGGAGATCCAAGGACTTCTGCTATAATTTTCACAAATGATCTACAAACCTCTCGGGGCATGGAGGTAAGCTGCCCCTCTTTGTGTTCCTGAAAAAATAAAAACCGAACTATCTTTAGATTTAAAGAGAACTGTCAACTTAACTAATATTTTTCATTTAAGCAACAGATTCTTTCTAAGACAGAATTGTGTTGGTTTACTACTCTAGTCTGACCATATTTACCATTAAACTGAATTGCTACTTCCCAATTCAAGCAATCCTTGAAAGCCATGAAAAATTCATTAAAATCAATAGGAACTTACTTCTAGCCCATTTATCTTAATTAACAAGGTGAAGTTATATTATGGCAAACACAAGCATGGCTCAGAAGCCAAACCACCTAGCTTTGCATTCTGGCTTCCCTGCTCACTAGCTGGGTGATTTGGGGTGTATTTAATATCTCCATGCCTCAGTTTATCTATAGTATGGGAATGATCGTGTTACTTCACTGGGTTGTCATAAAAATGAAATGACACAGACTCTTGGAAGAGCACCTCACATATAGGAAGTGCTACCTAAATGCTAGCTATGAGTTGTACTATTATGACTACTACCACTATCTCTGTACTACTACGATGGGATCATGAGGAGAAGTGCCTGATAGACAAAACTGATTATAGTACTACTGTGTGTGCCAGTTAACAAAGCTCTTTCTCACAACAGCTCTGAGAGGTTTTATCCTCATTTCTAGACTGTGAAGCTCAAAGTGATCATATGACTACCTTAAACCACACAGAAAACATGTAAGTAGTGTGGCTGTAACTCACACCCAGACCTCTGAACCCCCTCTGCTGCATCATTGATTGCATGGTATAAGGAGACCTGGGAGAATGCCAACAATTACTAAACATAAAGACAGGTATAAATTATTTACACTCTCCAACTCCACCCCAAGAGGTAGCAGATGGCCTCTGGATCAAGACCAAGGGAGTTAAACTTCCTCATCAGTCCTCTCCTTGTACATGTGATACATCTGAAAAATGATACATCTCTACACCCACTTTTCTTCATTTGTTCTTGTGTAATTGCTGCATCAGTGCTACTTCTGCCACAGCCATTGGCCTTTTTTCGGAATTGTGCCCCTGGTGTCTTCCCCTTTCCTGGTCGCCACCCCAGCCATTCATTCCCGATTCCATCCCAGGCCGTTTCCTCAATCTTGTCTTTTCCACTGACCCCTTACAAATAGTCACTGGTTTCCTACTTCTTAAAAAAAAAAAAAAAAAATCCCCTGGGGCACCTGGGTGGCTCAGTTAGTTAAGTGTGCCACTCTTGATTTTGGGTCAGGTCATGATCTCAGGGCTGAGAGATCAAGCCCCATGTTGGGCTCCAAACTGGGCATGGAGTCTGCTTAAGATTCTCAAAAAAAAAAAAAAAAAAAAAAGACTCTCTCTTCCTCTCCCTTTGCCCAACCCCCACTCACTCTCTCTCAAAAAAAATAAATCCCTTAACTTGAACTTTGGGAGCCTTTTGTTAACTTTCTGTTTCTCTTTTCTTTCACTGCTAGACTTTTTAATCATTATTTATTCTCACTGCCTCCAATGAATCCACCACACATGCTGCCTGAAGTCCCCGAAACCTGGTTCTTGCCTTCTTTATTCTACTGAAACCGTGTGAGTCATTAAGAATTTCGGTCAGTGGCCCTTTACCTGTCCATATTTTCTTTGAATTTTCCACATTATTTGGCTCTGGAGACCACCTTTTTCTTTCCCCCTCTGCCCACCCTTGGCTTTCACTTTGTTGTTTCCTGGTTCTTCTCTAAGCTCTTTGACTACGCTTTCTACATCTTTCAACAGTTTCTTTTTCATGTTTCATACCTGAAAATGGAGGTTTCTGGAGGTAAAAGCCACAGCCCTCTATGACCCTTTCACTACACTGTTTATCTTGTAGTGCTTATCTGTCTCTGTGGCTTCAGTGCAGACAGCTCTCCATCTGTCCCTCTCATCTGTCTCCCCAGTTCCAATCTTGCACATCTAAGTGTCCAGCAGTCACAGCCACTGAACACCCCACAATAATCTCAGATGCAGAATGGATAAGCTATAAAACTTGCGTGTTCAATTCCTTCTTTCATGATGCTATCATCCTTCTAGTCTCCCAGGTGGAAATTTTGCATAATATATTTCATTTCTCCTGCAGCTCCTATTTAGACAGAATCAAGCCCCATTAATTAATTCTCTTTACAATCTCCTCCAAATTTGCTCCCTACTTTTAAACTCCTGTTTTCATCACCTGACTTCAGGTTCTTCACAGTATACCCATGAACTAATGAAACTGCCCCACATCTAATAAACTACCAATTTAACCATCTTTCCTAAATACTCTGAGATGCCGTAAAGACAACAATTAAGTTCATTTCTTTATACACTTTCCACAATGCCAAACATAAAACATAAGACAAAAAATTGTTAATTTGATAATTGGCTCTTTGAATAAAGAAGGATGAAGAAATATACTTTTCAGGAAAAGGAATTGGTACCTTGATTTTTCTAGCATTTTTATAAATATATGGAAATGAGAATATACAGAGAGAAATCTCCTAGTTTACAGGTGTTATCTTTCTGACACAGAAAGACTGAATAAGAACTTCACACTGTCTTGTGAACTCTTTGAAAATTAGTCAGCAAGTTTCAAAATGACAATACAAAGAAACTGATTTACAGAAAAACCGCTATACAAACGTTACATAAACTATTCAGCAAGCAAGGGGCCTCTGAGCTCACTCACTGTACATTATTCCTGAAGAAAGCAGTCTAATTTACCACAGGGCCCAAGAAAGGCAATAAAATGTTTTTGTTTTTTTTACAATTCATTCATTCAACAAATATTTATTGGGTGCCTTTATGTGCCAGGTCCTGGAGTTACAGTGTGAGTAAGAAAAAAACATTATCTGCTGGAGGGGAGTGGGGTACAGGGATGGGGTAACTGGTGATGGACATTAAGGAGGGCACATGATGTAATGGACTCTCGGTAAAAGACTGATGAATCACTGAATTCTACCTCTGAAGCTAATAGTGTGTTATATGTTAGTTAATTGAATTTAAATTTTAAAAAAGAAAACGAGAAAAAGAAAAAATATTATCCTTGCCCTCAGCAGGTTTACAGAGGGAAATAAACCATGATTTCAGAAATGACTACATGATACTAACAAATGCAGATGTGTGGAGTGAGTCAGAGGAAGGGCAAGGGTTACTTTAAATGGATAGAGAAGAGAGGGTTTTTCTCAGGAAGCAAATTTAAAGTGGAGATATGAAGGAGAAGCAGGAGGTGGCCAGATGGAAAGAAAAGTATCAAGAACTTCTCAGTCAAAAAAAAACTATCATGTGTCCTGAGGGGGGAGAAAGGCTCACTTGTTTAAGGAAAAAAAAAAAAAAAAAAAGCCAGTGGGCTGCAGTGGCATGAAATGAGGCTGGCGTGGTCACCAGAGCATACAGGCTCCCTTTAAATACTGTCACAGATTCTGGATTTTATCCCAAGTACAATGGGAAGCCACTGGTATCATCCAAACAAAGGCATTAAAACATGTATTATTGGGCGCCTGGGTGGCTCAGTGGGTTAAAGCCGCTGCCTTCGGCTCAGGTCATGATCCCAGGGTCCTGGGATCGAGGCCCACATCGGGCTCTCTGCTCAGCAGGGAGCCTGCTTCCTCCTCTCTCCTCTCTCTCTGCCTGCCTCTCTGCCTACTTGTAATCTGTCTCTGTATCAAATGAATAAATAAAATCTTAAAAAAAAAAAACAAACATGTATTATTGCTCCCAGGGAACACCTGAACTTATCTGATCTGATAAAGTTCTACTAGATGCCTCACTGAAAAAACAAACGACTTTGAAAAATATTCTCACAGCTGACCAAAGTGATAAAAGGACATCTGTGAAGGCAGAGCAAAAGATTTAACTCGATGCCAGGTTATAGCATAGACACTTCTGGTGAGGTGAGTGTGCCACTTTTTCATATAACATTTTGGATATATTTTCAATATGCTGCTTCTAGTACACATAATAGATCTTCAGCAAATACATACTTATTAAAACAAAACATATTTGCACTTGTTATTTAAGGACTGTGGACTGAGTTTCAGTTAGCAATAATCGTGCCTCAGATTAACCTTGCTGGCCACCGTACTGCCACTATGCAAAGCTTGCAAGAAGTTAAAATTTTGCTATTATTGATAGCCAAGAGATTATAAAATTATTATTATGTCGTTCTTTTGTAATTGAGTTAGGAATGATGGAAGTGTGAAGATCAAGCTCTATGAGGCAGGGGTTGAGAAGAAAGTATCCAGGTGAACAGGGAAGATGGAGAAGAGAAAAAAGATTCCTTCCATTGAAAGTCCTACAAAAATTTGAGTTCACAGTACTGAGTTACTAAACACATAATTGCGGAAAATATCTCCCAAAGTAAAGTTACATGAAAAGTACCTGCAAAACCTGACAAGTCAGCAGAAAGTGATGGACCACTCGGGCTTTCAGTAACTGCTTAATGTTAAAGACCTGCTGGTGGTGATCTGCTCTGATGAGGACTTCTAGAGAGGCCAGCAGTGTTTCCCACGCTCCTTGCTGAGAAAGCAAACACACACCAATCAGCACATGCTTACTGAAAAAAATGCTATGCACTTTTTAGAAGACATATATCAGTCTATCACTGTGTATACTCTGGGTCAAAGATTAAATTCATCTGAAAAAGCAAACCTTAAAATTTACTCCACACTACTGTTATTGGTTTTTTTTAATCAATAGCTCATTTCTAAATATTTATGTTGAATGCAATATTATATTAGGTGCTTCAGTACATCAACCTTCTTGTGACATTATCTAATATATGGTATTTTCAAGAGATGAATTTTCATAAGGGATTTATCTGATACAGAGAAACACATATTATCAACGTAATTGTTTACAAATTATTTTCAAAGAGCATTACTAAGAATCATAAACTTCTATAACTGATGTATATAGCACTTAATTAAATAATTTTAGAACAAATTGCACTAAATTGAAAAAACTCACTGACAATGTGAAAATTCTGCATTTTTGGATTGATTTACTTTTTAAGTCCAAATAATAGAATTCTGTGCATGATTACTGTGTATCTTCAAACATGCTTTTAAGGTGCCTTAAAAATGATTCTCCCATGTAGAATCAATCTTAAATTACCCTCAATAATGGAGAAAGAGGAACCTTCTATAGATAACTAATATTGAAAGATAATCTTCACCTCATTTTATAGTCCCAAATGACCTTTCAGCAAAGCTGTTAACAAAAGACAAAATTAACTGGTTTGGGCTGCAGGTCTTGCTACTTCTTCTGCCATTATTTGATGGTAATGAACAATGAAAAGGCCAAGGAATTGACAGATTTAATCCTAATATTATAACCAAGGCCTCTTTCTTCATAAGATAGGGGTCAAGATGCCCTAGAAGAACAAGGCATATGAGAACTGGAGCACAAGGCAGCCCAAGTATGAAAACTTGATTCAGGTCTGAAAAATAGTACCAAATAGAATATTGGCAAAGTAAACCCAAAACAAAACACAAATTCAGTTAAAAATTATTCATAAGAAAACCTTATTTCAAACTCACAGAAGTATCTGTATCACTACTGAATTCAGTAAAAACTGTTTTGTTTTTTAATGAACCACCTCAAATTAGCATCCTCTTTTGAAATATTAACTAAAACAACTGTCGACAATTTAGTTAGGTTCGATCTTCCAATCTACAATTGAGCTGTTTACTATATATTTTATATTTATACTGCCTTTGTGTGTTTGCATCTGCTATCACTGTACATTTGCTTTTTCTTCATGCAATCTTACACATACTTTTATACATACACATATATGGTTATTTTTTATTATGAAAGTGAGAATTTATTTGGGATGAGAAAAGAAATCATGACAAATCACAAAGTTTTAAAAATTGGTAAAGTACCATAAAGTCTAGAAAAAAGCAATAGTTCAGTTAGCTGCTTATCACAACACTATAATACTTTTCCCCATGTGGGGCTGCATATTCTTTAATTGCTTCTTTTTTTTTTCTTTTGAAGAATAATTGACATACAATATTGTATTTGTTTCAGGTACATAACTTAGTGATTCAATATTTATATACATTATGAAGTCATTACCACAAGAAATGCAGTTATCATCCATCACTATACATAGTTGTTATCATATTATTGCTATACTCCCTATGCTGTACCTTACATCCCGATGTCTTATTTATTTTATAACTGGAAGATTGTACTTTCATACAACAATACTTTTGTAATATAATTTTCTATATGAAGATTAGAAAAGTAATTCTCTAGAATGCTTGGTCAAAATTTATCTTAACTAATAATAGATTATAAAGGTTTCTTTCAGCTTCCCAACTCATTATTGATAATGAGTAAATTTGGGGGGAATATTGCCAAATTTAGTAATAACTGATATTTTAAAAATTCCAAAGGTATATACTTTGGATTGGTCTTTAATTATGTTTGATGGTAATGTTATCTTTAAATAGATATAGACAATCTATAGTCTACACTAGAACAAAAGAGCTTATATGAGCCTATACCATGAAGACTGTTTAGAACTAGGGCACTGGGCACCTGGGTAGCTCAGTCGGTTGAATGTCTAGCTGTTGATCTTGGCTCAGGTGTTGATCTCAGGGCCATGAGATCAAGTCTTACATTGGGCTCCACACTAGGCATGGAGCCTACTTAAAAAACAAACAAAAAAGTTCCCCCCCAAAACCCAAAATATCTAGGACAGAAAGGAAATACCCTGTATTCAACCCCTGGCTGGGTCCTGGTGAAGACTAGCACATCCATCCAGTCATTGAAGTGCCGTGCCTAGACCTAAGATCAACCACGTTCCTCAACTTATGCCTATAATGAAGCCAAGACTTCACAGCCTTGCCCTAAATATCCTGATTCAACTTTAAGACTCCTCGGCAACTTGGCTGCCCAATCAGAAGTGTGTACATTTCCCTCTCTTTGACTTGACTCTCCTGGATCCCCACTGAGTGTTTATGGTAAATTCAAGTCTCCAGCCAATTTGAATGAGCTCCATGTTCTCCAGCCTGAGTACTGCTCTGGCTATTTCTAGTTAGGCAAAGTTCTGATCCTAACCCCCCAGCTCAGCATTACCCATGGCTGCTCAAAGACTTGCACAGAAAATAATCTCCACATTTCCATTTATAATTAACATTACATTGAAGGAGTAAGTTTGTTCTGTTCTTCAGAAGAATGATTAGATGAATATTTAAAAGTATATGTTTCTCTGTACAAAGGAAACAATCAACCTATGGTAGGGCTGAACCTATGGAATGAGAGAAGATATCTGCAAACATGTATCTAGATTAATATCTAGAATATATAGAGAACTCCTATAACTCAATAACAACAAAAAAATCAAATAATCCATTTTAAAAATGATAGAGAACTTGAACAGACATTTCTCCAAAGAAAATACACAAATGGCTAACAAGTATGTGAAAAATGCTCATCATCACTAAATATCAGGGAAATACAAATCAAAGCCACAGTAAAATATCATCTCATGCCCAGTAAGATGGCCACTATCAAAAAACTGAAAATAATTGTTGGCAAGGATGTGGAGAAATTAGACTCCTTGTACTTTGGTAGTGGGATTGTAAAATGGTACAGTTCTTATGGAAAATAGTGTACAGGATCCTTAAAAAATTAAAAATAGAATTACTATATGATTCAGCAATCCCACTTCTGGGTATATAGCCAAAAGAACTAAAAACAGGATCTCAAAGAAACATTCACACACCCATGTGCATTGCAGTGTTATTCACAAAATCCAACATATGGAAGCAACCTAAATGTCTATTGATAGAAGAAGAGATAAAGGAAATGTGGTATATACTTACAATGGGTAATGTTCAGTGTTACAAAAGACAGAAATCTTATCATATACTACAATGCAAATGAACATTTAGGACATACACTAAGTGAAATAAACCAATCACAGAAAGACAAATACTGAATGATTACACTTCTATGACATATCTAAAGTAATCAAACTCATAGAAACAGAAAATAGTATGGTGGTTGCCAGGGACTGGGGGGCGGGGCAGGAGAAATAGGGGTAGTTGTTCAATGGGGATAGTTTTAGTAAAGCAAGATGAAAATGTTCTAGATATCTGCTGTACAACGGAGTATATATAGTTAATACTGTACTGCACACTTAAAAATTGTTAAGAGGGTAAATTTAAGTCAGATGTTTTTAGCATTAAAATAAAAGCACATGGGGGTGCCTGGGTGGCTCAACTGGTTAAGCATCTGACTCTTCATTTAAGCTCAGGTCATGATCTCAGGGTCATGAGAGCGAGCCCTGCATGGCGTGCAGCTTTGCGCTCAGCAGGAAGTCTGCTCTAGATTCTCTCCATCTCCCTCTCCCTCTGCCCCTCCTCCCACTCACAAGTGCATGCACGTGAGTGCTCTCTCTCTCTCAAATAAATAAATAAATAAATCTTTAAAAATAAATAAATAAAATCACATGCCTTGGCTTTACTCCATATCTTCCAGTCAAGCAATAGCTCCTCTAGCAGTTTAACATCTTGGATTATAGCATTAGACTCTACATCCAACTTAAACTCTCCATTCTCATTGACATGAATAATATCTTCACCACAGCAACCTTCAAGAAGGGTCTATGGAAAATTAGCATTAATACAAGATGCATTAACAGCTGATTAATCCAAAAACTCAACAGAAACATTAAGCTTTCAATTTTAGCAGTCATAACATTAAATTCAAAGGAAAACTAATGAATAATTCAACATTACCCAGAGTATATTTAATTTGTTTTGCAAAACAATTCAAATTAAAAAAATATAAACTTTCAAATATTTGTAAATGATTATTCAGTTTCAAACATATGTAAAATAAACCCCCCTATTTTTATTTTTATTTGTTTTTCTATTCTTATTTTTTAAATTCAATGAATCTGTCAGGCTTTAAAAACTTTAAAAAAACTACTAAGGATTCATGCCATGAATGTATGGCTCTTGATATTTTAAGGAGGGGTTGAAGGCCCAGGTGGAGAGAGAGTCTTTTGCCTTACTACTGGAACCCTCAGGGAGAAATAGCTTCACAACATTACCAAATGCTTTTAGCTAGAAAGGTATTTAAGTATATGATGATAGCTAGATTGAAATAAAAACTGATACAGCTTTAGAAAACTAACTCTCTAGAAGTATTGCCTATTGGAAGTAGCATAGTAGTAGGTCTCCAGAGAACTGGGCTCTCTTCCATAACTGAGAGCTGAGGCAAACAACAATGTCTCTGTGGATATTAATTTCATCAGTCTACAGAATGAGGGGCCAATGCTAAGAGACAGCTCTGGTCCAACCAGATAAAAAATTCTACGAGTTAATTTTTCTCACTTTTTTAGAATGCTTTAAACAAGACAAAAATGTAATTATGTAAATGGTGAAGAAAACCAGAAGAGTATCTTAGTTTGACTAAATATACACTGTTGAGTTTCCATCATTTTCTTCAGGAATAACTGAAACACAAAATTCTATTGTTGGAAGACTAATGAAGAGAGAAGTATCATTGCATATGAAACTGTAAGAATAAATTTTATAAGGACATACCTTCAAAACATGAAAGCCAACAATGCATTTTTGTTTAATCAACACCTGATGAATCATGGAAAGTCCATTACAATTTTCTAATTCATGTATTCTCTGTTGGTTATATTTAGTTAATGAGAGTATAACTCTGAGTGCTAATGCTTGAGTTTCTTCACAGCTGCTGAGTTCCACAACCTAAAATATATATATATATATAATATATTTTAATTTATCGAGAGAAAAATTTAACATGTATAATTATTATTACATAACATCAACCCAGCAGTTTTATTTGAAAGCTATTTTTCTCACACTTCCCTTATCATTATGTAAGCATTGTAATAAACAAAGGTGAAAAACATAAACCCCATGATCTTAAAGTCTCTTAAATATACTATAAAAATGAAGTAAAATAACATCTACAACTGTATAAGTCAGTAGCATTTTATTAGTGATCTGAAATGTCAGCAAAATGCCTCAGGTTTTGGTTAGTCCATCAACAAATAGGCTCTGTATTGCATGTTGTGGAAGGTAACAAAGAAGTAAAAGGCATGATATTTATCCCCAGTGGGGCCTACTACCTAGTCAAAACATAAGATATATGTAAACCACAGATTTGCCTTGTACTTCAATTAAACCAATGCTTTCTGGCAACTATTATACATGAAACACACACCTTATTAACATAATTAAAGGCAAAGAAGAGGGCTCCTGGGTGGCTCAGTTGGCTAAGCAACTTGCCTTTGGCTCAGGGCATGATCCTGGAGTCCCAGGATCAAGTCCCGTGATTGAGTCCCAAGACTGAGTCCTAGGATCGAGTCCTGCATCAGGATCCCTGCTCAGCAAGGAGTCTGCTTCTTCCTTTCACCCTCCCCTTCTCATGCTCTCTCTCTCAAATAAATAATAAAAATATAATCTTTATTTTAAAAAAGGCAAAGAAGAATAAGAAATGAGTGTTACAAGGGCACAGAAACTATTTTTGACTCTACTCTGCTTGGGTTAGGGAAGCCTAATGGAGAGAAGACGGCCTGGAAATCCCAGGGAAATAAGGCACAGCAGGTGGCTGGGAGTGAGAGACAGAAGAGGGGTAAAGGTCTAAAGCCAGAAGTTCCTGGTACAGCTAGGAGGCTGCAAGTTGCCTATTTGGCGGGATGGTAGACATTCAGTTTAAAGGGCACCCTACGCATGCAAGGTTTTTAAGGAGACTAGATTTTATTTTTGTAGGGGAGAAGGAAAAGTAGTGCAGAAAGATCCCAAGTTTTGAGTGTGACAACTTACTTTAGGAATCTTATTGGCAAGATCCTAAATGTGGGTAAAATAAAAGATTAACCATTTTCCCTAGGATCTAGTCACTGTATAACAGTAATCATAACAAAATTATGTTTAGTAACTTGATGAAAGAGGGAAAACTAAGGATATACATTTTGAAATTATAAAAAGCTATAAAAGTCAGTCATGAAATATTGATGAGGAGTTAAAAAGCTTTTAATTTTAAAATACTACAGGAAAATCAACTAGATATTGGATGCAAAAAGTATGAAAAAGGAAGAAGAAAAAAATAGTTTAGAATATGGTGAGTCAATGCTGACAAAATATTTATAAGAACAGTAATGATAATATCAGACACTGATGTGCTCCTTATTACAAAATCAATCAGAGGTGGTGGTCCCATCAAGGAAAGCAAGCCAGTTAGGGAGACTGTAAAAATTGGGGAATGTTGCAGAAGTTACACCTAGGAATAAAATTCTGAGGATGAAAGAAGATCAAGGTTGCTTTAGTTAAACAAAGAAATGGACCTTGAGGAAGGAGAGATGGATTAGTACCATTTGTACCCCCTATTTAGGATTTTAGCAATCCCTGTAAACAATCAGTATATACTTACTGACTGTCTACTTTATGTCAGGAAAGATATTGTCCTTGCCCTAAGATGACTAAGTAGAACAGATAATTAAACAATTTATTCTCATATAGTACTCATGACATCAAACTTTTTATATTTCTCCTTCTCTTTAAAAAAACTTCAAAGAAACTCAAATTATTTTTTATACTTATCTGCTGACTCTTGTTTTTTTCCATGCATCGGGAAGCTTGGGAAAAACAAGTTTCACAAACCATATTTTAAAGAATACATTCCTGGGGCACCTGGGTGGCAGTTGGTTTAAGTGTCCACCTCTTGGTCCTGGTCTCAGGGTTGTGAGATCAAGCCCCTCGACAGACTCTGCACTCAGCAGGGAGTCAGCTTAAGACTCCCTCTCCTTCTGCCTCTCCCTCTGCCCCTCCCCTGTGCTCTCTCTCTCTCTCTCAAATAAATCAATCTTAAAAAAAAAAAAGAATACATTCCTTACCTATGGCCATACTACCTTGAACGTGCCCAATTGTCCAAAGAACACCTTTCTTCTTTTGGTTACTATAACATATTTTTTTTTCTCCTTGACAATTTAAATCTTGTACATTTATTTACTTGTTTATTTAAATGTAATCTCTACACCCAATGTGGGGTTTGAACTCATTATAATGAGATTAAGAATCACACGCTCTACCCACTGAGCCAGCCACGTACCCCATTAAATCTTGTACATTTAATATTTAATTGTTCTAGTTACATTTCCGGATAATAGAAAACTTCTAAAATCTCCACAATTAAAAGAAATTTTCACCATGTGTAGCAGAAAGCTTGATGACATCCTAAACAACATGTGATTTTATCTTAAAAGTTTAATATAATTGATTTATAGCTTTTTGCAATTTGAAAAAACCCACTGAAATTTATCAGTATTAAAGAAGTAATTTCTCTTCAGATAAAACTCTAATCAGTGATTCTTACCCTAGCAAAGAGAAAAACAAATATACCAGTTCCACCAATCTCGTGTAGAACGCCTTGAATAGTTTTACATTCAGTAGGCTGGAGATTCTTTAGATGATGAGGTTCTAACAAAATGCTCTGAACTTCTTTTGAGCTGAAGGGTCTTTGAGAGAGTTGGGTTTTCATCTGACCTTTAAGTCTAATAACTGGCTCATAGATGGTATACTGGGCAGGACAGTTAGTTGTATAAACAACTGAAAGACTTTCCTGAAACACAAATATTTTCCTTTAGGAACAAAAAATTTTAAAAGTTATCAACCAGCAAATAAATATTTCAAAGTGACAAGGTGCCCAACAAATTGTTTTCTTTGACAGACATTACACTAAACAAAGGTAAACATGAGGAGCGAGGTGGCTCCCCACAAAGGAAAAGATCAGTTTCAATTAGCAGTGACCAATCGTATAAACTTTGTCAAGGCTGAGAAAGATTCCGGCTTTAACCATTTTAGAATAAACATGAAATTATACTTTCTACTGCTACTAAGAACAGCTGAGTCTTATACTACACTCATTTCATACCAGGCACTGTTGTTTGCACTTACAAATATTAACCAATCTTTACAACCTCATGAGATGGGAACTCTGGGTCAATGAATTCAAAATTTTTGCCTTGAATGTGTTCACAGGCTGGCTATCATTTAAAAGTGACTGTATGCCAGATCTTTCTACTAGAATAAAATTCCAGATTATCATCATTCCTAACTAAAAGTGAAAAGAATTTACAATATTTCTCCCCACAGAAGGTAGTTTCAATCAGGCTCTGACTTCAGGTAGGGAGCTCAAGCTTAGGGAAATCATGTACTGTGGTCTGTGTCTTCTCAGAGAAGCTGTGGGGGCCCTGGGCTTTGATCACTTTCAACCATGGCAGTTTAAATACAGTTTCATCCAGACATCACCTGGTACATTTGCATACCAACTAACACTACTCCACAGTCTACTGTGTGTGATTATGCTGGGCAAAACAAACCCTTAAACCTGCAGTAGTTTTCATAAGGAAGCTGACAAAATGTTCACCTGCCTGAGACAAGTCCCACCTGACACCAGCGCTCTGCCAGACCTTCCACTCAGGACCTCAGAATCCTCAAGTTACTAAACTGGGCTAAAAAAAATGCTTTCTAAAAAGAGCTTTCATGTTAAACCCTTCAAATTTTCATTTGTGATGATTTATGTTAGATTTTATGACTTAGATAATTCTTTTCAAGCAAAATAAAAGGATTAAGGTAATTTTATATGTGAAAACAAATGGACTAACCCAAAACTAGAGAGTTAAAATTATTATCTGAACAAACACGAGTTGCGTGAACTCCTTGGTCTCCTTAAAGTGTGGTTTCTCAGTGTGTGGTCCCGAACCAGCAGCATCAGCATCATCTGGGATTTGTTAAAAACTCAAGTTCCTAGGCCACACTTCAGACCCTACTGAACTGGAAACTCTGATCCAGCAATCTGTTTTAACAAGTCCTCTGAGTGATTCTGATGCACGCTCAGGTTTGAGAAACAATTCCCTCAAGCATGTTTTCTCAATGGTGAGACATCTGGGATAATTCTTTGCTGCATAATACTGCCCTTACGCTGTGGAATATTTAGCATCCCTGACCACCGCTCAATCGTTGTGGACTGCCACAGTGCCCCCCCCAGCCCCCATTTTTAAATACTCCCTAGGGAGAAAAAGACCATATGCACAATATCAGATCATTAGCAAAATTCCATAAGTATCTACCCTCTAGATACTTTACCACAGATACATATTTAACACCATTTACATAGGTAAGACCTACCCGTGTTTTATAAAATAGCTATACTAGAATTTCTCTTTTCCTTTAGTAAATCTTACAGCTTTAAAATAGAATTTATTCTGATTATGAACTATATATCTCATTAACAACAAAATACATTCCAAACTATTAGTCTTCTTTAAGTAAAAATGATCTCTGACCTCTAACTGTACCTCTTACAAGAAGCAAGAGAAGGCCAGTTCACAGCCAGATCTACCAATTTTCAGAAGATGTTCTAAGACAAAAGCTCAGCTTTTTAGCCGCTATAATGAAAAATATCCCCAAGTTCCTAAATTGTATACTAGAACAAAATATTATAATAATGTATAAAAAACAGTCTGAGAGTCTCATATAAGCAGAGTTAGCAATATTTTGAAAGCCAAATTCCTGATTGTTACTGACATTAAAGAATAAATATTCTAAAATCTGAATATATGTAATTAAAACTAATATTATAAAATAAAAATAAGTATTCATTTATAAATATGGAAATTAAATGTAATGAGCAATATTTTTTTAGGCTAACATATATTTTCACTATATCATAAACATTTTTCTTGAAGGACTATGAGGTATAAACTAAACTAATACTTAGTATAGAAATATAGTTCTAAGGAAAAGGGGATAAAAATTTGAAACCTGAAAACAAATTCTGAGTATATCAATTTTTTTTAAGAAAAAACCATGTTCTTAAGGAGCAAAAATGCTGAGAAAGAAGAGAAACTTTAGAAATTTAATTCATAGTTAATTACACATTTAATAAACATATATTACCAGTTACTATAAATTTAAAACTTATAAAATGAAAACTTACAATTAAGAGACCAATGTCCACTTCTTTCTTGGTCATAAAAAGTTCTCTGACTTGCTCACATTGCAAAATTTCTTTATTAATATATTTGGAGTAGTCATTCACAGGCTTGCCATATTTGCACGGCATTATAGATGTATGGTTGGGTCCACAAGCATATAGATAAAAGGCCTCTTGTGAATCAATCTTAGCTCCTGAAGAGCAGAAAAATCAAGTTACTTATTTATATCACTCCAACAAGAATTTTTTTTAAGACTTTATTTTTATTTATTTGAGAGAAAGTGTAAGCAAGGGGAGGGGGAGAGGGAGAAGACGAATCTTTGCTGAGCAGGGAGCCATAGCAAGGCTCTCACCCATGACCCTGGGATCATGACCTGAGCTGAAGGCAGATGCTTAACCAACTGAGCCACCCAGGCACCCCCCCGGCCAGAATTTTTCATAAAAAGCAAGAAATCAAGAATTCATTTTTTCTGCCAAATTCTTTTATCTCTATAAAATTGATAAAGACTCAAGCTCCAAATTGGTGTCATGAGCAAATAACATATGGCAGCTAAGGATGGAAAATGAATTAATACATATAAAGTTAACTGTGAAGCTTGTGATAAAATAAAATCATAAAATTCTATTGGTTCCTTAAAGAACAGTTATTTTGGTTTTGTTCTGCCTTTTTTTTAAGTAAATGGAAACTACACTTCAGTAAATTCTTTTTTAAAATAAATGTGGATTGATGTCTCTATATTTCAGTAAATTCCTTTTTAAAATAAATGTGGACTGATGTCTCTCTTCCTTCTACCCATCTATTCAATAAACACTGCATGAATGCTATTATGTGCCAGGTTTAGTTACATATATATTTTAAAACATATTTCTTTTTTCCCAAAATTTATTTTGGGAAAAATAAATTTTTATAGAATATCCTAAAATTATAAGTAAGAGAGATAACCATTCTAAGTTTACTTATCATAATATTGCATTTTCCAGGATTATAAAGTTGATTTAACATAAGCTTTCTTTTGGGCAGAGAGAGGTTGGGGTATGATGTACACCCATACATTAAAAGTATATATCACTTGTAAGAAGCATCTCAATTATAAAGATGTTAAAATGTTTTAAAAGTGCATCTTGGTATCTAGATAATATAGTACTTATTAAGTATCAATGAAGGAACAGAAATTACTGTCTTATGCAGGATAATTTACTAGTTTAACACTTGTTAAATGAAAAAAAATTAGAAATCCTTTGAAGGAGAAAAATATACCATTGAAGAGGAGTAAATTTCCCAGATCCCATTTTCCAGCCAATTGCAAAAACTCTTCTTGGGATGATAAACAATGGCCAATCATGCAAAATGTCTTATTGCTGTCGGATGACAGACTTGTTCTTCTTGGAAGCACAAAATCCAAAGTAACATCAGGTTTCCTACGTTAAAAACAAAGTTAAATAAATTATTTCAGTGACTTAAGTATTTTACAAGTATGAGTGCTTAATAATAGGAAATTCATGAACAGTTTTCTTGGTTTGGCATCACAGAGCTGATGATAGGAAGAAAGAGAAGAACGGCTTCTGCTGTCTCTTGGTCCACGATGCTGGCAATATGCATATCCCAGCAAGAGGAGTGGAACAGAGAGGCCTGCTGGTCCTGCAGCAGACCGTGGGAAGTGGGACTGGACACGTGATGTGTTTTCTTTGTCAATCACTTCTGCACGTGTGCCTTCCTTCCTGATTTACAGGTACAAACCAACCACCTCTCCCTAATTTTACCAAGAAGTCTCTCACTATGGTAAACCATTCCTAAAATATTCTCTACGAAGTCTTCAAAAATCACTCAGAAAAAGATGATCACTTCTCCAGGTTTTGCTCTAACCAGTTAAATGCCAGTGCTTTTCTGGATATTTTATTTTCTCAAAGCTCAGTCACAGGGCTTTTGGTTAGTCTCTTGTATTTACAGGAATCCTTACAAATGACAGAGTAGGAAAAGGTAAACTAACACCTTCTCAAAGAGAGACACACATGATGAGAGGATTTCATCATCTGGTTGAAAGTGCAGAGTCCCAAGCTCTACCCCTATCTGGGGAATGTTTTAAGTTCCATAATAAGATAATGAAGGTAACTTATAAAGGTAAAGTTCATAAATAAGATGACATGGTTAGCTCTTAACGAGAAATTTTACAATGGTATATCTATTTATTTAAAACTCTTCCCTAAGGCTTTCTGTTTCATATTTAACATGTAAATTTAACTATTTTAATAGAAATATTTTCCGATAAAGATGTATGATAACTTTTATTTTTTTTAAATTGAGGTACAACTGACAAACATTAGAGTGAGATATTTTCTATTACCTGCATCTTTCTTGAACCAAATGGCTGTGACTGAAACACTACTGCCACCTACTGGCAGCATGACTTAATACAGCTTTTAAGGGTAAAGAATGCTTTGAGAAACGAATTCAACAAATATTAAGTACATACCAGGTGCCATATATTCCTACCAGATTTGTGGGCTCATCATTAAGTCACAACATAAAATATAAAAATAAAATAAAATAAAATATAAATAATTTGTTTTTAAGTATAATTATGTATTATTAAAATGTTCTCTTGAAATATATTATTTATAGAAATTATTCTATCAGTTCAGAAAGTGTTAAAGATAGCACCAAATTTAAATCAAAGGAATAATATATTTGTCCTTGGTCACTTGCTCATCACTCTACTAACAAATGAAATCATTATTTGTACCAAATGGCAAAAAAGTTCCTTTAAAGTAATGTAGAAATACATGAATTAAGTGACTATGCTGTCTACAATGAACATCTAAACTCTCATTCTCCTAGACCTGTTATGTGGTCTGATTCAGAAGAAGGCTGTGGAGGCAGGAAAACTTCAGGTTCTAAAGCATGGGCTGTATCTAAGTTCAAGGTTCAGATGTACGGCATTCTTCTGCCATGACTTTACTCCACTCTGGGTCTCAATTGTCTCATATGTAAAATAGAGGAAACAATATACCTACTTCTTGGTGTTGTCAGGAGGACCAAATGAGGTAATCTGTGTAAAGTGCTGAATACAGTGCCTGGCACATGTTGGGAGCTCCAGAAATCAGGTGAGGGTCCAGGAGAAAGAGGTTCGCTATTCACAGCCCTTATCCCCAGCTCCAATCGACCTAACTCAAGGTTCTGAAAAAAAATTTACTGACTGGCTGTAGACTGAGAACTTCTTAGAAATTTGGAATATGGAAACTTCAATGACATATTTCCATGAATTTTTAAAATGAATACACAAAAACTGAAGCCTTGATTTTATTTCCAAAGTCTGTTCTTTCCTGTGGTGGACCCTCGGGACTGATTATCATAGGCCACTCATAGGCCCCTTCTCCTCTGCCCTCCTTTAGCATTGAGGCTGGACAGCTGTAAAGCCATTAACTTGATAGCCTCCTTTTCAGGAACGACACACAGCTTTCCCTTCGTTTCCACGGGCCCCTTCTTCTGCCTGGAAGGCCCTCTCCCCTCCACTGCTCACAGCATGCTCCATCTCCCCTTGAGATCTCAGCTTAAATAATCAATCCTTTCCCTAAGAGGCCTTTCCTGATCCACCTCTTAAGTAGGAAACCAGATATTTTCTCTCTGGGGATCTGTTATATCTCCACAAAATTTGTCATAATTTGTATATATGCATTTAATTGTGTTTGCTTATTATCTGCTTCCCCATAAGACTGTGAGTTCCAAGAAGGCATGGAACTTGAGCCTTAAGTCTTGTTTACCTTTCCCTCAGGCCTACTACAGCACATGCTGGGCACACAGTAATTCTTCAATACATATTTAATGGGTGAACAAATGAATGAATAAAAATGGGTTCATTTACACTAACGGCATAAGTTACTTCTGTGGGTCTAACCTACTTTGAGGGATATTTGAGAGAATTGGGAGATAGTGGTTAGAATGCATATAGCAAAAGGTCTGCAACATAATAGGTATACAGTATTTTACGGCTTGTTTGATTACATCTAGATGCCTCAACTTGAAATTCAAAACTTGCCTGTCAAGTAGCTTTACCCATTCATTTTCCTTTCTTGTTATTCAACTTAGAATTTTCCTTCCAGCCAGCCTGACCCCATCCAATGTTATACCAGTTCCCAATTCTGTATCCCCTTTCATGTTCTTTCATTCATAAATTATCTCCCAACTCTTATAAATCCAAGATATATTATAGCTCTCTCCGGGTTAAATTTTACATTAAGACATTCCAGAAAATATTTCTTATTAACTTGACCCACAATTCTCCTGGTCAGTAAATATCACATAGTATTATATCTGAATCTATCAGCTGGTATGTTTCAAGGACCCTATCTTAATCTATCACACCTGACACAATGGCTTATATTTTTCCCTAGTCATTCTCATTTCTCTTGAAACCCTGAGTTAATTTAGGTATTAGCCTTTAAAATATTAGGTATTACCCTGATTAGTCATTTAATTGAAATAATTCCTTGTGGAGTCATTTTATAAATAAATATAGGCTTAAGGGCCCAATTGTAGATTCTGTTCTTGAATCTAACATATATTCTACATAATGTCTCAATGTCCAGATTTCCGCATGTTCCCCCAAACTCAAATATTAATTTTCAACAGTTACCAGTATGGGAAATTAATTTTGTATTAGAGTGATAAGTAGGAAAAAACATCCAGCTGTGACACAGATTTCTGCATTAACATATAGCACATTTTATCTATAGTTTCCTGTAATCTGTTTCAGAAGTTATGACAAACTAAAAATCGTAACTGAAGTTAGTGTTTACTAAAAATGTTTCAAACCTCTGCCCAGAGATCCATATGGAGATTTTCCCGTGGTTATTCTTTTTCCCTTGGGACTGCTGTAAGTAGGTGAGGACTAAATGCTGCCATTTGCTTGGGACAAAAATATTCTCCTGTGATTCAACCTGTGCCAGTAAAACAGCTTTTGTATCATCATTTGAATCCACGCACATTCTACAAAAAAGAGACAAAGTACAGGTTGAAAACGTGGAATTTCTGATATCAGCATTTAATAAATGTATAACAACTGTAATTCTAGATATTTAAATGAGATTAAAAGGCAGTTCTACTTTTAAAAGAACTTGAAAAGTTAGTAGGTCTTTGTTTTACACCTAAAATCTGCTTAGTTATTTTCTTATATTATTACCTCAACTCATGAGCAAAAATAGATGATGCTCATTTGCTGGTGTTAATAATTTAGGCATTAATTTTCAAAATTCAATTTGCAAAAAAACCCTTTATGGTTACTATTTCTACAGTCACTGCCCTTTCAGAAATTACAATGTAGTATTTTGTTCATACAAAAATTAATATATATGGTACATAAATGTCTAAATGCCAGGAGGTACTGGAAGTCTACCCTACTTGGAGGAACTACTGACAGAATTAGGATACAATGTCTATAAAGTACCAAGTAACATTTATAACAAAAAGCATATATCCCCTAAATAACATATTTTTATTTAGTTTTAAGTTTTATAAAAATAGTGTCATATGATTCATACTCAATACAAGTAAAAGATTTATATCTATAATAGTTAACAAAGGAGGTAGAAAAAAAGACCAGTTCACAGGAAGAACTGAAGTTTATAAAATAACGGCTATTAAATATATAATCTGCAGGGAAAACAGCTGTCTGATAATAACTTAGGGTGATTGCAATCTGATAGAATACTTCCATAGATAAGACTTCAGCAAGCATTTGGTCTAAAATCTAACTGAGAATTAACACAATCTACTTTAGAGTTTAGTTATAGATTTTTGGATAGAATAATAATATATTATTACAGAGGTGGTATTAATAACTATTAGAATGTATCTTCTTTTTAAGTAATATTTTCCTGATTTGCTGTAATGACCTTTATTAGCATACAAATTATTTAGATACATGACCTATTCATGGGGGGAGGGTTTAAGGATAATCAATACCGAAAGATCAAAGTGCCATTGTGGGGATCAGCCCACACTTGGATCATCAGAGCTTTGGATCCCAATGAAATCATATGGATACATCCTTCTTCTATAAGCCTTTCACCAGGATTTAAGTATTCTGCACCTTCTGGTCTGTTGTTCTCTATGATAAAAAGATGTTAGAATAATCAGTAAAGCAGTTGATAAAAAGCTGAGGGGAAAAGTGAATTTGAAAGAAAACAACGTGGTGGTTCATTTGTAGTAAATTATTTACCTGCATGTCTGAATCTGACCTGTTTCAAACAATATTCCCAAAGTTGAGATGTTAGCTCCAAAAAAGCACCAGGAATGAAAACAGTAACTGAGTGCATTAAACGTTATTAATTGTTTCAAAATATATGATAACTGGCAGCTAATTGTGGGAATGAACAAACTTCTGTGATGTCACTGCAGGGACCTATTACAGTCTGTGCCACAATTTTTTTTATTAATTGGATTGGGCCACTCTGACATTATGGACCCACCACCATTGTCACACAGCACTACCAAAATCATCCTATAAGTATTACAATAGCATGATTATAAAAAATTATTTTAGAAAAATTGTGATGTTTAAATATATTCTGATGTAGGCTCCCTGATGAGTCATCTTTGAGTATAATTGCTAAGTGATTCTGAAACTCTAAAATGTTTTCTAAAGTAAGCTAATGTAATGCCATATGCTTTGGACTATCAGGTTATTCATCTAGACTTTAAGTGGTTTCTTACCATGCTAATTCTAGCACCATCTAAGTATGTATGATGACCTGAATCCTTGAGCCATCTACACTGTTACTGCACTGCATGACTTTATGTAAAGCTATATTAAGGAAGATGTACCAAAATACAAAATGCATGTCTGAGGGCTCAGACTTTCAGACAAGATGAACACCACCAGTTATTAGACTGGATATATATTTGTTGCCATTGTTCAACAGGTATAAATACTATGAATTTTTCAGAATACTCGCCCTAAACAATAGTAGTCTTTAAAAGGAAGAGTTAAATTCATTGATTATTTTGAGGACTACTGCCCAAGATATGAGATGTATAGAGAACTCATGGCTGATATGATACTAATGTTTCTATATCAAATCTGACTTTGTACAAATAAAAAGACTAGAACAAAAAAACCAGTGTGTACACAGGTACTATAGGGTAGGAATACAACAAATATTTCTTAATTTAATGCTCACAACAATCTTATGAGGTAAATTTTATTGTCTCCTTTTAGAGGGTGAGAGAATTAAGGTGCTGTCAGGTTCAATACCTTGCTCAATGTCACAAAGCAGTTTTAGTGGCAAAGGAAGTATTATCAATGTAATATTTTCTTCATTGCTCCCTTCAAAATTTTGGTATATACACTATTTTTTAAATGTTCTTTTTAAATGTTTATGCAGAGTCATCTTTCCAAAATATTTATTTTCTAATATATTTTTATAATAAAATTTTAAAAATTTTCCCAATGCTGACTTTTCTGAGGTCATTGTGTATACTTATTTCATTTTTTTCTTTTCTTTTTTTTTATTATTATTATTTGCCCCAGGGGTACAGGTCTGTGAATCATCAGGCTCACACCTTTCACAGTACTTATTTCATTTTATAAGAGCCTGTTAACATTGCGATTGCCCCCACTTAAATGAGAAAGCAATCTGCATTGTTTATAGTGTCATGGTGGCATTTACGCTCTGGAATTGAATATAGGTGGGTTTAAATCCCCTTCCATCATTTACCAGCTCTATAAATTGGTCATGCTATTTAATTTCATCTGCAAATATCGACAATATGAGCATTTACCTTACTGAATTGTTGTGAGGATTAAAAATGTACGTAGAAAGAGCTGAGCAAAGTGATGCCCACACAGAGAGCTCTCAATGCACATGAGACAGCGTCAGCATCGATGGGATCACATGTTTGTCACTTCGGAGCTATCAATTCTTAGGTGGCAAAATTCCGATTCACGAAAGAAATGCTCTAACTAACCTAAGTTTTTAAAAAGTTTGGCTTCCTAGGCTACCCTGCAAAGGCACGTAAGTATACTCTGCTAATAACACGGAAATGTGTCTGGAGAAGTGGATACAGAGCTCCAGCTGGGGACATCAGGTGACCTTTCCTACTCCTCAGTCTTGAGAGTGTCAATAAGGACTTTCCCTTCTATCTGTGAGTGGGTGGCAGAGGACCTGCCCTGAAGGCCTACCGTTCTGAAGCAGGGCGCCGGTGGGGGTGGTAAGCTCTGTGCAATGAAGAGCTCTGGAGGGATCTCCGTATAAGCATAAACCCCTAACCATTAGTCTCCTCTAGTCATTTCATTCATCTCATGGTCCCTAACAATCAGCCCTCGTTGCTTCTCACCACCATAAACTGTTTTTTTAAACAAACAGGTTGTTCCTGCCCTAGTCATATGAGGAATGAGACACAGTTTTGTGGAAGCACAAAAGGGATTCCATCAGTTATAGAAAGCACTGGAATGGGAACGATTCTAACTCTGGAGAAAGGCTGACACATCCAGATGTTCTGTGACAGGAGCTAGGAGGGGGTGCCGAGGTAAGATGCAGTGCAGAGGAGAGCTGAACTACAAGAGAGAAAGGAGATGAATTGGGGCTCCCAGGGACTGGGGCGTAGGGAGCAGAAGGACAGAAAAGTGGCTCTAGGGTTGCGTCCTTTCCTTCTCTGGCATCAGGAGTCACCCTAATCCAGTAAAGGGACCAGGAAAGAGGTAGGAACGGGGCTGGTGACCCCCAGGGCAGTTGGATATGTGGTGGTCCTGCTGTCGCAGCACCCCCTCACCCCAGCTCCAAGGAAAAAAAAAAAAAAAACCCAAGAAAATGAAGTTTTCAAGGCTATCTGACAACCCAGGCTTTGGTAAGTCAGGGCCTGCCATCACGAAGGCACTCAGGGTGAAGAACACGCTCAGAGCACGTGAGGACGTAACTGTATTCTTAGAGCTCACCCAAACTTGCTGTGAGGAAAGGCTTAGTGTAACAGGTAACAGGAACATCATACCTGTTCTATCCAAACTACTGTCCCGTAAAATTAAGGATTTGTTTCTTTTTTTGATCTTCTTTCCTTTCTCCATGGTTCTCTCGGCTTCGTGGACACACTCCACATTAAACCACAGAGAGATGCTGAAGCCTTCTGACAGGTGGGGCCAGCAGTTCTGCCCCAGCAGGGCCAAGTGGACTGGGGCTACATGCCAAGAGGAGAGCAGTTGCTGGGGGAAACTTCCGCTCTCGGCCTCTTTCCTGCTCCGGGAACTCCGTGCTCTTCTTAATAATCCCAGGGCCTTACTGTTTAGAATCCCAGGACACTTCTGGGATGAAACACCATTGCTTAAATTTGGAGTATGCAGGAGAGGGAAGGTAAGGTACTGGGAAGGGCTCATTGTAACGTCGCCTTCAATAATTTTCAGAATACCCAGAAGAAGAACTTCCTAGAGAAAAAGAGAAATACATACAAAATGTATGTTGAAATTCAGGTTATAAATGAAAGTACAAGCATACCACACACATATCAGCATTCCTAGTTAAATACCTTCCTATCTACCATACCATTAAAATGTTCATAAGATATAAAGATTTTATTCTTTGAATATGTAATCTCTCGCAGTTAGTATTAGATTTAGGTGCTTTTTTTGGTACAAGCCTAAAAGTTATGAATTGGTTTTAAGCATTAGATATTAACTACAATAATTATATCCAGAATAATTTCTACCAAAGAAAGATGTTTATTTCCTAGTAGGCTACAGTTGTTTCTCTCAATTATTTTTAAGTGAGGGATAGAACCAGCGACCTTACAAATTCTCCAGATTTCTGAATATTTATAGCCTGACTGACTTCATAAAATTGAGTGGCTAATTACTTTCCAACTTATTTTACATGACTTTTCCTTAAATAAATTTTCTTTCATCTGTTTTTGATAAACCAAAATAAGGGTTTTAGGTTTTATTCACAAATTACAAATTTGGGGTTAAGTTGAAATGTAGAATTATAGAAAAGATAAGAGAGGAGATGAGCATTTAAAGGAAAAGTAATGACTACGGAGACAAGTAGAGAAGAGCAACTTAGTCTAATACACTGCCTAGTATACGCCTTATGCACAAAATAACAGCTAATGTTGATGATGATAATGAGAACTGTACTCAGGGAAAGTAAAAGAAACATTCCATAAATATAGTCAGTTATCAAGTGTCTACATTAGTATTTGTTAACCTTGTGTTCCACAGAGCCCATCAGGGTCCACAAGCTGGGGTAAGGTGGTGAAATGGGCAGGGCTCAGGAACATTCAACCTTGCTTCAAAGAAAGTAGTTCCAAGCTTTTCTGTTTTATTTGCTTATGCTTCTAGTCAAGATTTCATTATGAAAATGAGTTTCTCAGCAAAGAACAGTTGAAAAGTCACTAAGCTACACCAATGGAAAAAAGTGATAGAAGATACCTCAAGGGTAGATAACAACTTTCCAAAAAGAAGATAACCCTTAAAATGGCAAAAACTAATCATAATTAAGTTCTCTTTAGTAACTAAAATTATTTAGCATTTCTTAAGCACAACGACTGGGGGTAGGATGAGGCAATGGGACTATGAGTCCAGTGATAAGGCTGGTTAGCCAAAACAGAAGTGAACACAGTTAAAATAAGTGCAAATAATAAAATGATCGAGAACTTTACAAAGAATAACATGGAGTTGACTGCAAAATAATTACCACATTAAAAGATAGAGCTTAGTGATTTCCAAATCATTTTTTAAAATATTCTATTAAGTATCAGGGAAAAAAATTTAAATTATAGCATATTTACTGTACAAGGAGATTTCTCCAGAAATATTCTCAAAAGAAGGATTAGCTCTTCTGAACATGTTCTTGAGCTCATCAAAGATACCAAAAGATCCACCAATACTCTCTGGCATGCTAAATTAAAGAAAGATAGAGGGAAAAAAATTAAAGCCAAACATAATTAAAGGTTCCAGACAAACAATTTTCACTGAAAGAGATCAAATACTATTGTCACATCTTCAATGGATTATAAACAACTAATAATCCAAAAATGTGCTGAAAAAGTAGCAATACGATTAAATGCAAACCAATGCACTGACAAAAAACCAAAACCACTTTTCTTAAAGATCGGTTCATTCCCAGGAGAGGTATTATTTAAAGAACCATAAATTAATACAGTATTTGTTAAAGAAGTTGACACTGTCAGTTACCATAAAATAGTCTGCTACCTTCTCATCTTGAAACTGTTTAAATTAGAACTATTACTTTCTAAACTAGATGACATAAACAGAAGTGTAAATATTAATAGATTATGAAAATACTTAAATATCATAAACAATTATTTTGAACACTTTCCCTATTTCATTGTGAGGCTTAGGATAAAATATCATGGGTAGTACATAAATTCATAGAACTTTTTAGAATAAAGTAAGTAATATCTATAGCACACATTATAGTGTTCAAAGTATATTTACATACATTATCTCAGCTAATCCTCACCCTAAAAAGTCCTACTAGTGAAATCTTATCTTCATTTTAGACATGGCAAAAATAATCCTGAGGAGCAAACTGAGGAAAGAAGCTCTGTTTCAGGACCATGTTTTGTAGAAGTGTGAGCTGAGGCGGTAGTGGAATAGTTGGTATATCTGGAAAGAAACTTGCATCAAGACTATAAAATAGCATGGACTTCATCCTGCAAGTAACATGAACCCATGAAAGGTTTTAGAGTAAGAACTATGAAAACCAGAAAATAGAGGAAAATAATTATTTCTCTTGCCTTTCCTTTATGAATGATTATACCTGAGCATAACCAAACAGTTGACGAGCGCAAGTTTTCTTTAAGTATTCCAGCTTATCCAAAAAGATGAAATGACAGCATGTTACCATTTTGCAAGTCCCTAGGCTATGACTATCCATGGCTTCTAGTGTCTCCAAAGAGACAATCAGACATTATGTGGCTCTGACAGAGGCACAGACTCCTGCCTGTAAAATATTCCAGTCAAAAATGGTCAAAACCCAAATCTGATTAGGTTTCTAGATCTCATTGCCAATTGAAGGAAATATAAGATGGAGAGGATCATGTTAAACAACCTCCCAGGGACATAACTGCCAAAATTCAGAATGCAGATGCCTCATGATAGATGACCTGGCTTCTTCTACAAAAAAAATTGCGAGGGTGGGGGAGTAGACATCTACAGATTAAAAGATTTGAGATATATCTGCTAACCGTAATGTATGAACCTAACTAGGATTCTGATTTTTTAAAAAACACTATAAAATAAAGTGTTAGATAATCAGCGTGGGGCAGCAGGATAAAGTAATATGATCAAAGTAAAGTAGATGTATGTGCTTAGACTTTTTTTTTTTCAGTTCAAAACTAACAGGTTCCAGTTCAAAATGAGGGAATGAAGATAAATGTATTTATATATATTTGCCTTTGTCTACTACTGAAAACCCACTGAACTGAAAGTACAGAATTATAAAAAGAAAGAAATCCATAACAGCAAAGAGTGGGGAAGTCAGTAGGCACTGGAGACACAGCAGATTTAAAAATATTTCTTGAAGATGGAAGGGCAGAGTGATAAAAGAGAAAGCTGCAGCTTAGAATCTCTTTGAATTACAAAGGGGCTCCGAGAAGTGGAGAGCCCATCAGTCTGTCTACATTCTGGAGAGGAAGTAAGTAGGGCTACAAATGCAGGGATTAATACAAGGTCTGTCTGGAAACACCTACCTCTCTCCTAAATTCTGAATGCAGAGCACAGATAGCTTGGCTTTTACTTGTATGCCACCAGACTGACAACTGTTTAAAGAAACTCACTGGATTGCCAAGCAAAGGCTGAGATGGACCATGGGCCATTAGCATCAGGCTACCAGGTATACATGTACAGTCGCAGAAAGGCCAAGTTGCTTAGCCAAGGGAAAAAATATGGACTAAAAGAAAACCGGAATGCTATTTACCAAGCCATGCATCCTGGCATTGGGCTGTGCTGCCCAGATGAAGGGATGACTTCTTCTTGCACAAAGACACTACTCACTAGCCAAGCCCTACGTGTGGAGGACATATTTTTCTAATGTACACAAAATGCCATATGAGGTAACAGTAGCCCTAATGGCCCTTCCAAGGGAAGCTCTCTTTATACGGTATTTGGGGAGCCTCTATCATCCACTGGCACGTGCACACAGAGCTCTTCAACAGACGGCCCATTCAGGGAAGATGACAAATAGGAAAGCAAATTGACAACATTAGCTCCAACAGCTTTCTTAAATAGAAATGGGCAAAATAGGTTTACAAAATATTTGAGAATCAGCAACATAAACAAGAAAAACCAAGATATAAAAGACAAATAAGTTAACTGACCCTAGAGAGAAATAAATAATTTAGGGTAGAGAAGATATCTTTCTAAAATGTTAATTACTAAATCCAGACATATTTAAGAAGATACTATATTCTTATATGAAAATGGAATAGGGTACCTGGGTGGCTCAGTTGGTTAAGCCACTGCCTTAGGCTCAGGTCATGATCCCAGGGTCCTGGGATCGAGTCCCACATCGGGCTCCCTTCTTGGTGGAAAGCCTGCTTCTCCCTCTCCCTCTCCCTGCCACTCTGCCTACCTGTGCTCTCTCTCTGTCAAATAAATAAATAAAATCTTAAAAAAAAAAAAAAGAATGAAAGTGGAAAAAATGGAATAGCCAGAAAACAAACAAAAAGAAGCTCTTAAATATTAAAAGATAACTGCCCAAATTAAAAATTGAACAAAAGGTTGGAATACAATGGAAGAAATCTCCCAAAATATGGCACAAAAAGAGAGAAATAGGTAATGTGAGAGGAAAGCTAAGGCATATGCAAGATCAATCCAAGAAGGCCCAAGATTATGATTAGGATATAAAAAAGAAGAGAGCAGAAAATGTGGAGAGGAGAAAATTATTTTTTTCTCTGTGACTGTAAGACCTTTGTAGATATGACACCAAAAGCCTTGTGACAAAAGCAAAAACAGATAAATTGGACTTCATCAAAATAAAAAATGTGTGCTTCAATTATACATCATCAAGAAAGTGAAAAGATAAGCCAAAGATTGGGAGAAAATATTTCAAATCATACACATTTGACAAGGGGCTTTTATCTAGAATATACTTAAAAATTCTTAAATTCAATGATTAAAACCACAAATTATCCAATTTAAAAATAGGTAAAGGGAGCACCTGGGTGGCTCAGTTGGTTAAGTGTCTGCCTTCGGCTCAGATCATGATCTCAGGGTCCTGGGAGCGAGCCCCATGTCAGACTCCCTGTGCAGTGGGAGCCTGCTTTTCCCTCTCCCTGCCATTCCCCCTGCTTGTGTTCTTTCTCTCTCTCTCCCTTGCTTGCTCTCGCTCTATCTCAAATAAATAAATAAAATCTTTAAAAAATCGGTAAAGAATTGAATAGAAATTTCTCTAAAGAAGTACAAGGAAGACACACAGATGGCCAATGAGCACATGAAAATATGTGAAACAACATTAGCCATCAGGAAAATATAAATCAAGACCACAATGAGAATAACATGGCAGGCCCACTAAGATAGATATAACCAAGAAGACAGGTCACAACAAGCGTTAGCAAGGATGTGAAGAGATTAGAATCTTCATATACTGCTGGTGGGAATGTGAAATAATGCAGCCACTTTGGAAAATACTCTGGCTGCTCCTCATCTGAAGAGTTACCACTGTACCCAAAAGAAATGAAAACACATGTCCATGTGGAAACTAGTACATGAGTGTTCATAGCATTATTCCTAAGAGCAAATAAGTGGTGATTTTTGCACAACTCTGCAAAGATACTAAAAAACCCAGAACTGTATATTTCAAATGGGTGAATTGTGTAGTGTATGAATTCTCTCTCAGTAAAACTGTTATTAAAAGATAATGTAATAGAGTTTCTCAGAGCTAAGCTAGAAATAAGTCTTCAGATCTAAAGGACACACTAAGTGTCTACCACAATAAATATAAACATAGCCGTATTACTTAATAAGTAAATGGAGAAGGAAAAGCTTTTCTTTACAGTATCATCCCAATTAATACATAAAAAGAATAATGGAAACAGAAAATCACTATTTGGCAAATACCATGGTATTAACAATTTCAGTTAAGAATCATCAATGGGTGCTAAGGATTAGTGGGTTCAAGTATGATGAAAAGAAAATATTTACATAGTCTCAAGTTATCTCCCCAACAAGATACTTACTAATTATAAAGAGAAAACAGTAAATTTACGATGGAGAAACCCAGCAAGACACCACCTTAACCAAGTGATCAAAGTCAACATCACAGTAATAAGATACAGACATCATGAACCACAATATGATGCACTGTGAAAGGCACAACATCACTTACGAGGTCTGTTTGCCAAAAATTCATCACTCGAATTTAATCATGAAGAAACATTTGACAAACCTGAATTAATGTTTCATGTATGTTAGACTTCTCCAACTAAAATAGAAGTTTCTATTATAATGTTGCCATATTATATATTCATTTTGAATTCCTCAAATGTCTGTGAAAGTACAGAGTGGAGAGTGGCACTCTATGTCTGATAAGGCAGGAACACGATATTTAGACAGGGGAATAATCCTTGCAAGGCCAAGTCTATGTACATGACCCTGAACAACTCACTCAATCCCTTGGAATCTAGATATTCCGCTCTATAAAATCAAGATATGATATGGTATGTCTATTGAACAAAGAGATGATGCATATAAAGCGACTTTTGAAATCACAGGGCACTATGCCAATGGAAGTCATTATTATCAACTCTTTATTTCACATAACAACAAAATAATTTCAAAGCTATTGTGTAAAACTAACAGTTTCAACGCACCTTGAAAATCAGAATCAGCCTGTGTTAAAATACTCAAGAACCCTCCTAAAAGATTTTTCACAGTTCCCTGAAGATTAAAAAACAAAACATAAGAAATTAAATTTCTTACCTCATGAAAGCATGAAGCAACTGTAATGTCATGATAAATGATTTGATATTCTACTATATATACATATATAAGTGTTTTCAAATAACTGGAAAGAATGCTGTGTGTACAATTACATATTTTTCATTTCTTTTTTTTAGGTGGTTTATACATTTATTTTTTTCATACTGTTTCTGTTTTCTGGTTTTTCAAAAACAGTGACTATATTTATAAAATATTACCCATTCTCAGAAATAATACAAGGATTAGCCAATGACATTACTTTTTATGCTGCTTTAGAGAACTACGGAATTAAAAGATTTTTAGAATACCATTTCTACGTAAAAACATACCTAAGGTATTATAAAAGATAAATAATCATCTCAAATAATCTTCAGACAAGTTGGGTTCTAAATAAGGAGATGAGTGATTGGGGCATGCGTGTGATAAATATTCACCACATTTAACTATATGCATCTTTTACCTGTTGCATGAGTAGAAAAATATTCTTTTCCTTCTGTCTGATGATTTTCAAAAAACTCTCAAATACATGGGCAAGTACATCAAGTTTCGCTTTACCAGTAGAAAGCAAATTTAATTCCAGCATACAAATCTCAGGATATATGATTTCCCCTTCAGTGAAGTTTTCAAGCAAGTCCTTTGGACTGCTTAACGCACTAAAACCTTCTGCTTCAGGCTTCAAGTCTACACCTGAAAGAGGAAAAGAAAAGATGATTTTTATTCCTTAAACACTGAATAAATATTTTAAATCTCACTTAACATTTAGGAGATCTTGTGGCAAAGTGCTTTTTATAAGAAGATTCTCGGGGCGCCTGGGTGGCTCAGTGGGTTAAGCCTCTGCCTTCGGCTCAGGTCATGATCTCAGGGTCCTGGGAACATCTCAGGGTCCTGGGATCGAGCCCCACATCAGGCTCTCTGCTCAGCAGGGAGCCTGCCCCCCCCCGTCTCTGCCTGCCTCTCTGCCTTCTTATGATCTCTCTCTCTGTGTCAAATAAACAAAATCTTTTTTAAAAAAAAAAAAGAAGATTCTCACACAGCCTTTTCCTACAACGCAACTTTTGATTACAGTAAGTATCTGGGATAATCAAGTCTTGTGGATATTTTGATAAGTGAGTAGCTTAAAAGTAATTTTGATCTTCAATAGAATTACAAATATCAACGGTAACTTTTATAGACATAAGATACAGATTTAACACATTTTCTCTGACACAAGTGGGAAAAAACACTATCCCAAACTTTCTGACCCCAAAATACCTAAATCACAGGTTAGTTCATTTGCCTGTTCAATCTCTGTAAAAATAACAGGTTCAGCTATTGGCTGGATAAATTCTATACTTTGTCTTCTTCATAAGCGAGAAATGGACACTGTCACTGAATATTACATTTTGGAAAATTTGACTGATGTGCTCTTAAAAGTGACTGCTGTGCTGTTTAAAAAAATGTTCATGTAGTTAAGAAATTTATAAATGTCTAAATAGATAAGAGTTCTTTAGATTAAGATCTATTCAGCAAACCTATAAAAAGGAGGAAGTCTGTCATTATAAAATGTCAGTACACTGATAAAACCTACACCACTGAACTAATATTTTTTTCCAAAAGTGCTTGCTCAGAAGGTAGAGGTCAGGGAGACGGAGGAAGGTGGTCAAAAGGTACAAACTTCTAGTTACAAGATAAATAAGCACTAGGGATGTAACGGATAACATGATGAATATAGTTAACACTGCTGTGTGATACCTTAGTTGTCAGCAGAATAGAACCTACAAGTTCTCATCACAAGGAGAAATATTTTTCTTCTTTTCTTTTTACTGTACGTATATAAGATGATGGATGTTAACTTATACTATCATGATCATCATTTCATAATATATACAAATCAAACCATCATGCTGCATACCTTAAACTTCTATAGTGATATATGTCAATTATTTCTTAATAACACTGGAAACAAACAAGAATAGTTTAATAAATCAAATAAGTTATAAGAATATGTGTGTGTGTATATATACATATACACATATGTAGATTCTTTCAGTTTGTGGCTTTGTTTGTTCTTTTCACTCTATTATACAAACACTTGCTATGGGTCCATCAAGACCTCTTTCTGTTAGGACATCCATGATTATTCCTTCATGCAATGGGAAAAGGAAAATAGACTGAGAAAGACAAGCTGCTGGAAACTTAGTGAAGACTAGCAGTCCTGGGACAGTCAGAAGGCCTACATTAAAGAGATGGAGCCTTCCAGAAAGCTATTGGCTCCAAAAGACCCATCTATTATGCTCTACCCAAGTTTTAAGCCCAAGACAAAGGATCATGTTCAATCCTAGGGACAAGCCGGGTTGTGGTGAGTTAAGAAGAAATCTGTGCTGCAGCATCCTTGGATGTCACAAAAATATGTCTGTACTCCTTATATTAAGTCATCTTTCTAACAAACTGCCTGAAATGCTCTTCCTGTCAGTGTCTGTCTGGATAGATGTTTTTTTTTCAATTTAGGCCTCAATATAAACCAAACATCTTGAGTGAGACCTTCTCTGACCAACCAATCACTACCACATCACCCTGTTTTATTTCTTCATATTGTTCACTTCTGACACCTAGTGTTTGTTTTTTCTACTGGAATATGAAAGCAGGGACTCTCTCTACCCTGCATTCTCAGGCATTCCGTCAATATTGGCAATAACAAAGTATATCTGTTTTATGTTGCCTATACAAATGCCCGAATTTATTATCAAGATCAAATAAAATGAAGCAATGTACTTTTTAAATTGCAAGGCAATACAAAATTCTAAAGTGGTATTACTGTAGCCACTTTGCTAATTAATAATCTGACTTGCAAATCCAATCACAAGTACTTCAGTGATATTTTACCATCATCTCGGGTTTCACTATCCTCAGGATTGCTCTCACTGTCTGCTTCATAGCCTTCTTCTTCAACCAAAAGTTTGAGACTACAACACTGAGAGTCCTCAGCTTCTTCTGAAAAATCACCAGGTTGGGATGACAGTTCTTCTTCAGATTGATGACTCTGTAAGATCAGTGCAATTAGAAGGCAAAAGTTGTAATATTTGCTCATGTTTAGTAACAGAATGTTTATTACTCAAAAATCATTTTAAGGATAGCTTCAGTGTTTTCAGAAAAAAAAGTCTCAGGAATGAATAAGAACCACTATAAATTTTGCAATTCACGCAGCAAAATTTTCCAGAATCTCTCAACTTTATTAACACTTCAGAAATGGGGGTCTCTAAACAGATGAAGCTATAGGTCATTTCAGTTTTACTGAAAAAGAAGTCTATGAAATTTCACTCTAGTTAAATAACAGGAAATAACCAAAAACCACAATGAGGTGGAATTATACTTCTTACAACTTAATGCTAGCAAATAAATATTATTTTTACACATTTGTTCAGGGAAAAAGACTTTCCCATAGGATTTTTATAAATAAAATGTTTCTTAAATTAGGTAACCTAAGAGTAGACATAAAAATTATTCAAGGGGATTTATTCTAAGATTTCTGGATCCAGTTGTCTATATACAATCATTTGGGAAATCAAGAGTTTCAGCATTAACTTCTGGTGCAAGATTCTGCAACATGAAATCTTCCTTTTCTTATAAAAATGCTACCAATATCTTCACTTTAGAACACGTTTTCACTTGAAGCATCTCAGAGTACTTCATCACTGCAACATTAATAAAAGGTAGAATAAAGTAGTATTTTAACATTTTCTAGTAAACCAATTGATTCAGGAATATGATAAAGGCATCAGTTGCTATTTCAGTAAGTTTTTTAAAGTTATGACAAACAGCAACATAAAATATCGTGGCAGAATATTATAAAATGTCATATATCTGGCTAGACTATAAAATTAAAAGAAAAGTTACATAAAAATAAAGGACAGTATTATTAAGAAGTTACATAAAGATAAAGGACAATTAGTTAAAGGTAAAGGAAACATGAAAGAAGAAGGTAGTGAACTAAATATGCATCACAGTTTCAGGAAAAAAATTAAAATAGTTCTTTTAGAAAAATATGTTGACTTAGAAATTGATCGCTAATTTTTATACAAGTACTAGTCATTTTTGTGTTGAGTGATTTAAAATTAAAGTGAATAGAGGGTTCTGGAAATATTAACTGTATATTAGGAAAGGATGAGAACATTCCTGATCATTCTGATCCTACAGGATCAGAAAAGATGGCTGAGTCATCACCATCCCTGAATTATCATTTAATAAACTATCAGTTATATGGAAGACTTATCAAATCAAATAATATATTTCTGTCTCACTGAGAGTAAGTCTCAATAAATTGCCACACTGCTCTCCTGTTTTTTATGAGATAGGGCACTGAGTAAATACTATCCACCCCACAAGAAGGAGATACGACCCCCAGAACTCACCTGACCAAATCCTGGCCCATGTGTTCTAACCACATTCATCAGGGCCTTAATCCCATCCCACATGTGTCTGCCTCTGCTAGTCATATCCAAACAACACAACTGGATCTTATCCATACCTTCTCAGCCACAGCATCATGGTGTTCAAAATCTGCGGAATGATTCCCCAGTGCGACTCGAAGCAGGGCATCAAATAAAGGCTTTGCTAATTCTGTTTCAGTCACCTTTGACTGGGAAAGATGGTCCCTCATTTCAAACAATATGTTTTCCACAGACAAGTTCTAAGGTAAAATAAAGGATACTAAGAATATTAATAACATGCTTTGAAAAAATTAAACAATGACATCATAAATAATATTTACTTAATAAGTAGAAAGCTAGTCCATTTGTTTGCAGTAGACATGAAAGTAAAAGGACTATAAATATCTAGCTCTTATACAAATACCTACTGTTACGATAACATTTTTATTTATCAAATGCTTCACTCATTTCATTCTGAATTTCAATGGATCACAAATTAATATCATACACAAAAAAGATTGTATATCATACACAAAAAAGATTAGTTGAAACTTCAGAGTTTTGATTATCTCTACATTTTACAAATGCCTTATTCTTAGAGATTCTGTAAGACTCTAAGAAGTACTTATATTCCAATCCCTTCCTCTCTCTCCCATCTTTTCTGCCTTCCGTCTTTGAAGGAAACTCTTGCTGCTTGCCTATGTCCCTATATTAGGTGATGAGGCCATAAAGATGGATATGAAACTGACTTCTCCCTTAACAAATTCCCTCCGTCCAGCACAGGAAACAGATACACATAGACAAGGTATGATTATGACGACACTAGAGCTATGAAGTTCTAGGATAAACAAAAAGAGAGAAGGTGTCTGAGAGACCTGTCAAAAGTGTCCCAGGGAAGGGCTTGTATGAGATGGACAATGAAGAACAAGAAGTAGAGGGCAGCTATCAAGGCAGAAGGAGAGGGTGTGCTAGGCAGAACATGTCCAGAATTAGTAACAAGAAGCATCTTGAGAAGCTGCCGGCTAGCCCAGTATGGTTGATGGCAGCACGGTGAAGGACGGTAGGAGGTGAAGCTAGGCAAGGAAGCAAACACAAGACACTGAAGGGCTCTGTATGCTATCCTAAGGAGTTTGGATTTTTAACTGTGAGCAACGTGGAGACAACAAGATTTTTTAGATAGGAGGAAACAGGCAGACAGGAACTGCAGTAGGGGGGACTGTTGGCTGACAGAACACTTAGGGACAAGTTATTAACAGGGGGCTTAGAAGCAGGGCCTAAAACTGAAGATTCCCTTTTCAGCTGAGGAATGTTCTCAGGAAAAATTTGTAGGGTCGTGAGGGAAGTGAATATGTTGGGGGAAGGTGGGGGGAGGCGAATCCAGGCAAAAATGTGGTTTCAGAATACATGCTTGGCTCCAGCCTAATTCCACGGGAAGCTCTGGAGCCTAAACTGCACCACAAAGGTTGTCCCCACTCCACAGAGCTATACCCATCCATCACTGGCTATGAGCATCCTTCCTAGGCATCTATAGAAGGGCCGTCTCCCATGAGCCAAGGGCAACCCTTAGGAGATGACTCAGATGTGAGTCCTTATAGTAAATGGCAGATGGGTGCATCAGCTTGGTAAAGGGGATCTGAGCAGGGCACCAAGCAGCATCACACTGAGATTATAAAGTCTGAACTTTGAAATACAAAGTCCATTACTCATCTGACATAGAAAGTGTATCTAATGCCTTTCAGGGTTGGTAACTTCGACACATGTGGATTTTGCATTCCAAACTAAACTGTAAGCTTCTTGAGGGCAAGAACTGGGTCATGTATTTATCTGTCCTCTACAGTACCTGGTACTGTGCTAAGCATACAAGAACTTCTCAAAACTTAGAATCTTTGGAAAAACAAAATGACAATAATATTATGTTAGAACTTTGAAATAAGGAAAGTAAACCACAAAAGCTGAACAAAGGACAAGTTATTACCTGATTGGGTAACTCTAATTCCATCTTTTGCTGACTAGCTCTGGTGCTATGAAGACAAATGGCCAGAAGGGCTTCCAAAAGTCGAATGCTCTGAAGTGAGGTCTCACTTTCTCGACTCATAAACACCTTTGCTTCCTCAGGAGCAGCCTCTAATTTACTTACATCGTCAGCACTCTTGTTTAGACTACCCAGTTCTGATGGTGTGGGGTCTCTTTTTACAGTTAAAGATAATAAATCTTCTTTCATGGTGATCTCAGATTGAGAAGTTCTATTTATATCTTGGTTTTCATATACATTTAGGTATCCTTCCCCTTTTCCTTGCTCCTCTTCATGAGTTCTGAACAGTTTTTGTATGATCATAAATATTAATTTATGGCAAGCCTGGAAACCACCAAGTCTGTAAAACTGTTTCTGGAAAACTGGACTCAACATGTAGATCCAGCGACACATGGACCAAATGTCTGCCGCTTGGTGCATATGTTTGGAAGAAGGCAAGACGAGGCTCTCAGGAGATAAACATGGTGGCATATGATGTAAAGGCTCACTCGCTGTACTGTCATAGCCAGAAGTATCTTCTGACTCATTGGCTGACTCTCTATCAGATTCTGCTTCCTTACTAACACATAAGAATGCCACACAGAGGAAGAGGTTTATCATGTTGATATGAACATCCTGGTTGACAGACTTCCGTTTCTTTGGATAGGCTTCTTTGAGGCTGGCATAAAATTTGCTAAGACTCTGAGGAGAATCTGAGTAAGCTTGCTGGTTATGAAAAGAAGGACCTACATTTAAAGATGACAAGTCCTTCTGTTCAACGTCTATCCCATCGATACCTGGAATTGAAGAATCTTTTTGTTGTTCCCCTAAGCTGATTATCAGAGTTTCAAACACTTTGAGGGAATGACTTCGAATACCATCTAAGTAATTTAATTCAATTATTTGATTTACTCCATTACAACTTAAAAACAAATCTCTTATCACCCTGTGAGAGAAAAAAAATACACAAGATTTTACTATAGAAACATTTATAAATAGGTACATATATTATCTAAATATGTCATTGATGCACGTGGTATATATTAACCACTGATCTATTCATCAGTTATCTGGCTGGTATTCTTCATTAGAGCAGGTTCTCAAATTATTTTCTAATTACTTTCACATACATCCTTCTTCAAATACCACAAATATGACTCCAGCATCATTTAGAAAGAATAGATGACAAACATCCCAAGTTAAATGAAGCAATTCAGGAAAGAATATTTTCCCCCAAATGGCAGGTTCTGTATACATTCTAAACGCCACAACCTCCATACTTGCGATGGACAAACTCTGAAAACAAGCAAGCATGTGTGTGTCCATGTGTTTGTCTGCCTGATGGCTTACTCAGGAATTTTTGTTTGTTTTACATCTGCACCTCATAAAGGGAAGGAACCAAACTGCAGATCTGAAGATGTTTCGGCTCTGTTTCAGGTGAGACTCATGGGTCTAGATCACTGGAATCCTAGTAATAACTAATATAAGTCAGCTCAGTAAAGATCCAAGTTGTTCCACAAATGACACCAAAGAGTTACAAAACTTTTCAAATCAAAGTTCTATTTAAACAATGTGAGAATGTCAGAAATTAAAAAAAAATTGTAAAGATAATGATGACAAATAGGTTATATTTTATTATGTTTTTGAAATGGTATACACATTAATTTGAAAGACCAGACTATCAGAAGCAAGCTTTATTTATGTAATTATTTTTTAGGTATCAGACTTGATAATCACAAAATCTGAAAACTCACTGGTAGAATTCTAGTAATTTTAATTTTCTTCTTTTGCTTATCTGTATTTTCTATTTTTTCTATATACATTGTGTATATAATAAATGTAAATGTGGTGTTTAAGGAATCATAATCCCCTTAAATCTACTGCCTTGACAAATAATTATCATTTTAGGTATGTGTGTATTTTATAAAGCTGTAAATAAGTGGGTGATATTTTTAATTTTGTATGTTTTATTGATAAAATATTATTAGCACCTTCTCATGTCACAGCATGGTCCTTGTAAACATTATTTTTAATGGCTAATAATATCTTGTCAAGTAAATATAAATTAATTAATTTAACCTTGCCCTTGCTATTGGATATCTGTGTCCATCTTTCCCCTCAGAGGTGTATTTAAAACTTTTTTCCACTGAGAAATTAAAATCAATGGCTCTATCCTCTTCCCTATAACCACTCCAGAAAACTGAAATAAATAAATAGATCAATAGATTGATCAATCAATAAATACAAGTAAAGCAAACTCTGACATGGGATGGGAACATTTTTTGTTCTTAAAATAAATTAAATCCTAGGAAAGAATAATGGGTAAAGACATTCAAAAGCACACAATAAGAAAATGATATCTGTACACGTGAACACATACAAACCTTGACTTAAGTAGAGTAGGCAGGGTTTTTAAATAAATCTGAAGCACTTCCTGAGGCAAACACTGGTCATGATGACGACATACTTGAGTCTGAGCTGACGTGACGCTAAGGTGTTGACAATGATGTGCTAATTCAACGCCTCGTTGGAGCACAGGATTAAAGACTGAATTATACAGTTTCCACTGGACAATGACATTGCCTTTCTGGATTAGACTGCAGATGTGATTTGCAATCTGTACACTACGTAACTTGTCTTCTTCAAAAACAAACTTCTGGTAAGCCTCTAAAGCATCCCATTTCCACAGCAAGTCTTCAGATCCACTGCTGGGCAGGATCCCTTGAAATCTGTAGGCAGGGCTGGCCACACTTGGGCAAGGTGCGGCCTCACATGAGTTTCCCTGCAGCATCTCTTCTAATTTGGCCCGTTGATCGGGGTCAGTGGTACAAATATTGCAAGCTGCTTGTTTAATTTTTTGTGGTGTCTCGGCTCCTCCTAACTGATCCAAAATAAGCTTGTTAAGGATATTCAATATATGCTGCTGAAAATGCTTCAGTGCAGGTAACTGGAAAGCATGGAGCAAAGGGACGATTACGGATTTGGGGTCCATGCAACAGCATATCCCGACATTTTGGATGCCTGACAGGATCTGGACACAGGTACTGCTCAAGGAAGCCTGCCGGAGTAAGCGTAAGCACTGATGAGCACACACTGCGATACAGCAGCAGCGCTCAGGGTAATGAATGTCTCCGTCTACAGTCTCTTCGAATGGGTTTTTGGAAACCTGGTTTTTAAAAGCTGAAACCAGGAGACCTGAGAGGTCTCTGTGGTGGTGCATAAAGTGAGAATACTCACAGCGTCGGTGCCTTTTCCTTGTACACATTGAATGATGAAGTTGCTCTGATTTCACTTTTTTGACAGTGCTCATGATTTTCATCACACTGTTTATGAGGGCTTTCAGATGTTCTGAGGCCTCAGGGGGAACTCCATCTCTTAAAACCAACCATTCCATTTGAAGAACGGCTGTTTCAAATAAATTGAATCCGTGGTGCTGAATGAATTCTTGAACCAAATCCATGGCTTGACTGAAGAAGAAGGGATTTGAAGCTGCACTTTGAAGACAGCAGATCAGGATCTGCAGAACCCCTTCCAGAAGCTCTGGTAAAAGAAGGGCTCTATGACGATACTTTGAAAACACAAAACCTTCTCGAACCTCCTGTAGTGTTCTCTTTTGTCTTGGTGCAAAGGGGTCAGGCTGCTTTTCTAGACAAGTTCTAATTTTTAAAGCTGCTCTCAGCAAATCTGTTAAGTTTTTCCTAAGATTTTCTGGCATCATCTCTGCAGTACTGATATCTACTGACATAAGATGCAACACTGTTCGAAAAAGCATCCGTTGAACCAAAGCCACCGGTTCTTCAGTCCAACCTGTAGAAAGCATCTGGCTCTCCAAGTTGTCGCTTAGACTACAGCAGTCCCCAAAGCCTGCTAGAAATTCAGTCAGTGTGGGCACTACAGTGGCTGCCAGAGCAGAATTATGATTCAAGGTCATGTCAAACTTACAAACTTTCTCTAATAAAGATAACAAAACATGACATAAGTCAAAAGGAGAATTATTCATGTGACTGATAATAGACAAGGCAGCTGGCTCACTCAAAATATCACTGTCTGACTCCTGTCTTGGAATAATCTCCTTGGAATGTTCCAAAGCCATGGTGTCAGGAGGAGTCGGTTCTTTGGTTGATAAGTGGTCAAGTTTAGCTGTAAGGTGGTTGTCTTTAGGAGACTGGGTTATAAAATGCTGTAGCAGACGGGGCCTTCGATGCTTATTCACCGCTATGCTCTTGTCATCTGAATTGGCTTCTGAGTCTGAGGTGGAGAGCCGTGTCTTTCTTGCATCTCTTATTGAATAGCGGTGGGTAGTTTTACGCTGCCGTCTGCTTTTTCGAAAAACGTTTACTTTCGCAGAAACCTGACCAGATGGGGCACTTCCTTCTAAATATAATTTTTCCTGAGTAGATCTTTGTGAACTTGAGTTCTTTTCTTTGGTCAGGATTATATCAGCTGAGAATGGTAGATTAAAATCTGTTAAGATAAAGAACGAAAGTTTAGAACACCTTAATATGTTTTCAAACTCAGTTTGTATAGGTGATTACTCTCTTCTTTATCTTCCACTTTAGGAGCTTGTCCTCAGTTTCTTTTTCCTGGGGCTGATTTCCTTTAGCTATCTGTCATGTCTCTGGATCACTTCCCCCTATACTTATTCTTCTCATGCTACATACCAGGTAGCACTGGTTCAAAGGATACAAACTGATTTTGAAAACAACAAAGGAGAACAAAATTAGGGACATAAATCTGATTTAAAACCATACACTGCATTCTGACATCAACATAAGAGACTCTAGATTATCTGGGATTTAGCACTACTGTTCATACCATCTTACAAATCTCCTCTAAGAGTGCCATTAATTATGAAACAGGAGTATATTATATTCTCAAAAATAGCATTTAGCTTGCCCTGATATAACTTAAGAACTTTAAGATGTTCAAAATTATTTTAAAATCATATAAAAGACTGTTCTCTAAGATTGAGGTTAAAAGAGTTCTTCATTCAAAATATTTACTGAACGTGCCACACACTGAACTAGGTAAAGGAATCCCTGTTTCATCCTCAGTGCCTAGAACCTAAGGCCTGGCATGTGGACCACACACAATACCGATTTCTTGGGGGAAATGAATAAATCCTCCTTACTAATTAGAAAGTTAGCAAAATCAGTCTTTCCCTTTGCAATACAAGATAGTAAGATCTATGTGAAAAATTTAGTTCTAATTTAGAATGAATAAATAACAATCTATAAATAAAAGATCTGTGCCTCAATTAAGAGAGGAAGGGGAGAAATTAAAAAGAGTGACAAATTCTACATATACAAAGGATGCAGGCAACGAAGACAAGTTTCCTAAAAGAACACTAATCGGATAGCTTAAGTGATAAACAATTTGTGAATTCTACAAATTCAGAAGAAAAAGACAGCAGAGTTAGTGAATCAACAAATAAGCAAGATAACAATATACAAGACCTTAGATAATCCCCTAAAAAGAGAGCTCCATATCAGAAATGTATTAAAAGTGCATACAAGCCATTGAAATACCAGATAGAAGGATTTATGTTTAAACTGATAGATTGTTAAACATCTCACAATTCACATATCCCAAAAATGGTCAAAGGGAAAACTGTTAAACTGTTAATTCCTCCACTGAAATAATCAAACTAAGTTTCATATACTTAATATGATATAGATAAATGTGTGTGTGTGTAATTTAAATTTTTTTTCAAAATCAGACACTAAAAATATGTGTTGACCTTAAGCGTAATAATTTTATCCAGCCTTGAAACAAAATATTACTTCAAATTAATCTCTTTAAAGAATAGTTAAAAAAACTAAACTAAACTGCAAAAGTCACCAGTAGAGTACTAGTAATAAAAAGCATTCTTTAAGTGATGGAGGGGCACCTGGGTGGCTCAGCCGATTGTCTGCCTTCGGCTCAGGTCATGATCCCAGGGTCCTAGGATCAAGACCCACATGATGGGCGCCTGAGTGGCTCAGTGGGTTAAAGCCTCTGCTTTCGGCTCAGGTCATGATCTCAGGGTCCTGGGATCGAGGCCCACATCGGGCTCCCTGCTCAGCGGGGAGCCTGCTTCCCCCTCTCTCTCTGCCTGCCTCTCTGCCTACTTGTGATCTCTCTCCCTCTGTGAAATAAATAAATAAATAAATCTTAAAAAAAAAAAAAAAAAGACCCACATGCTGAGCAGGGGTCTGCTACTCCCTCTCCCTTTGCCTCTCTCTCTAAAATAAAATAAAATAAGATAAAATGAAATAAGCAAAGGAGTTTTCATTTCTTTCTTCAAACTTTCCACTATCCATTTCTCTGATGGGGGTCACACACCTAGACTGACTCCTTCTGCTAAGAGTTTTGCTTCTTTGTATATTTTCTGATCATTGTTACTTTTGAGTAATCCCCTAAGAAGCACCATGGTTTTTGTATTATTAGCAGAAATAAAAATGCATCTGCCTAAAGAATTTCTCCTGTCAAGTATCATGATAATACATACTATTTTGAATTTGAACTATATTAACTCTTAAGGCAGAGGAACTTTTCCATAGAACTTCTTTCCCCAGTGGGATTTTGATAACACAAGTGATGTGATAAAAGAAACATACCTGCTGCCTTTTCTTCTTGAACAGGTATCTTCCATACCAGTGGAAGGAGTGAGAGAAGTAGAGTAAGGAGTTCTTCTCTACATGTCAATGCCTGTATTAGAAACAAAGCAATCCTTCATGTTCTGAGGTCACGAGACACATAATTCCTAGTACCTTGAATTGAACCAAAAAAATCCTTTTTCTTGAAAGCTTGCACTTGAGAAGCTAAGAATCAAATTAATCTATCTTAAATCCAATGAAACTGTGGTATTTTCCAATTTATAAACCCTTCCAAGGACAGAAGAATGTAAGAATATTTGACAGTATTTAGCACATTCTTGCTGATATCTCCCAAAATAGCTGTTATTACCACCATGCACAAGGCAAGAATTTCTCACCTCTGAAAAAAACAAATTTGCTAGGTGAAAATGAAAAGTTAAGCCCTATTAATTAGCAAACCAATAACATGAAGTTACTAGAAAAACAAAGTCTTCATGCAGTTAAATGTAAAACTCAGAGAACACAATTTTAAAAAGAGAAATTGACATTAATAAATGATATATATAAAGAGAGAAAGACTTATTAGTGAAGGTAATCTAATAAATATGTATTGACTGCACACTTCGTCCACAGCACTTTCTGTCTTACCCTTTCTGGAGGATATGGTCCTGGAGAAGGTCCCCTCACTTGGTCCATAAAATACATACACACAAACAGTTAAAGAACAATAGAAGGCATGTAGTATAAGTAAGTAGCTGAGTGTGGTACAGATACTCATTTTAGGAGTTCAGAAAAAGGAGTCATCATTTCCAGATAGAAGTGTGGAATTGGGACTGGAGCTACAGAGCTAGACTGAGGACATTGGGGACATGGGTGGTCAGGGAATTAGTGACAAATCAAGTTTAAGTCCCTCACTTCAGTCAGTGGGGAAGGAGCCACAGTAATATATTCAGATTTGCTTGTTAGACCACACTCGCCACTGCATAGAGACAGAATTGGGGTGGGAAGGGAAAGGGAATGACCAGTGTTAGAGGCGGGGAAACAATAACCCAGATGAGAGAGAATGATAAACAGAAGTGCTCTACAGTAAAATTGAAAAGGAGACATGTTTGAGAAACTGCAAAGAAGAACTGAAATGACTTGCAGTTGATTATCTATGGAGTGTAAAGTGGGGGAAGATCCAGAAGAACTTGAAGAATTCTGGTTTAGGCAACAAGGTGACTGATAAAGTCCTCACTAAGATAGGAAATTCAGCAGTGGTACGAGGTTGGGCTAGAGATGATGGATCCATTGTTCAGACATACTAAGTTGGAGGTGTCTATGGGATATTCAAATGGAGAGAGCTTTTTAATCAATAGTTGGATATATAGATCCAGAGCTTAAGAAAAAGACATAAAGTATGTAAAAAGACTTGGGAGTCACTGGGGCAGAAGTCAAGGACACGGGAGATTTCATAAGGAGAGAATGCAGAATGGCAGGAGAGGACGGATGGGAATGGAGCTCTGGAGAGCAACACTTCAAGAATGAAGAATGGTAGTGCTGGAGAGAAGCCTGCCAAGGAGGCCGAGAAGTAGAGAAGTAGCTCCCCCAAAGAGATGTAGAGCAAGAGAAATCAAGGGAAGAGAGCAGTTCAGGAAACAAGAAAGTCAACCAAGTCAAGAGCTGTTGTTCTTTAGTTGTGTAAGATGATGGCAGAAAAGCATTTGTCAAGTAGAGGGTCACTGGCAACCTTAACAAACTCAGTATTAAGATAATGGTAAGGGTACAAGTCAGATAGCATAGGCCGAAGGGCTGAAAAGGAATGAGAAAGCAGGGACACAGCATTCACTAGTGCCCTGGTTATGAAAAGGCTGAAAATACTTCAAAAGTAAAATCTGAACTTCTTTTCAGGCTTAGAAGACCCTTCATGACATGATTCCTACTGACTTGTCCAGTTTCAACTCCCAGCACTACCCCTGACCCATCCCCATGTGTCCAATTCTGAAAGTCTTCCTGAACACCACGGGTCAGGTCTGCACTCCCCAGTACGTCTTCCTCACATGCCTTGCTCTTGCAATTCTCCACCGCCATCCTCCCATCTGCCAAATGCCAACTCATTCTTTAGGCAAGTCTTAGTTTCTCTGTGGAGAGACTTCTCTAATCCTCTCTTGGGCAAGTTAAATATCATGTTCCTGATTGACTTCTGGTACAGCAAACAACTTGCTGAACTGTTCCTGTCTGAATGCCAGTTTCCTTCCATGATTCAGCAAATATTTATTGAGCCCCTACCATGTGCCAGACACTTTGGAGGGAGTGGCAAACCAGGAAGACAATATTCGCCTTCTCACAAAGCTGACATTTCTAGCAGGGGAGATGGAATATAATGGGTAAAAATAAGAAAATTTCATACAGAATGCTGTGTTATGAAGAAAATGAAACAGGACAGGGATTATAGAGTGACTAAAAGGAGGACATTTTTTTTTTTTATTTTTTTTTTTTTAAGATTTTATTTATTTATTTCACAGAGGGAGAGAGATCACAAGGAGGCAGAGAGGCAGGCACAGAGAGAGAGGGGGAAGCAGGCTCCCCGCTGAGCAGGGAGCCCGATGTGGGCCTCGATCCCAGGACCCTGAGATCATGACCTGAGCCGAAAGCAGAGGCTCCAACCCACTGAGCCACCCAGGCACCCTAAAAGGAGGACATTTAGATAGGCTGTTCAGATGGGCCACTTGAGCAGGTACTCAAAGAGAAGAAAGAATCCACGCAAAGATTTGGAGGAAAAAGGCCCCTAGGAAGTGTACAAAGGGTTGGGAATGGGCTTGGATATTCCCATGGCTGGAATAGCAATGGGGGGGGAGTGCCAGGAGATGAGAATGGAGGGCAGAGGTTGGCGAGGTGGAGAGTGCTAGATCTAATGTAGCCTATGGGCCATGTGAAGGAGTTTGGATTTATCTCTAAATAGCATGGGAAACTTTTCCAAACATTCTTCTCAGTTCTCTCTCAGAGCATGGACTCCCGGGCCCAGGTCCTAGTCCTTAGCAATCACCCCTCTTTCCTGACACCCAATGCCTAGTACAGAGTTGAATTCTAAATGTTATCTACTTGAATGACTTTAAATTCTGGATGCATAGTCAAAATTATTCCCAAGGGGCCTAGTTTCAGGTGCTTTACCTCAAAACTAGAAGACTAATGATGTCTGGGTAACATTTCCATGTACAGCTCATACTCTGTATGTACCTTGGCATTTTTAAAAATGCCATCAAAATGCTCATGGTCTTTGAAAAAATGCACACCAATTTTGGACACACCATTCCTGTAGAGTCCTCCCGATCTGAGTCTTTATCTTTGGCAGATGAACTAATAACTTTCTAACAGAGTTTGCAGAAACCTTACAAGTATGTGATGCACCCCAGCCCTTGCTCCGTAACAGTACACTGGCAAATCGTCATTGCCACACAACTGGGCATTCCTGCCTCCCAGCCTCTGCACGACACATGGTCTGCAACCTCTCTCACTTCTGCGCCCTTAGCTAAGGGGGCCCTCACTACCTTCAAGGCCCAGCCCCAGCAAAACCTCTTTTGTGAAGCTTTTTCTCCCATACCAACCCACGTTTACCGTTCCCCCACACCCCCAGCATAGGACTTCATGCCTGTTTCCTCATTTCACCAAGTGGATTAGTTCTGGGAAACCATGGGCCTTTACAAAGAATGAGACTGAAGCATGTGCAGGATTTTGGTTTTTGCCACTTCTGCTGGAATTGCAGTCCTGAGGAGGACACTGCTTGCCTCCCTGTGGCCCAATATGGCAGTGAGTACACAGCTCTTGACTTCATTCAATCATGGTAATTTTTAACATATTCATCATTGGGGAAGCTCTTGCTATTCCTCTGTATTTATTACTTTTTTAGGTATTGCATGTTTCCAGATTTACTTATCCTTTCAAGATCCAAAGAAACCACACAGATCATTCCATCCATTTGCAAGTCAGAAAATCCTTTTCTCTTATTTGTGGGTGTCCTGGCAAACTAGAACTTGCAGTCCTCTATTTCAACCCCAGCTCTAGTTCTTCTCTCCCAAGGTCCTAATTATAATCGTCACAGTGTCCAGAGGAATGGGGTGCTACCTCATGTTAACAAGGAGAAAGTTCTCAATATGCCATATTTGGCAATAAATGCCATAAATGGATTCCTGGCTATTCCTAGACTGTCCATCCTATAGAAATCACACCACTCTTCCTTTAGTACTTACATTTTTATGTTTCCCCTTCTGCAGGGAAAAGGACAGCAACATGCCTTTTTAAATTCCCCAGAGCAGTAATAAACAGTAAAATCACTCGCATTTAGGTGGTAATTTTTTAGCTCGACTCAAGAAACATATTTTAGGTACCTACTAGGTGTCAGGCACTATTCCTTCACAGTTCAAGTAATGGTGGCAGGGTGGGAGAGGAAGGGCAAATGAGTCAGGGGAAGGGCTGAGACGCAAGGCAGACGGATGGCTAGGAAGCTGCAAAGGCAAGTGGGAACCAGACCAGTGGGGTTCAAGGACCTCAGGATGACAGGCTAAGCTTAGCACTTGGACTGGATTCAGAATGTGATGGAAGATGACTGAAGTTACTTTAATTGGTATTAATGATATTACTTTAAAGCCGCATTTTGACATGCTAATTAAGTTTAATGTTCTAGACGTAAGCAGAAATATATGTTAAGTCCTTTATTTCTTCTATCAGAATTTTATAATTCTTTCTACATACATATATACATAAGAACATTTCTTCATTAGTACTGTAAAAAGAATCTTTTTTATTTTATTTTCTAGCTATACAGCTGTGGCTAAAGGAAAAGATGATATTTTGGATTTTTCTGTATATATCACTAAGAATGGTATTTTTACTTCTCCATCTTCTCACATTTTAGCTGTCATTACTTTCATGGTCCACTTTACTATTGTGTGTTTTCAAAACATGAAAACAAACAGAAATAGTCATAAGAGTTATTCTTATATTGATTCTATTATAGAGCTTATTCCTAAAAAATATTGTTTTTTTTCTCTGTATATGGCATCCTCTATTCTTAATATGTTTTCTGAGTTTTTGTTAAGAATGGATTAATTTCATCAAACATTTTTGATGTCTCAGTAGAACTAAATGTACTGCTTTTTCCCATTGATGTCAAACATTATGCTCAGAGTTCTTGACTTATGACAGGGGTGGTAATCTTTGTAAACATCTTTGCCTTTTTGAATCATATATGGCCTCTGCTGTACATTCTTCTGTTTCTTTTAACAACCCTTTAGAAATGCAAAAACTATTCTTAGCTTGTGGGCTATCCAGAAACAGATCATTGGCAGCAGGATTTGGGTCTGCAGGCCCCAATTGGCCCAACCAGTCCCTGTTGCCTGTCCTCCTCCCCTCCCAGCAAAGCAGAGTTATAAACTGGCTGTATTACTCTTTGTTAGGACTCCAGAAAGACTTTAGGTGGTACCTAGTAAATCCTCTAGGTAGACAAAAGTACTAAGAATCTTGCGGCCATTATTCCACACAAGCTTTATATGCCTGAAATAGAGAGGTCTCAAAAGAAATTATAATTGTGGCTTTTGGGGGATGTGGTGGACTCCATTAAAATTCAGAGGAAACCAATAACATTTTTAAAGAAAGCTGTATTATTAAAAAATACCAACAGCTTGGAGTAAAAGGAACAGAGACAATTCAAAATGAATAGAGACCACTGGGCCCCCAATTTTCTACAGGTGTGAAGCAGGGTGAGAATGCTACACATTATAATCTGTCTCTTATGGAAAAGAGAAGATGCCTCGGAGGATGGATCCCAGATGAAGCATGGATTAGGGAAGCATGCCCACAGAAGAAAACATTCCTTGGGGCGCCTGGGTGGCTCAGTGGGTTAAAGCCTCTGCCTTCGGCCCAGATCATGATCTCAGGGTCCTGGGATCGAGCCCCGCATCGGGCTCTCTGCTCGTCAGGGAGCCTGCTTCCTCCTCTCTCTGTGCCTGCCTCTCTGCCTACTTGTAATCTCTCTCTTTCTGTCAAATAAATAAGTAAAATCTTAAAAGCAAAACAAAACAAAACAAACATTCCTTGCCCCAAGAACAGGGGGCACCGACATGCCTGCTAGGACCTCAATGGGTCAGTGACTGCTATGTGCCTCTGGTCACTCTCCATTTTGAATGCAAGTATCTAGTGTGGTTAATTTGTCCCTAGGGGCTCATCACTGTACACGGGTGAGTGTGGCTTTATGTTCACAAGTCTCTCAATCAAGAAGAGTTGCACCTGCATCCAGAACATCATGAGATGAGAACTTCAAGCCTGATGCCATGATGGGACGATACTCTGAGAGTCCCGTGGGAGAGGGAGTGTGGGAGGAATGCTAATAACTGTGGCCAGAGGGGAGACGATGGCAGATAAAATATGGCCACAAATTATCTTCTCCTGAAATGATGGAGTCTATGTTCCTATCCTTTCATTCTGTGCTGGCCTTGTGACTTGCTTTGACCAACAGAATGTGGCAGAAGTGATGCTATGTGATATCCTGCAGCATTTTTGCTCCCCTCTTGGAATAATGCTTCTACAACCATATAAAGAAGCGGAGCTTGGCCTACTGACATCAGAGAAACCACATGGATGAGAACTGAGGCAGCCTGGCCGAAAGCCCCATCCAACAGCCCCCAGTCTTCTGCCAACAGACCGCACAGTTAGAGGTCAGCCCAGCTGATCCCACAATTAGTGGAGGCTGTGATTCCAGCTGGGTCTACCTGAGTTGCCAACTCACAGACACATGAGCAAAGGAATCCTTGTTGTTTCATGCCACTAAGTTCTTGGAATGTGCTCTGTTATGCAGCAATCACCTGATATACTCATTGCTCTGATCTATTAGCCTGGGTGTAAAGGGAGGTAACTCACAGGATGACCTGCTCTCTGTGGGTAGCACCACCGTTCAGTGGCAAGAGGATACTCTCACTACTCTAAGAAGTAGGAATACCAGCATCCCCCCTACTCCCTCATTCCTGCCAAACTAATCATGCACAGATAGATCTTGGCATGTGTGTAAGCAGAAGAATCTGTAGAACTAGAGTAAATTACAGTTCACTTATTATAATTATCTCTACTAATTTTAAGTTTGCATTATTTTCCTACTGAAATAATTCTGGCTAATAATATTTCCAATGACTTACTTGTCAAATCTGAAGAATAATTTTCACTGCCTATTTTCTTGCTTCAAAACCTACTCCATGTAAAAAACAAAACAAAACAAAAACTTAGTGTTTTCAGAAAAAACTTATGCCTCCTTAATATGGTACACAGGGTTTGCCATCACATGGCCTCCGCCTTCCAGCCCTCTCAGCAGCCCAAACTGCACGTACAGCCTTTGCTCTAACCCCACTAAACTACTGCTAGGTCACTGAATGTTCTTCCTTCTCTAGCCTCCAAGGTCTGCATTTGCAGTTCCCCTGGTCTAATGCTTCCTCCCTTTCTACATTGCTAATCCCCACTTAGAGATGCCAATTTCTCTAAGAAGCATTTCCTCATGGCCCTCTCCTTTACACGCCCCAAATACTTCCACACTTTTTGTCATCATTACCTTTTTTCAATCTGTCCGCCTCTTCAAAAGCTAAGAGCTTCCGGTAAGGACAGTCTCTGTTCTTTTACCTCTGCATCTAGCAGAGCTGCTGGTATTATAGGTACTTCATGGCCCTCTGAATAAACCAGTGAATGAATTGTGTAGCCATACTTCTAAAGGTCTGATATTTTTCTATTATACTTATTTTATATATTATAGTGATAAGCCATTTATGTAGTACTATATATTAAAGTGATAATACTACAAAAAAGTAGGAGGAAAAAGTACTCTTACACAGAAAACAGCTGAAAAAGACACCTAATATAATTTTTAAATAGTTTTGTTCATAAATATATAATCTCCTCCAGTAAAACTTCACATTCTACTCAGCAAAATAAGTAACAACTTTATAGAGCATTCATAAAGTGTGAACAGGTATGGAAATTTATATGGTGAAGTTTTAAAAAGTAGTATTTATCACACTTGTGTTATAATAAATTATTGTGATTTTCTGTTCACTACATCAGAATTAAGCTGTATATATTTATAACCAAGGTGGAGAAAAAAATCAGAAACTGTTATCAAATGTTATATGAAAACAAATACTTTTTATGTTGGAAGAGATCTTTTAAGTCATCCAACTTAATGTATTTAAATTGTTCCTGATGAGGACACAGAAATCTGAAGCAGCTGGTCGTGAACTGAAGTCACCCATCTCACTGAAGCTGGTGCCAAGATTAAAATCTAAGATAACTTCCTTTTTAGCCTGGACAAATTTTCTCTCAAAAAACCTGTAAAGGTCTGCATATAAACTTCAACTATGGCATCTTTAACCATTGTAAAGAACATATTTTTTCTATTTAAGGAGACTATTTTTTTTCTGAAGAATAAACAGATTAATGTGTCTGTATATAATAAATCATGACCAAATGGGGTTTATCCCAGGAATGCAAATGATGGTTTCAACATTTAGAAACCATCAATGTAATTCACCCAACTTAACAGAGTAAAAAAAAAATATGATAGTCTCAGTGGATTCAGCAAAGGCATTTGACAAAATTCAATATCCATTCAGGATAAAAATTTTAACAGACTGGGAATAGACGAGAACTCCCTCATTCTGATCTCAGAAAAACCCAGAGCTAACATGATGGTTAATGGAAATACTGAAAGCTTTCTCTCTAAAGTCAGACACTAGGCAGGATGTTTACTCTCATCATTTCCACCTACCTTTGCACTAAAAGCCAATGTAAAAGGCAAGAAAATGAAATAAAAGGTACAAGAATTGAAAAAGTAGTGACATTATTATTCACAGATGATTTGATCGTGTACACAGAAAACGCTAGGGAATCTGCAGAAAAATTTCAAAATAAATACAAATAAATGAATTTAGCAAAGGCATAGGATGCAAGGTCAATGTACAAAAATCAATTATATTTCTATGAGCAACAAATGACAGAAAATAAAAAATTTAAATGCCATTTATGATAGTATCAAAAATAATAAAATATTCAGAATACATCTAACCAAAAATATACAAGACTTCTACACTGAAAATTAAAAACATATGGCAGAGAATTTAGAAAAGACTCAGATATTTACACCATGCTGATAGACTGAGAAACATTGTTGTTGATTTTCTCAAAATTGATTTCTGGATTCAATGCCATCACAACTAAAATTCTAGCAAGCATTTCCATAGGAATAATAAGCTCCTTCTAAAATTTATATGGAAATGCAAAGGACTTAGAATAATCAAACATTCTTGAAATGAATGAACTGAATGAAAAATGAACACTTTGAAGAACTTTTACACCTAATTTCTAGGCACTATAAAGGCCACAATAACCCAAACGGATGATAGATAGTGGAACAGAAAGGCCTAGAAATAAAGCCCAAGTCTATGGCGAATTGATTTTCCACAAAGGTGCCAAGGTTACTCCATGGGGAAAGGGCAGACTCTCAAGAAGAAATATAGCTGGAATGATTGGGTAACTGCACAGGGAGGAGGGGGAGAACGGAACTGTAACTGCAGCCTCGCACTGTACACAAATATTAATTCCACATGGATCACACACCTAAAAATAAAAATACTAATTAAAAAGCTTCTGGAAAAAAAAAAGGACAGTATCTCTGCAACTTTGGGATGCAAGATAAGGACTTCTTAGGATAGAAAACACACTACATAAAAAAAATCTGCTCTTCTAAAGGCATTGTTAAGAAATGAAAAGGCAATCCACAAAGAGCATATTTGCAATTCATCAAAGACATGTGTCCAGAATACAAACAAAACAAAACAAAGCTACAACTGGATACTAAACAAATAACCTGACTTTCAAAATGGGCACAAAACTTAAAAAGACATTTACTAAAGAAAATGTACAAATGGCCAAATAACACACAAAATAGTGCTCGGCATCACTACTTCATATTCACTTAAGCCAGCTAGTATTAAAAGGGCTGGCAATGTCAACTATCAGAGAGGATGCAGAGCAACTAGAATTCTCATACATTGCTGGTGAGATGAAAAAACAGCACAACCACTCTGAAAAAAGAGTCTGACACTTTCTTATAAACACCTACCCTTTGACATAGCAACTGTATGCCTAGATAGTTACCCAGAAAAAAATGAAAATATATTGACACAAAGACTTTTTTAAGAATGTTCACAGCAGCTTTATTTATAATAGCCGAGTGGAAACAAAAGCCAAATGGTTAAACAACAGGTGAACGGTCAAACAAATTGTGGTACATACAACAAAATACCAGAAACAAAACGTGGTGAGTTACTGATTCATGCCTAATGGGTAGAGCTCTGGGACGTAAGAGTACATACTGCACGATTCCATATATATGAAGTCCTAGGATAAGCAACACTACACTTAAATGTTGGAAGTTAGAATTGTGGTTGTGTTGCAGTGGGGGAAGGGGAGTGGCTGCCTGAAAGGGGGCATGAAAACTTTTTCCAGAGTGGTGGAAATGTTCTAAACTTTGATTTAGCCTGTGGTTACACAGATGTTTATATTTGTCAAAACTCATTCAACTATACACTTTATATTTTTGCATTTACTACATGTAAATTACACGACAATCAAAAGTCTGTTTAATTATTTATACCAAATATCTATTAATAAAGTCCTTCCACAAAAGTGGAAGGGTAGCTACGGACTTCATTTGCCTCTTGCTCAGAGTACCCAAGAAGTGCTCCTATTCATGAGAAGCACAGATACAAAGGTGAAGTTCCTCTTGAAATGCACAGCTTTGAATCTAATGTTTTGATTCCACCCTAAGTGACTAAATTTGCACAATTAAATTCACCTTAAGGATCCAAATTATCATTCTCCATTTCCTGGTTTAAATAAATAAATGTTGATAAGCCCTTTTTTTAAATAGCTATTTGCTCTCTACTTCTACCGTTCCTACTGGTTCCTACTATCATTGCTACAGATATTTCAAAGGTGAAAGGGGAAGAGGGAACACAAGATATTACCTTAGGAAAAAATACTGTTGCAATTATGACTTGAATGATTTCACTCATTTAATAATACATTAAAAAATATTTCATGGGGTGCCTGGGTGGCTCAGTGGGTTAAAGCCTCTGCCTTCGGCTCAGGTCATGATCTCAGGGTCCTGGGATCAAGCCTCGCATTGGGATCCCTGCTCATCAGGGAGCCTGCTTCCTTCTCTCTCTGCCTGCCTCTCTGCCTACTTGTAATCCCTCTCTGTCAAATAAATAAATAAATAATCTTTTAAAAAAAAGATATTTCATGACTTAAAAGTGAAAGCATACAATCTATAGAAACGGAAAGTAGATTAGTGTTTGCTTAGGGCTGAGGGTGATGGGAGGGACAGGGGAGTGACAACTAAAAGGTGCCAGGTCCCTGTTTCAGGTGATGAAATGTTCTAAAATTGATTACGAGACAGTTGCCCATATCTGTGATTATGCTAAAAACCACTGAGTTGACTTATTTCACTTAGCACAATCTCCACCAGTCCCATCCATGTTGATACAAAAGTTGGGTATTCATCCTTTTTGATGGTTTCACTTATTTGTGGAACATAAGGAATAGCATGGAGGATGTTAAGAGAAGGGAAAAATGAAGGGGGAGAAATCGGAGTGGGAGATAAACCATGAGAGACTATGGACTCTGGGAAACAAACTGAGGGTTTTAGAAGGGAGGGGGTGGGGGGAGAGGTGAGCCTAGTGATGGGTATTAAGGAGGGCATGGATTGTATGGAGCACTGGGTATTATATACAAACAATGAATCATGGAACACTACATCAAAACTAATGATGTACTGTATGGTAACTAACAACACAATAAAAAAGGGGGGAGAATAAAGTAATATTCTCGTAAAAATAAATCTATAAAGAAAATGAAGATCATCTAGAAAATGAAAAATAAACCCACCACTGAGTTGTAAGTATGAAATGGGTAAATTCTATGATATATGGGTTATATCTTAACATCTAGAGCTTTAGTTAAAAAACCTACTGAGATTCTGATTAGGATTGCACTGTAATCTATACATCAATTTAGAGAAAATAAGTATCCTTACAATACTGATTTTTCCAATACATGAAAATTATGTAGTACTACATTTATTTGGGTTGTCTTTAGTTTCTCTCAACAGTGTTCTATAGAATTATGTACAGAAATCTGTACATATTTTATTAGATTTATTCCTGGGCATTTGATATTTCTGATACTACTTACAGGATATCCTAAAAAGAGAAAAAGCACTGATATGTTCTAATGTGGGGTAAGAAAAATGAATAGAGCATGATATGCTTATTAAATCATTAAAATTTTGAAATAAAAATCACTACACATGACCTAACAAATAATTTTTTCTAATTTTAAAATTTATTTATGGAAAAGTCATACAAAATATAAAAATTAAATTACATGTAGTCAAGCATTTAATAAATAACATTCATGAAAGGGGTAAAAATACATAATATTTTGGAAAATAGTCTAGAAAATTTCATGACAGATGGACACCATAGTGAACAAATATCCCCTGATATTTGATAGGTTCCTTAGTATATAGTTAAAAGAGTCATTGTTTAATTTTAGTCTCTGTATTTACCCAATATATGTATTTATTAGTGAAATGCTTTGATAGCAAAGAAATTTCAACAGTATTTAAGTTTCTATCTAAAGCCAGTAACATCTGTAAGTGTTGTAAAATGTCTTGTCATATTGGTGCTACAGAGACCTTACTATTTTTACAAGTTAATTGAAATATTCTCTAGCTACATTAGTTAGTCCCCTGAAAGCAGACAGTAATTTTTTTTCTTTTATAAAATACATATTTGGTTTTTACTAAGATGAAGTAAAGACATAAATCATGTTTGGGTTGAAAGTTAATCCTGTCTGAGTTACTTAATGTTCTGCATTGCAGTTTTTCATCCACAAAAGAAGGTTGGATGACATCTCTATTTCCCAACTAGCTTTGGAGTTCTGTTAATTCCATAACAAGGAAACAGCAAAATACTATATGTTCAGACCATACTTTGAGCAAACACAATGAGGTATAAAATAACTGGTTGTATACAAGCTAAAGGACCCAACAATTATTGGTTTAAGGATTCTCTACTTTCACCCCAGAATTAGTAAACTCTGTAAATATAATTTACACTAAACCTTTCAAAATCATATCTGACATTTATTAAAAGTGCAGATGTTTTTCTGAATCAAAATCTTAGGTCTCTACTAATAATTATAGTTATCTCACACTGATATTAGGATAAAAAGCTTAATATATATGAGGTCATTTTAGAAGAAAGACCATTTATAATCCTAAGACATCTCAGACATTTTGAAAAGTATTCAAGTAAACAGTATGTTCATAAACATGGCTACTTTTCTTTGTTGGAGTGATGTGAGAAATAGGACTTTATCTCAAAGAGACTCTCAGAAACTATGCAACCCAGGAATGATGTATCTGTAATCAACTATAATATACACTGGTGAAAAAATTATTTGATATGAAAATGTTACCTGATCAATGATAGAATTTAGCTTGGTAAGTAACAGAAATCCTCGGCCGTGGACAAGGTATTGGCCAAGGGTAGCCATGTGTGTCTCCTCCTCTTCTTCCTCCCTGGCCTCCACCCTCTGGACCACCGCATTGCAAAGCCGGTTAACATCCGTCAGAAATTCACGTGCCAAAGAGTTACTGTCGATGCTCATGACCGAGCTATCAAATAAATATTACCAAAAAAGAAGATTAGAGAAATAAAAATTTATGTTTAAAACTAAATGTTTTTAAGGTTGGTTGTTTTTAATCAAAGACTGACTTTACATAACCAGGCATTGGTATTTAACCCTATAATATTTTCAGACATAGTTCTGATCTAGTTAGGTGTTCCTTAAACATTCTAACATGGCAGAAATAGTCATGGGTATGATAATCCTTGAGCATACCAAGAACAGGAAGTGAAAGCACCTAGGTAGAAGATACACTAGTGAGCGGTGGCAGTTAAGGAAGATTCTGACCTTCTTAAATAGCCTCATCATATAATAAAAATAAACCCATTAGTTATAAACTATTCTTGCTCTACATGGTTGAAAAATATGAAAGGATCTTTTAAAAATAAAAACTGTTTTTTGGGAACTGACAATCAGTGATACACCCTCCCCCCAACAACTGGGGTTCAGTTAATGGAGGGAAAAGGATTTATCATCAGGTAAAAAAAAAAAACCTGAAGAATTCTAGCAGCTAAAGTTATGCCACTTTACTTCTTACTACACATTTAAATCAAAGGGCAATGTGACATTTTGAGATAAAGGAAAATAATAAGGTAAAGCAGACAGAAGAGAGGAAAAACACCAATATAAAGAAAAAAAATGTGTAACTATTTAGAAAGGAAAAATCATGAACAGTAAAATTCCCAGGGAATTTCAGAACAGTTTCATCTTAGGGCAAAAAGTAATTTTGAGACATCCAGTAACCTTTAAAAACATTTTAACCTGGAGAGATTAAATTAAATCAGAAGTATATTGTAGCATTTATCAGATTTCCATATATACGTCTGTTTCTGAGCTATCTGTTGCATGTTTTGTCAATTATCTATTTATCAATATGTACCTACTGATGTAATTACCATAGTGTTTAATGTTCGTAAGTCATCTGCCCTCCTTCTCTACCCCCACCCTCAACTCCCACCATCTGCTTCTTGCGGAGCATCTGAGCATCTGGACTATTTCTACCTCTGTTCTTTCTCATAAATTTTAAAATACACTTGTAAAGTTCCATAAAAAATATTGTAGGGATTTTGAATGGAATTTCTTTTAAAGGAGGGCACACATTGCATGAAGCACTGGGTGTGGTGCATAAGCAATGAATCTTGGAACACTGAAAAAAAATTAAGATGTTAAAAAAAATAAAATAAAACCATAAAAAATGTACATCAATTTAGTGAGAACTAACATCATTATAATATTGAAACTTCTTATGCTAAAATGTGGTATATAATAGCTTCAATTATTTCACTCTTCAGGGGTTTTCAATAAAATTGTCATAAATTTCAAAAAAAAAAAAGTATATTGTGGGGTCTTTCTTTGCCCATGGGGGGCGGTACCTCCTAGCCCCTATGGAGAAGGCAGTGGACCCCAGGACTGTGCCTACTGCCAAGGGTCAAGGCCAGCCTCTCAACCCTAATCAACCAAAGCACACCTGATTCAGGAGCAGCCAACAAACATCTGGCTGCAATATATGAATTGTATGATGTAGCTTGCAAAGAGGCATCTAGGTAATCAGGCTCCTTCTGTCTCGTGGGAATTTGAATTAAGGGACATAGCTGATGAGCTAAGAAGTCACATAAAGATGGGCCTGTGGTCGTCATTATGAGGTAGTTGAGGCTCAGAAGAAGCCAACCAGGTGAAAATGAACTACTAGGATGCGAAAGGAAGCAGATAAACATGAAAGGGAGAGACCAAAGAAATTCCTAATACTACTTTGGTTCCTGTTCATATTTGGGCCTGATGGTTTAAGTCCTGGATTCCCATCAGAATTCTAGGTATTATTACAGTAACAATCCCCTCTGTAGCATAACAAAGATAATTATTTTTAATATTGTTGATTACTAGGAAAAAGTATAAAAAATAAAATGTACATTACTCATTATCCAAAATATAGCAATATCCCCCCTTAAATAAATATTGGCTTTTTTAAGGATTTCATAAGGTAAAATTATTCAATAAAATAATTTATAATTTATAATAATATAAACTAATTATATATTATAATATGTACATAATATATAAACTTACTTGTATTCAGTCCATAGTTATCCAATTTCATTAACTTATTCCACCTAATCTGTCATGGATTTTAAGGTACATAATTATTTAGTGCACCACTAAAACAAATAACACTGCCAATTAAAGTATAACACAATACCTTCTTATCTCACCTTCTAGGCCATCAAGACTACCCACCATGCACCATTTCTTAAGAATGCTACACTAGTGTTCCTGAGATTTTCTTACAGAATGATGTCCTAAAGATGCTGACATCATTCTGTAAGTTCGATGCTGGCACCTGATCTTATCAGATAAGATCAGCAGAAAGTTTCCGAAAACATTTAAACACGGAAACGTTTAAAACTCATCAGATAGAGTACAACAATGCATGTTAACTCAACAAAAGTGCTGATATGAACCGCTAATGACCAAGTTCCCTTGTGAGCAGGCAAGAACAACTCCTTCACCAAGTGCAGCTGGCTCCCAGTGCTTACTAGACATCACTGATTACAAGGCACACTGCAACTTTAGCAATGTTGAAAATATGAAAAGCTTAAAAATTATGGTAATAATTAAGGTCTATTTTTTGGAAATGAAGATAATGAAAATTAACGTGAATATTTAGGTATAATAATTACTGAGGAAATCATTTCAAAGCTACTTCCTAAAAGCACAAGATGCCAGGTCGGCAAAAAACATTACAATATATGCAGAAATGTATGTTATTCCTGATTTTTAAATGTACATAAAATATAGACATAGTTACATATATAGGGCATTATATATAAATGATCTGACCTGTTTTGATTCACGTAGATATTCTGGAAATCTTTTCACATGAGCTCTCTCTTACTCTTTCTGCTAGCTTCCTGGCATGCTACATACCATGTTTTTCATTATAGAGAGTACTATTAACTACGCAGCCAACCTCTAATTGAATATTTAGGCTATTTCTAGTTTTGATTATCATAAACAGAGCTGCAATGAACATCCTTACACTACTTGCACATTTATCCTCTACATCCTTGTGGTAGAAACTGCTGCTACTTCTTCATATAATAGGTTTTACACATTTCTTGTTAGGTCTCTTCCAGGGTGTTTTGTAGTTTTTGCTGTTATTCTGAATGGGATTTTGTTTCCATTATATAATCTAATTAGGAAAGAAAACTGGTATATAGGAGGCAAATAGGAAGTATATTTATGTTGATATAGTAATCATATATCCAAATGTCTTATTGAACTTTCATTAATTTTTTTTGAAATTTCCAGATATAAAATCCTATCATCTACAAATAACAAAAATTCTGAATTCTCCTACCCAGTATTCATACCTTTCCACTCTTCAAAGTGCATTAGTTAGCACTAACAGAACAACATTGGTGGGGTGATGGGGGACACTTTTGCCTTGCACATTAATAAATATTCATTTCTTCCTACTCATGTAATAGGAATGTTGAATTTCAATGACTGCCTTTCAGCCATTCTGAATGCCAACTGAAAAGATGATTGCATGGTGTATTTTAAAGATTCTAAAAAAGTATTTCAAATACCTGGAAAAGTAGAAAGAATATATAAGATGTGGATATAGCGAATACTCAGATTTAGCAAGTATTAACATTATGCAGTGTTCAGATCAGTGTGTGTGTGTGTGTGTGTGTGTGTGTGTGTGTGTGTGTGTGCATGTGTACATGCCCAAAGAAATCAAACCTTACAGTACAGGAAAGCCACACCCCACTTCACTTCTTCCTCTCTTCAGTTGGTGTTTATCATTTCTATACATGTTTTTATAATTTTTTACATTTATAGCCATAAAAATATTTAGTATTGTTTTAACACTTTAAAAATGTATATAAATAGTATACAATACGTATCCTTTTATAACTTTATTTTTCCTCTCAACATTATGTTTGTTCCTTTAAACCATTATGCAATATGCCATGGTATGGATACACCACAATTTATATATCCATCTCTACTAATGGAAAATTTAGTTGTTTGGTCTTTGGGGTTTAATTAATGTCACATAACTATGTATTTTCAAAGGCTTAGATTGAAACAAGTATTTTGACTGCTTATATCTATCACGTTAAATACTTACCAATCTCTCAACACTTCTGTAACATTTAGAGTCTTTATAATTTGAGCTCATGAACCAGATGAAACAAATAGTCTTAGAATAAAGCTTCACCTATTTAAAGAAAAGACAAACATATTAATGGTAATAGTAGAACACAAGTAATTTTAATAAAGTTCTAGCACAAAAACCAATGGCCAGTCTTCACATTTGATGTAAAAGAAGCCAAAGAAGTTTCTGAACCTCAAGAACACATTAAAAAATTTCTAGAGCTCCACGAATGGAATCTTGAGACAGGAAGTGTTGGAACATACTTGATCTGAACAAGGCAACTTGATCACAGCTCCCTATCCCTCCCTTCCTTCCAACTCCTTACAATCTCCAGGTAAATCACCAGTTAACTATAAAGGAGAATCAGCATAGTATCTGTCTTCCTAACACTGAATCTAGGAGGCAGTGGAATACCATCTACATACATGTTATGGGTAGCCAAGTTATTGTTCTCCTGTAAGAGTGAAAGGCATCTGAGGATATATGAAAACTCAAAAAAATATGAAAACAAAACAATGAATAAACTACGACCAAATTTCATATCCTTGTTGAAGTTTTAAAAATGAATTAACCTTTTGTGTACAATACAATGAAGGCTATTTCTGAATACTAAAGGATAGATGCCTACTTCTAGAGTAGCAACAAATACTTCAGTTTAGTTATCTCTTTTCCCCTTCTCTATAGCCGTGCCTAGGCAGAGGCATAAAAAATATTTCCTTATTACAGATGCAAGGCAACCATGAATGTTTATTTTAAACCACAAGTGTTTAAGTCAGAGTAATCTTTAATTCCTTTGAAATGCCCAAATCTAGAGAACTTTCTTGAATTCCCCTCAGCTTGGCCAACAGTACTTGTACCACATTATTCTGGGTACTTGAGCATAAAGGAGGCAGGAAACGGATTAGCTGCTATTAAGACTACACAGGGCGGGCGCCTGGGTGGCTCAGTGGGTTAAAGCCTCTGCTTTCGGCTCAGGTCATGATCTCAGGGTCCTGGGATCGAGGCCCGCATCGGGCTCTCTGCTCAGCAGGGAGCCTGCTTCCCCCTCTCNTGATTTCCCCCCCCTTTGGAAAAAAAAAAAAAAAAACTTAAAAAAAAAAAAACTTTAAAAAAAAAAAAAAAAAAGACTACACAGGGCTTTGCGTGATATAGAAAGGACACGTTTTCCCAGACTGGTCAGCCCCACATCAGGCACACAGCTACCCAAGCATAGGCTAAATTTCAGTCCCGCTACCGCACTTGGAGCACCAGTGGCCAGTGCATCACTGCCCAACCAAATGAGAAAGCCCTGGAATGAAGTCTCAATACACCCTCCATACCTACTCCCACTGCATCCTCAGCTAATACAAATCACCCACCTATTTTCAACTCTAAAATTATAGAAAGGGAAATTATCAGTCAAATTATGAACATAAAGTTGGTATTTTATTAACTGCTGTGACTCCGACTACCCTCTGGTTTGGACTACTACAAGGTGGAGCCTTCCATCTTGAGATGCTACAGTGACTCCAGGTAACTCGGCATGGCCATTAGAAGTGGAAGCTGACAGACAGATCCGTCTGTTTTTCTTTGTTATCGGGGGACATTTCTAGGTCATGCTGAGGGATTTCTCTAATGCTCTTAAACTGGGGTGGTTTCTTTATCTGTATTTTGCACAGCCCAGCTTGGATGTCCATGGAGTATCACTCTATCCAAGATCGTAATTCTATCAGCCAGCACAGTCAGTTGTGACCTCCTTTACTCCGTTACCACCCTCTATAAACACAGCTGCATTCTAACTTTTATCATCCTGTATTACACTGGGTGTCCAAGAAATCTGCAAATAGAGTTTTAAAAAATAGACCAAAGATGTCTTTAGGGCATTATATGTATTTGCCTCTGTTTCTAAGATAGATAAACACCCTGTAGGTACTTATGACTGTCTTACCCTCGAGGTCATGAATTCCTGAAGGACGGGGACCCTGTCTTATCACTTATTCTACTTTATAGCTAAAATGCCAAATTTAAAAATCATAATTATTACTATCATATTCAACTTCAAGTGAAGCTATTATTATAATGTCATAATAAATAAAACTTTCTCACATTACCAAAATTTTTATATTAAAATAAATGAAAAGCATAATAACAAAGTACCTATAATCATATAAACGACCTCAGGAAAATAATAAGTTTTTCTAATACAGTGACCAGTAAAGTATAAGACACAAATGGCCAAAACAGAAAGCAAAAACCTGACAGCGTATTAGCTATACCTCTTAGTTTTATTTCATCAGAAATTTCATTAATATCACATTTAATTCAACAAATATTTATGGAACATTATCTACTATTTTTGGCACTGGGAATAGAGTAAAAACATGGATGCCAGTAAGGTAGAGACAGATGAAAACAAACATATTGTAATGTCAGGCAGTGCTAAGTGCTATACAAAATAAAAGAGAGTAAGGATACAGAGTGACTGGAATGTTACTTTGGATAGGGTGACAAGGACTGTCTAAAGGGTGGTATCTGAGCAGAAGCCTGAATGAAGTAAGAAAATGGGTCACGTGAGCATCTGGGAAACATATTCCAGGGCTTTGAGGTTAGTTTATGTTTGAGCATTGGATACTGAGTGCAAGAGAAGTTAAAAAGTATTACAAAGAGTGAGAAAAGTCACTCATTCCCACTTGCCAGGGACTGAAGTAAGGTATGGAAAGATGAAACAGAACTGTCCCCCCCAACTGTTTCTCCCTAAGAACAGAAGTCTCCTTCCTGCCCGCCTCCCACCCCAGAACGTCTGCAAGGTTTTTTAAGCCTGTGTGAATAACAGCACTGTTTAGTGATAGACAAGACTGAGAAAAGAGCAGGATGAAAGTGAAAATAAAGTTCAATGTTAGCTATGTTAGTTTTGACAGGTGGTATAGAAACCAAGCAAAGGACACCAAGGATATGCCAAACTGGAGTTCAGGTGGGGAGGCTGGAACTGGTGAATCAATCTGGGAGGTATCAGCATATAGATGTGTTTAAATAGGACTAGAGGGATGACATAACCCAGAGCAGTGCTGTCCAACAGAACTTTCTGCAAAGACAGGACTGTAGCCAGTGGCTACCATAGTGATGTGTGGGGACCTAGAAAATGTGTATAAACGAAGCAGAGAAGAGATTTTAGGACTCAGCCCTGGGGTTAGCATCCCCAAGTCAGGGAGAGGAAGAGGATCCAACACAGGAGACTGAGAAGGAGCAGCAAGTAGGGCAGGAGAAAAATCAGGAGGGTGGTGCCTCCCAAAAACCAGGTAAAGAAAGATTGAAATGGGAAAGGCTGACCAACCATGTCAAATATTGCTGTAAGGTTGAGTAAGATGAGGACTGGGAACTGACCATGGGATTTGCAACTTGCAACATGCAACTTGCAACATGCAAGTTACTGACAACCTTGTCAAATAGTGGTCTCAGTGGAGTGGCAAAGGGGGTGAGGAAGGTGGGCAAGGATTTTAAGACATCTCTTTTGAGAAGTTCTGCCAGGCAGGAGGTGGGGGGTAGCTGAAGAGAACATAGGATGGGGGAGGTGGTGCTTTTTTTTTTTTTTAACGAGTGACGTTACAGCATGTTTGTAACCTGAGATACTATTATAGCATGTTTCTCCAATGAAGAAAGGAAATAGATGGAAAACTAAAATGAGAGGAGGTAATTGCAGGAGCAGTGAGTGGGCAGTATGAAGAGGATCTGACGTACGAGTGCTAGGCACACTGGCAGTTCATGTAATGGAATAAAAAGGATGACAGAGCACGTGAGCACACGCAGGAAAGTTGGTATATCTGGCAGTGAATGGACCAAGATTTTGGTGCTTCTCTTTTCTTGATGAAATAAACTGCAAGGCTGTGGGCTGAGAGTGAGAAGTAGAAGGAGGTGTTAACTGATGAGTGGAATGGGGTCAAACACAGCTACCCGTAAGAGATTTCTTACGAGGCTGCCATTAGTAATTAAGATTGAGTTTGGCTGTTCAATCCCTGGACCCGTACCTCAGTCCAATTCCCCAACGTGTTTGCAAGCATAGAATGACAGAACGGAGGATGTCAACTCCCTTATGGGAGTCTAGATAGATTACAGGCACAGCATTCTCCCATCTGTGCATGCAGTTCCCCTGCCAAAGGTGGAAACCGGGTTATATGGAAGGAATTATTCTTGGAAAATCCCTGTAACCCTTACTGCTCATCTTTACCTTCTGTAAATATTTGAGAATCTTTTAAATTGATCTCTAGTATCTTTTGTTGAGGTAACATCAAGCTCACTAAAGTCTATGGAATCTATGTTCTTGTTTTATAATTTGGAACTTTGGTCCTCCACTAATAGTGTTTTCTAATAGTGTTCAAATTCCCCAGAATTGCTCAAAGATTACCTGCTTATCAATGACGTTAACACATTTTCTCATAATCTGAACTGATATGTGAACATTTAGAGCAGCCAGAGGTTCTGGTACAATCTCCTCTCTAATCGTGGGCTTAATTTTGCTATTATTATTCTTATATCCATCTTTATTAATCTGTGCGGAGATTATTCTTCATGTCAGAGAAGTCAGAAACAAAACAGAAGCTGAGAATTTTCATTTACTCTCTGCATCCAATTATAGGGTCAGGTTGTTTTTTTTTTAATCTTTAAATCTGAGTAGAGTTGACACACAATGTTATACTAGTTTCAGATGTACAACGTAGTGATGCAAATTCTCTATACTATGCCATGCTCACCACAAGTGTGGCTACCATCAGGACCAGTTTGTTTAAAACAAAAATCTATTATTTGCTTGCTGTCTTCATTGTCTATATATAAAATGTAAAAGGTCAGCCTTAACCTTTTTCAAAACCTCAGCGCATTATTCTTTTAGGGTTCTATTCCTCTTTTATATGAGATATCTGTATCCACATCTATATATTTTTGTTTCATATCCCTCTTTCCTTCTTCCGCACATGTTATTTTTAAAATATGAGTTCATTTGGCCACTTGACCTTGCTCTTCACATACTATTTCCAGTTGTTCAATAAAAACTCTGCCTATGGCCCCCTTACACATGCTTTCCCTTCTGGAGACTATATCCATGGCATCATATCTATCTTTACTTTGAAATTTAGGAACTCCATATTTCTTTCTTTCTTTTTTTAGAACTCTAATTTCTAATTATAATTCTATTCTATTTCTAATTCTCTGTATTCCAGCTTTCTTCCATATTCCTCTTCCGTTTCTTACTTATTCATTTACCATTTACCAAAACACCCACTCTGTGCTAGCTACTAAGAACACACAATGTGAAAGTAATTTCAGTCTCTGCCTCTAAGAAGGTCCCATTATGGTGGCAAAGGAAAACCAATACAGAGGGTGTTGTGTACTGATAATGGGACACTGAATCCAATTTGAGTAGTCAGGGAAGCTTCATGAAGAATGTCATCTTTTACTAAAAGTTGAACATGTAAAGGAAGAGAGAAAAGGTGGGGGGGGATAAAGGCATACAGACAGAGCAGCTCAAGTAAAGTCCCTGACAAAATTATGGTAAGTTTGGTATCGAAATGCTAAATGAGAAGCAGGCAAATAAGGATGGAGAGAGTAGTGACCAGGATAAATAAAAAGAACTTCTGGTGGGCTGAGGGCTCAGCAGAAGTTGAAAACCATGAATTTCGGGTAGAATCACTTTTCTCAGATGGTTGAGATTCTCCAGCAGGGCCCAGTTGCTTGGATCTAGTAGTAGATAGTACAGACTGTATCACTGATGTAGAAATGGGAGTTTTGGTGGGTGGAGGAATGGAAAGAGAACTATGGTACAAGTGGGAGAACAATCCATATGGTCAAAAATGGGATATAGACTGGCTAGGAAAGAGAAAGAGGCCAGGCAGATGTTGATACACAAGTCAAAACATAGGCAGGCAATCAATCTCTCTGAGATTGAAGAATAAAAAGTGAGGGAATATTAAAAAGGAAAAAAACCACGAGGGAATAAAGGATATTGGGATTTTTAGATTTCTGAAACAAGCAGTTCAGATGGTAACACCCAGAGTGTAACCATGCAAGTAGGTGTCTGAAATGCAAGTTAAGGTCACTACAGTTGAGTAAACTACGAGGCTAGATTTTTGGACAACAGTCATCGTTAGCTCTTAAAACGAAATCTCCTGATGACAGGGATTTTGACTGTTGCATTTACTGCAAAATCTACAGCATATAGAACACTACGTGACACAACTATTTGGTGAATTTGTTAAATGAATGACATGGCTTTCTCTCAGGGTTCCCATTATGTTCATTTGTCTAATGAAGCCCTCATAGTGAGTCAAATTAGGCTCAGAGTTATCAACTCCCCGCATTATCTCCTTAACCTTCAATGAAATGGTCAATAAAATTAGTCAGTAGCGGCTCTGCTTTTATTGAGTAAGACTCCCCACAGACATTTGGATAGTTGACTATGATATCTTAGCTCTGTTCTGGTTCTGTGATTAATTGCCACAATGCATTATCCAAAAGATCACAGAATTAAGCTATCACCCTCAGTCTTGTGGATTTTGACAGTCATTTCCTTGACATGCAGTATAAAACTACTACATCTCCCCCTACACCAAGTCATCACTGCCTAAGTTCTTCAGTTTTCAGCATTTTTAAATACCTTGTCATTTCTGTGTTTTAATCAGTGCTACCAAAAACATTACAGTGACCACCAAAAATAAAATCTCAAGCTCAACAGCAGGACAATAAGTGCCCCTAAGTCACCAAGTTTCCTTCCCAAGAACTACCAAATCTATCACTCATTCATTCATTCATTAATAAATTCAACCAAAATTTATTATTTAATAAACATTTACTAATCTGTTTACTTATTCTATTTTCTTAGGTTTTTGAATCTGTTATGAATAATCAGTCAGCACTGTGACAGTGGTAAAAATAAAGGCAGAAGAGTGTGAATCTAGCAATTATTAGCTGCCACACAAAGCTTTGTGATGTTTGGCTTCCTTTTCCATGAAATGTCTATCCCACAGAGTTACTATGTAGATCTATGAAGATTATATAAGATCAGTAAACATTCTTGGTAAATACCATAGTTCCCTTTAGATGCCCAGCACTAGGTGACGGCAGAGAGTGCCATCTGGAGGAAGAAAGAGATCATTACAACTTCTCCTCAGAGCAGTGTGTACGGAAATGTCAATGTTAGGGTTTATGACCATATAGTTTCCAAGGAAGCACTGAAAAGTAGGGAGTACCAGTATATTTTGTCTTTTCCATGTCTTGTGACTTCTACAGAAAAGGATCAGAGGAAAAATACAATAAACAAGTTTATAATAATGAACTTTACTCTTAGAGCCTGATTAGAAATCATACATTTTCCTCATGAAATGGTTATATCTGAAGGGCTCAACTCCTAATTTTCATCGAATGCCCAAAATCTTGGTAAATTCATTTTTAAAATAATATTAGGTACTTGCTTAAATTTCTTAATTAATATAATATTAGAGAAATTACCACTGGAAAGAATATTTTTTAGGAATGTATTATGTACCAAAAAGGAGGAGACTGCTATCAACAGCAGGATTACTGAGAGGATCAAATACAATACTACACAGACTAAAAAATATTCAATGAATTCTTTTGAATCAGAACCTGCGGTGATTTGAAGCAGCCTTCCTGAAAATAAGGACTGGTTGTTATGGACTATTAATTATGCTAAATCCCATCTCTCCAGAGTTCAATATATATGGAATATAGAATGATTAATGACGGGCGCCTGGGTGGCTCAGTGGGTTAAAGCCTCTGCCTTCGGCTCAGGTCATGATCTCAGGGTCCTGGG
>LNAC01000717.1:367413-383828 GCA_002007465.1 Ailurus styani | reverse complement strand
CGGGCCGAGCCTCAGGGCGGGGGGGGGCCTCGGGGTTTCTCCCAGTGCGGGGGAGGCTTGCCTCGGATCCTCGCCCTGTCTGTACCCTGCGTGGCTGGCTGTGTCGGACCCAGGAGGGAGCGACCTTCGTTTGAAAAGCATCGAGCACTTGCGAAGCGTCCGCTTCCTCCCTTCAACATAGACACTCGACCTGTCCTTGTGTGGGTCCAGAGGATGAGGGTACAAGAAATACGGGATGGGAAAAACAAAAAGAAAAATATGGGATGGGGCTGGGAGAGGGAGGAAGGGTCACCCACGAGGAAGCCTAGCCAGCCTTCTTTTGGGGCCTGGAAAAAGCCATTTTGCGAAGGTAATGGTACGCTTCTTTGAGAAATGAAGCCGCTGTAGAAGTAATTCAGCGCAAATGTGTATTTTTCAAGTTAGCTCTCTTCAGACACGTTTGTATACAGTGCGCACTGTCAGCGTTATGTACCTTAAAATAGTAGTGCCTCCAGCAGGTGGGAGCCATAGGCTTGATACAAGGATGTTTGGGCTGCATCACTGAGAGCCTGGCCCAGCACATGGCTGATAGGCTGCTGCCGCCAGCAACTTAGCATTTTAGTGGACACCCCTGCTCACCACCCGGTCTCTGACAGTCCACGTGCGGCATGTCATAGGTACCCGAGAAGATCTTGAACGGGGTTCAAGTCCTACCTAATAATACACACTATAAGCAAATGGTCTACAAATTGGCAGGAATGGCTTTAGAATCAACAGCTCCTGTCTTTTTTGCACAGGAATCAAGAAATAGAAATAATTCAGGATGTTATGTCTTAAGGCTGTATACCAAATGCAACTCTTATCTGACCCAGTGACAAGCAAACTAAATAGCTGACCAGGGATGTGATCCGTGATGCTCTTGGGGAAAATTCTGCACTTTAAAATACTCCCCATTGACACCTGAAGTTCAACCATTAGTTCATAACTTTGGGCAGAGGTTGCCCACTTCCTCTGGCAAGCTGTTAGAATCCAAATACTCCAAGGATGCACAACAACCAAAATCACTAACACATTAGCGAAGGAGATGTCTTAGGGAAATCACTACTCATTAAACAAATATATAATGAGCACCTACTATGTGCTAGGTAACCTGCTAGGTGCTGGAGATACTTCGATGAATTTCCCTGAACTAAAAGAGGAAGAGGAAGCCAAACTTGACCTGTTTCATAGTTTTACCTAACAGTGAACCTACTCTTATTTTCGCATCAACTTTTACCCACTATCTTAAAAACATCTTTTTTTTTTTTATGGACAGAGAAGTCATAGAAGTGGTAAGTAACAATCCAGTTTCTGTTTCTCTTGAATGCAAGATAATCAATGATCATGATTTTGTTAAAGCCAAACAGGATGAAATAGACTTTGTATTACAACAGTACACAATTAGCCCTCAAAGTATTATTTATTTGTAAAGGGCACAAAGTAATGTCATTTCTGACTATTCTTTTCTCTGTATATCTGTATAACCAAGCTACCACAGAATGAACTTTATTCAAAAGTATCTTAGAACATGGATATTAAGTATACATAATCCTTATAAGAAGGGGAAGAGACACCAGAGCTTCCCACATATGCACGGAGGAAAGGCCACATGAGGACACAGCGAGAAGACTGCTATCTGCAAACCAGGAAGAGAGATCTCACCAGACATCAGCCCTACTGGCACTTTGATCCTGGTCTTCCAGCCTCCAGACTGTGAGAGAATATATCTCTCAATATATTGTTTTAAGTCACCCAATCTGTAGTATTTTGTTAAGGCAACCCTAGTAGACTAATATTTCCCCCCCAAATAATTTTAATAAGAACATACTACACAACTTACACATCTATTATGTTCATTTTTATTCTTTCCCACATAAAGACTTCATGAAGGCGGCCCCCTCTGTTCTCTTTATGATGTATCCCAAGTACCAGGACAGTACCTGGCACATAGCAAGCATTCAGCAGAGATTTATGGAATGAACAGTTTAATTGAGACAAGTTGGTTTCAAGTCAAATATCCAAATAGTTAATCATAATTTTAGATGAAATTTGAAACTTTAATGCCCATTGCACTGCACTGGAACAGAAATGCATTTTTGAAGAAGTGGTAGAGATGAGGCAGGGCTTTCAACTTTGTATCAGTAACATGGTCGAAATTACCGAGATTTCCCCCATTTGACTACAGACGGAGCGATTGCTATATTAAAAAAATTATAGGGGCACCTGGGTGGCTCAATCAGTTAAGCATATGCCTTTGGCTCAGGTCATGATGCCAGGGTCTCCTGGGATCGAGTCCTGCATCAGGCTCCTTGCTCAGGGGGAGTCTGTTTCTTCCTCTTGCTCTCCCTCTGTGTGCGCTGTCTCTCAAGTGGATAAATAAAATCTTTAAAAAAAAATATAGGGGTGCCTGGGTGGCTCAGTTGGTTGAGCATTCAACTTCCCAGTTTTGGCTCAGGTCTTGATCTCAGGGTCATTGGATGGAGCCTACGTGGGGTTCTGCACTCAGCGGGGAGTCTGCTTCTCTCCCTCCCCCCCCTTATGCGCTCACTATCTCAAATTAATAAAGAAAATCTTTTTAAAAATTATAGATATACAAATTTAGTTTTGGAATGCTTTATGTTAGAATGTATATGACTCTTTTAAAAATGTGCTTTTTAGTAGGCACCTTAAAACTTACTGAAGTAGTCAGTTTTTAAGGTCTCCATTAAGTGGTTTAACAATATTTGTTCCTTCTCTTTGTAAAACTGACCAGATTAGGTTTTAATAAGATTTTTAGTGTAATTTTTCCACTAAATCAATGCTAACTTTTTCAATTTCGCAAAGTATGTGTATTTTACTTTAAAAACTCTTATGTCATTACATTACAAGATTTGTAAACATCAAAAATACTTTATGAGGTGCTTATTATAGTCAGTTAAAAGTGTTAAAACAACCCAAATCTCTCTTCTTTGTTGTGGAAACTTCATGCTGAGTGTGTTTTAGTGTCCCACTTTCATGTGTAGGAAAGACTTGTGGGCAGCAATGTAACTCGCATAAGTTTTTTTTTCTTTTTAAATTCTGAATTGTCTTTCTGCTTAGAATGGAAAATACTTATTATAGTAATAAATGCAAATGTTGAGACAAATATACAATATAGAAAATGAAAGTCCTCTGTGATCTCATCCCAGAAATAGTCACTAGTAAGTGATGTACATGTCCATAGACACACACACACACACACACACACACACACAGAGCTATGAGTTGTCAACATCATTGAAAAAGGAGGAATTTGAGTCCATTATTGAGCATAATTCTTACCCAAGTGATTTACTTGCCATTTCTTATTTTAATAGTTGATATGTAACCTGTATGCGCTATTTATTTTGAAAAAGTAGACTAAGTCCATCCTACACAACAGACAAGCTAACAAGTTAGGAAGAAGTTAAGAAATGTTACAAGAAATGCATGTTTGCTATCCATTGTCAAGAGCCCAGGGGATCATAGCACATTCAAAAATCACAAAAACCCTCTAAAGCTCACGGTATCTCATTTAGAAGACCAGAAAAACATACCTGCAAGTTGACAGAGCAGAATATCACCTGACCAGTTCAAAGCAAGGGTTGGAAAGAGCTGGTCAGATTCAAGGTGAAGAACAGGTGAAGATCTATATGTTTCACTGCCCACTCAAAAAAACCTGCTACATGAAAAGATTCTTAATGTGTACACTTTCTCTGTAATTTCACATACACCACAATTTTGGACCACTTCAAAAAAATGCCTCTAACTCTACCTAATACCACACGTAGAATTCACCAGTAATATTGTTAGATTGAGCCATTATTTCAGGCCTTGATTCAACTACAGGGTATTTGCCATGTACTTGCAATGTCCGAGATACAAAGGGATACAAAGGTAGAGGGAAGACCTGGGACCACTGGGGACCCCAGACAGGAAGACCAGCAGTGACAATGGAGGGTGAGGAGGGTTAGGTCGGCATCATGCACCGGGATTCCTAGGGCATGGTAGAGGGACATCCAACCCCACGTGTGCAATCAGAAAAGCCTTCTTGGACAAGCTGACTCTAGACTTGAGACTTAAAGACACAGCAGGCTTCAGGCAGACCAATTTTTCCCTACATACGTCTTTAGTGTCCCCAGTCTAGATGGACCAAATTTTAAAAATGAAAGGAGTGTTGTGAGTTTTTCACAAAGTTAAGTTTATTCAATTCAGAAAGTCCCCTTCTGAAACTATGGCCTTCCTATTTCTTCGGAATTGAAATAACCTTCCTTTAGGCTATAGCAATCATAGCCACGCATATGTTCAATGTCTTATCTTGACAAAGCGATCGGCAATGAAGAGCTGGCAAGCTGATCGGTCCCTGAGAGGGTTTGTTGCTCTGTTCTTTTTGCTGATGAAGTGGCTGTTACTATTGTTGTTGTTGTGGCTGGCTATAAAATCCACGTGTCCGGAAGCCACTGACAGCAAGGCCAACACCGGCAGAGGGTTCTGGGGCCGTGCTCCTCCTCGGACTGCCAGCACCACCTGGGAACTTGGGAGAAATCCAGAATCTCAGTCCACAGCCCCAGACTTCCTGAGTCATACTTGGCATTTCAACAAGATCCTCAGATGATCTATAGGCAAGTAAAAGTTTAAAAAGCACCTCTCCAGGAGAGAAGAGCACGTGTACAAACCAATGAGGGAGATCACCGTGGCGGGAAGATCCTTCCCAAAGTGGAAAAGAGTAAAGTCTGCATTTCAAGGAGGGTGAGGGTGATGTTGGCTGGGCGGGCAGGGTGGGGGGATGATTGATATTTTCCCTCTGCATCAACTCTACCCAGATAGAAAACTGCTCCGTATTTCATCCTGGTTGTCTTATTTTTTATTCTAATTTTTTTTAGGGAGGGAGGAGCAGGGGGACAGGGAGACAGAGAATCTTAGGCAGGCTCCATGCCCACTGCAGAGCCGCACGTGGGGCTCCGTGTCACAACTCCAAGATCATGGCCTGAGCCAAAGTCAAGAGTCCAACCCTTAACCAACTGAGCCACCCAGGCACTCCCATCCTGGTCATTTTAAAATAAGCCATGTTCCATATTGTTTACATATGTTTACATATTGTTCCATGTTGTTTATTGCTCAATCACTTGTTGCAGGACCTCAAAACATAGGTTAAACTCTTGTGGGGCAAATAAATACCTTGGGTCTATTGAGTGGCAGTTAGTGGGATGCATTATAACTATATAATAGGTCATGCTGACTCTCCAGAGTGGCTGGTGGAGAGTCTGTTTTAATGAGGACCAGACACCAAAGGATAAAGTTTTACCCTAAGCCTGGATGGAAGGAGCCCTGTCTCATCTAACAGCTTTGCTATCTCGGTTAGACTTCGTCCCATGCTGGCATAAGGCTGCAGTGAATGTGCACTTGGTAACTAAAAGTTAAGGTATAAATTAAAATATGCATTTCCCCTCTTTTATCTACAAAAAGAGAAAGTATATCCCAAGTAAGTGAGACAGACAAGCAAGAACACAATCTCATATAGCCCTCCTTAATTTCCCTACCTCCCAATAACTATTCTCATTCTGGTTATTTGTTAGTCTTCTCAAATACACTTTGAGTTTATTACATCATGAGGACTCTGGTTTATCTTTTTGTGTTCATTTTGAGCAGATAGAGGCTGCTCAATAAGGTTTTTGAGTAAATGAGGAAGATAACGATACCGAGGAATACAAGTAGCTGGAAGAATTTTCTATGACCGATAGTCAGTCATGGTCAATAGTTGTTAGAGGTGATGTGTCTTTATACTTTAGGAGATTTTATTTAAATCCTTATTTTCATGTCCTGGAATATCCAAATATTTTCTATCTGTGTGCATTCTCATGTGATGACATCCTATTTGTTAATAAAGCACTGTTTTATGCAAAGAGAAACCAAACTTATAAAAATTACATAATCATTTCCCCCCAATTCACATGTAAACTAATCTGAGAGGTATAGAACTGTCATATATTTGGAACCAGAACCGGGTATTAATGCAGTGTGGACTCCTCTTGAGCCTAAGCTATGTTTACCTATGGAATTCGGATAGTGGGAGTTGTAGGGGTCCCAGTGGGACCCTCCAGGAACAGATCCGCGTGGGTGAGGGAGGAGCATTCTGGGGAAGTGGGTACACAAGCTCCTCTAATGATAAAACTTGGGTTGCAGAGGGAAGGGATGATTTTACATACGGCACAGGGTCTGATACTCGAATTTGTCCCCCACCAGTATCCTAGATCTAGCTCTAAGTCTTGAGATTCAAAGATATTTGAACGGGATCTGAGATTAAAAATGGAAAAGCCTGTTTGTGTAGAGTCCCGGGTCCCAGGCAGCCCTGTGTTAGAATCCATGCAAACAAGTAGTCAGAGAGCAAAGAGTGGCACCATGGGGGCGGGGGAGGGGCTGCAGCGTGTCAGTCTCAGCAGAGGGAAGTCACATCATCAGATGTCTGCCTGGAGTCTTGGATCACAGCAAAAACCCTTCTCCCTGACCAGGTGTGCTGGCATCCAAGCAATGCAGGAAACACAGGGCTTTACAGGAACCTAGAATTCATTTTGAGAACCCTTGACAGGGACGAATTTTGTGGTTTTGATGCAGCTATTCTGCGAGCAGAGTTCTGAGAAATCTGTATCCCTTAGCAGAATGGATGCTGCCCAGCTGTGCCATCTTATTGAAAATAAAATGTAGAATCTGTTTGGAAGTATATCATCTGACACAGAAGAGTGGCCCGAAACACACAATAATATTGGGGGAAAACTGCAGACATTATGTTGGAAAAATCAATCACTGAAATAGGAAACGAAGACTGGGTGTTTCTAGATTCTAGGACTCAAACGGAGAAGATAGTTTATCAAATACAACATATTAAAGCATCATTGTGAACTGCAAAGGACCTTAGATAAGCAAGTGTCTAAAAATATCTGGGCCCATTTAATAACGTAATCTTCTGGATTTTTATCCATAAATTAAATATATATATCAACCTGTCACTTCCCACGTGTTAGTGTGGTAGCATAGTTGAATCAGCAAAACCCCAAGGCAACACCCACGAGCAGGTAAGCTCCACCTTCAGTGGGATGAGGACTCCTGGACAGGAGATGGTCTCGCCAAAATGCATGGCCTCCCGGGGCAAGGGGGAAGTGACTCTGTGACAAGCACCCTTCCCCCCATGGGTGGACTTTGTGGCCAGTGCGTGAGCTTCCACTTGACTCCGATTCTCCTGAATTCTGTGATTTCTGAAAGAAACTCCCGTTTCCATCTTATCCTCCCTCCCCCCCAACATCAGACACCCTCTCACGAAGAATCAGACACCAGCGACTGGAAATAAAAAGGATGATTTTAGCTCTGCTTCTGCAATTGCTGTTCATACAGCTCAATTGTGTACTCAGACACTAAAAGCATCCGCCAAGAATGTGAGGTTACCAAATCAGGATAATAGATACCAGGAAATGTCACATAAAGCACCCCTCTCAAGGTCACGCACCCCTCAGGATAACCTCCCCTCACTTGTTTCCTGTCCAGCCTATAGTGCCGTTTCTGGAACTCCGCTGCTGACTGGTAATTATGTCTACTACAGAGCAAGGGTTTCCTGATGGGATACAGACAACATGGATTTACTGACAGGTGTATCCCCCCTCGTGGTTGGAAGCCCGGCTCGGAATGCTACAGTTGTGATCCTCGATGGCCAACGTAGGCAATCTAGTGGCCTGGCTGCTTGACATGTTGAAGCAGCTACCAGGGGAGCCGCTATCCTACCCACCGTGGCTGGTTCTTTTTTTTTTTTTTTTTTAAGATTTTATTTATTTATTTGACAGAGAGAGAGAGATCAGATCACAAGTAGGCAGAGAGGCAGGCAGAGAGAGAGGAGGAAGCAGGCTCCCTGCTGAGCAGGGAGCCCGACGCGGGCCTCGATCCCAGGACCCTGAGATCATGACCTGAGCCGAAGGCAGAAGCTTTAACCCACTGAGCCACCCAGGCGCCCCACCATGGCTGATTCTTAACAAAGAGAAAAGGAATTAGAACATTCACCCCTGGGGAGGATGTACTGGTTGGTGTGTGGGGGTTTCTTGAAATCTGATAGATTCAAGTCAGATATGTAAGAGAGGTCTTCGAAAATAAGCTGACTCCGTGGCCACTGGGGACTGGGTTAGCCAAGGATGTGGGGAAAGAGTTGAGTGCAAACAATATTCACCTCCAGTGCCCTCAAATGGCACCTTCCATGGCTGCCTAACCAGATGCCTGAGAATTAGTGGGACAGACACCACTTACAGGGAAAGAGAGCGGGGAAAGAACATTCGCCTCCACATGGATAGTCTCTTGTCTTAACACCACGCATTGCCCTCATCTTTTCCCCTCTACTTCAAAACGTGATCCTTATTTCATCCTAAATTCCCTCCTCTTTCCCTGGCTGTTTCTGAAATCTCTAGAATAAAGAAATACAGCTCCAATAAACTGAAAGTCCTGAAAAGGGGTCTTAGTTGTCAGAAGACGTGCTGTCTCATTTTCTCCCCTTTGTTTTTTTTTTTTAATTTTATTTTTATTCTTTGCCCCAGGGGTACAGGTCTGTGAATCATCAGGCTTACATCTTTCACAGCACTCACCAAAGCACAAACCCTCCCCAATGTCCATAACCCATCCACCCTATCCCTGCCCTCCCACCCCCCAGTAACCCTCAGTTTGTTTTGTGAGATTAGGAGTCTCTTATGGTTTCATTTTCTCCCCTTTGATTTAACAGTTATGTGTGCAGCACCGGGCCTTCTCCCTTGCACACACAAGTGATTGATTATATCGCCGGAATCCCGTAATTTTTCCAAACAGGTATTCTTTTTCCTGAACGCTTCTTTGGTTGCAGGGAGTGAAGAGGGAGGAACGGAGAAGAGAAGAAAACATCCCACTCAATGTCAATTTATCAGTCTATGTGGAAAAAGAAAATCAGTAGTCTTGCCTTATACTCCCTTCCCTTCTGGAGAAGTCCTTCTGAAAACGTGGAGGAGAGGAATGTCATTTGTAAGATCTGAAAGTAACTTTGTTGGTCAGTTCTTTGAAGGCGAGGAAGCTGTGCTGATTTATGACACAGTAAAAGTGTCGTAATTTGGCACCAACATCCTAACAGTGACTGTGAAAACATCTCTGGCACACTGGTACTATAGGCCAGAAATAACCATGTGGAGTAGGCCAGAATATTCTACCTGCAGGTTTTCATAAAAACTCATGCCAACACTGCCCAGATGGAATGCACACATAAAGCATAGGGCTTACCATCTATTTTTACCAAGAGTATTTTCTTAAGAATTTTTGATAGTCTTGGCACAGGACTTTCTTTCTCTGTGCCTATTCCTTATTTACAAAAACCACTCTCCTCAACTGTCACGTTTTAAAATCCCACCAGCTACTTTCCTATCAGATACTCCTCCAATGTCCCTGGAATTCTGCTTTCTACTCAAAGATTTTTTTTTCCTGAATAGGAATGGTCAAGTATTGCTATACTCCATCCTTTAAAGAATTCCATTTAGCTTCCTTCGAGAGGTGAATACAAATCCTATTGACCTGCTAAAAATGCCCCAGTGTTGCCTGGGGTGCCAGTCACTATGATAATTCAAGATGATCTCTGTTTGTGTGTTTGTATATTCTGAGCATTTGCATTGCTCTCTTCTCATGAGTGCACAGGAACATTTGTTATTTTACTGCTGGTAGAATCGGAGCCTAGGGAACTAGTAACTCCCTGAAGGGGAGGGGCAGGGCTGGAACTCAGGATTCTTGTCCCTACACTCCCAAGCAGGTCCTAACCAAGTAGTAACTGCCAAACTCACTAACTGGATTTCTTGAAAGGATTTTCTTAGAAGCATGTTGCCAGAGTCTAATTTTAGAGTTCAAGTGTTATTAGCACTTACACGCTTCAGAGAGAGTTTGCAACTTCTCTGTGTGGGAAACATACTTTACTGCAGGGTAGAGTCAAATATTCTTTGCAGGGTCTTTGCTGTGCCTTAATTTTCTAGCATTACTGCAAGGGAATATATATATGGCTACATTCCTGTATTGAACGTGAACATGTAACATGCACAATTACCTTGGAGGAAAAAAGATATAAGTCAGAATGACCATACCACCCAGCAATTCTACTCCTAGGTATATTCCCCAAGAACTGAGAGCAGGGACTTGAGTAGATGTTTATAATGCTGATGTTCACAGCAGCAGTACTCACAGTAATTACTAGGGAGCAACCCGAGTTTCCGTAGATGAATGAATGGATAAACAAAAAGCAGTAGGTCCGTACAATGGGATGTCATTCAGTCTTGAAGAGGAAGTTCTGACACAGGCTACCACACGGATGGACCTCAAGGACATCATGCTAAGTGAAACAAGCCAGTCATAAAGGGAACTATACCGTATGATTCCAATAATAGGAGGCACCCAGTTTAGTGAAATTCATGGAGATAGAAAGCAGAATTCTGCTTGCCAGGAGCTAGTGGGGGTGGAGAGTTAGTGTTTAATGAGGACAGTTTTAGTTGGGGATGACAAGAAAGTTCAGAGACAGCTGTTGGTGATGATTATCCAACAATGTGAATGTACTTAATACCACAGAACTGTACGCTTCAAGTGGCAAAAATGGTAACGATTTGTGTTATATATAGTTTATCACACACACACACACACACACACACACACACACACACACACACACACACACACACACCAGGAGACAAAACGATTAACCTTGATCTGGAAGGAGAGGGTTGGAGAAGTCTTCTCAGAGGACATGGCTTTGTCTTGGAAGATGAGAGATGTGGTAGGTAGGACAGAAGGAGAAGGTATTTGGGGCTGAGGGAATAACGTCAGGAAGTCATAAGGCAATTGCAAGGTCATATTCCAGGAACAGCAACTAGTCCAGGCACCTGGGTACTTGCAGTTAAGTTACAGGAGACGAAGCCACAGTGGCAGCATGCAGGGGCAGATCTTGAATGTTCCTGCGTGTCCTGCAAGATGTTTGGGCTTTATTCTGCAGGCAATGGGAAGCCACTGAATCCTTTAAGCTTGGAGACATGAACAGAGCATTTTGGAAAGGTGATATTTGGCAGTTGTGTGAGGAATGGATTAGAGGGGGAAGAGATAAGGATCAGGGACTCTGGTGGTAAGACCATTGCAATAGCTCAAGGGAGAGATCACGAGGGCCGGGCTGAGAGGATGTGGGAGGGGAGGGGCAGGTCAAGGGGATGTGGGAGACACTGAGAACTGGGGAAGAGGAGGTTTGTGGAGTGGAGGATAGCTCCCAGGCTTCAGGCTTGGCTTTATGCATAACCCCCAGCGAGGCTGACCCACCCACAGGCTCTCCACTCCCCTGGCTCAGAACAACTGCTCAAGACCCACACAACCAGGATCCTAGCTGGGGCTTGTTCTTGCCTCCCAATCGCTAAAATCCGGTCTTCCACACTATCCTCAGCTGCCTCCCAATTGGGTGGGCATTCTGGCTCCTCTTAGCATTCTTTCGAATTTCATCCAGGCTTCCCTTTCCCCCACAACTCCGACTGTGTCCCCTTCATAATACCCCATTCCATAATACCCCTCCCTTAGCTCTATGCTCACTCCCACTTCCTCATAGACCAGTGTCTGGCCTCCAAGATAGGGGGGGCAGAGAGGGACTTGAAATCTCCTTAGCACAGATTAGAGATATAATACAGGCTGAAGGCTAGGCAGGACTAGCAGTAAGGAGTGAGAGAAAGAGAATGAGTGCACTTGGGGTCTGCTGGGTTTCAGGCACCCAGAAGTCCATCTGCACCCATTTTTAACTTAATTTTATTTATTTATTTGACAGAGAGAGAGAGATCACAAGGAGGCAGAGAGGCAGGCAGAGGGAGAGGGGGAAGCAGGCTCCCCGCTGAGCAGAGAGCCCGATGTGGGGCTTGATCCCAGGACCCTGAGATCATGACCTGAGCGAAGGCAGAGGCTTAGCCACTGAGCCACCCAGGCTCCCCCATCTGCACCCATTTATTAAACTAGTCCTCGGAACTACGACGTGCCCCAGACAAACCATGTCAGTTTCCTGGCATCCAAGAACCAGAGCTGCAGCCTTTCTAGTGAGGGTCTTTGGCTCAGCCCATTCCAGAGGCATATCTTCATTCACCTTCTCTTTCTGCACAGTGTCTGGCCACTCTCTGAGCAAGCAGCCTCTGGAACCAGCTCCCAGGGGCCCCAGTGCTGCCAGGACCCCATCTGCTAATCACCCTCCTCAGTGGTTCTCAAGTTCTCAGCCTGTCCCCAGCTGACCTACCAAAGCAGCGCACACGCTTCGCTGGCAACCGGGAAGTCTCAGAAATACGGTAACCTACCTGCACAGTGATTCCCTTCTCTGGATGAGCGAGGAACCCTTCCCTTTGGGAGCCCCAGTGCAGGCTACTTAGCAACCAGCTACTCCGTCAGCTGCGGGGAAATGTGTCTCCTCCATGCTGCAAAGCAAGCTTCTCGCTTGTTTGCAGTTAACTTCTGGCTTCCGTTCAGCTGACTTAGGGGAGGATCATTCTCCTGGCATCATAAGAACATGCACAGTTGAGTCAAAGAGCCTGAGAGATGGCAGAGGCAAAGTCTGCGGCACGGTCTGATGTCACCGGAGGAAGAGACGGGAGCAGATGGGGAAGGTAGTAGCTCCATGTACCACAAGAACCGCAGAACACAGCCTCCCCATGGAAGAATGGGTGCGCTGCCGAAAGAGGCAATGCACCAAACGCTGGCACTGTAACTAGTCTCATCCAAGCCAAATTGTCGTTGGAAATGGCTTCTGGTCTGCCCGAGGCTGCTTTTGCATTTGGTGATGGAGCTAGGCAATGTCTGTGTTGCCAGGAAGGCGAGTGGCCCTCTCTCCCCCTGGCTCTTTGGCAGGTGGCCACACTCGGATCACATGGGGCATCTGGCAAACCAAGTCCAATTCCTTTGCAGTGGGGCTGCAGCAAGGATTTCCAGTTAGTGATTTCGTGGCGGCTCCTATGAGTCACAGCGCCCTGATTCTCCTGCAGAGGGGGAGGGCCTTAGTTTGTCCCTGAGAGGGTCATCATTACTTTTAGTTTGAGAATTCTGCAGCCTTTGGAGGACAGAGCACAAAGCTAACCATGAGAATGAGAATCCCGAGCCTAGCCACTGCCACCAACCAGCCGGTCACAAACTTTCACCCAACTCATAGTGCAGATTTTCGCCCTTCCTTTGTGCTGACATCTGGCTCTCTCCTTTTTAAAGCTGCTAGTATTTCTTGTTTAAAATTTGGATTAAAAATAAATAAATCATAAAATGAAATGACATTTTGATTAAAAACTGCTGCTGTCTTTTAAATCCCAACGCCTATTATGGATTTCTGAATTTATAGTTTTATTTCCAAACCCATGTACAGGTACATATAAAAACAGTCTGTCCTTCCCGTTTATTGAGTATTTAAGCCAGGGCCCGGGCTAGCACTTTACAAGCATTGCTGTATTTAATCTTCATAACAGTTTTGTCCTGAAGTATTTTGTTCCCATTTTACAGATAAGGCACCTGAGACTTGCCCAATGTCACCCTGGTTTTAAATGGTGGTACCAGCACTTGAACCCAGCCCTGTTTCACTTCCAATATCATGCTCTTAACTACAGAGTAAACTGCTCTGTGTGTGCGTGCGTGTGTGTGGGTGTGTGACACGTATATGCATGAATAGACATCATAGTAGATGTGCAGCAAATATTTGTTGAGTCATTATTATGTATTATCCGGATTTGCTCAGAACTCTTAGGGTTGTTGCTGTACCTGGAAATTAATGCTAATCATATTATTTTCCCAACGAGAGCTAAAGAAATTCATATTATAACATCACGGTGGAGCCTGGAACAGTGGCTATTAAAGTAGATGTTTATAATAGATATCACCACGTCACTTTCGGTTCTCAATTTCCACGCCTGGCCGAGCAGTGAAACACCTGGCACAGTCTTTATAATTAGTTTCTAAACAAATAACTGTCAATGTATTCCAAGATGTTATGTGTCCTGTGTGTTAGGTCCTTGATAACAAATGGTGATTGCGACTCTGCCCTGTGATGTGATGTCTATTACCATCGGGTCATGTGACTCCTCCAGTCACACTCAGTGACATGAGTGTAGATGACTGTATTTGCCTTCCTTATATCAAGTCTAGTATGACTCCGGGACACACACCCAACAGAGATGTAAGGGTCAAAGGGACCAAAAGAAAGTTCTTTATCTTTCCAACATGAAAACCATCTGAAAGCTACGGAAATAAAATCTCTAGGGAAATTCTTCTTTACCTTGAGAAGTTTGTTGGCTTGTTTCACATTGTAACACATAAAAAAAAAGCCCCAAAGTATTTTGATACGTTAAAGACGTTCCTTGGGGCTCCTGGGTGGCTCAGTCAGTTAAGCATCTGACTTCGACTCAGATCATGATCGGTCCTGGGACCTGAGTCCCGCTTTGGACTCCCTGCTCAGTGAGGAGTCTGTTTGTCCCTCCTCCCCTTGCCCCTCCCCCTGTTCATTCTCTCTCTTTCCTTTTTTCAAATAAATAAATTAAATTAAAAAAAGACACCCTTCTCCAACTTTGCCTTGCATTTATGATGATGTTCCTGCCTCATTTAATCCTACCACAACTTGATGAACTGAATTTATGTTTTCCTCCTGAAAGCTTTCTGGAGGAAAATGTATCTTGGCCCTGTCAGGAACTTAGAGACCCTTGTTAGTGAATAGGATGCAAATGATTCACTTGGAAGACAGAGTACATTTATGGGTTGCTACCATTTAGTTAAACATTCTTCCGATGCACACACTGACATCAATGGCTTGGAAAAGTGGCTGCAGCATCCAAAATGCCCGATTTACATTTTCAGTAGCAGTGATCCTCTCTGAGGGGTCCTGATTTTGCCAGATAAACAGGTCAGTAAAGTCAAAAACAGGAAGTTAGACTTACCCTAAGATGCTTCTAACTCAAAAATTCTGTGTCTCAATGGCTCAGTCAGTTGAGCATTTGACTCTTGGTTTTGGCTCAGGTCATGATCTTGGAGTGAAGGGATCAAGCCCTGAACTGGGCTCTGTGCTCAGCATGGAATTTGCTTGAGATTCTCTCTCCTTCTGCCCCTCCCTCTCTGCGGGTGCGTGCGTGCGCGTGTGTGCACACACACACACTCTCTCTCTCTCTCTCTCAAAAATGTGGGGGACTTGGCAGTTTCTCAAAAACTTACACCATACCATCCAGCAATTCTATTTCCGGGTATATACCCTGAAGAATTGAAAGCAGGGACTCAAACAGGTATTTCTATATCCATTTTCATAGTAATTGAAAATTACATAGTATTACTTACAATAATCAAAAGGTGCAAATCCAAGTGTCCACCAATGGATAAATGGATAAACAGAATATGGTTTATCTACATGATGGAATATTATTTAGCTTTAAGAAGAAAAAAATTCTGATGGATCTTGAAGACATGATGCTAAGTGAAATAAGCCAGACAAAAAGGGACAAATACTCTTTGATTCCACTTCTATGAGGCACTGGAATAGACACATTCATACAGACAGAAAGTAGAAAGGTGGTTTCTAGGAGCTAGGCTTGGGGAGAATGGGGGAGTTATTGTTTAATGGGTGCAGAGTTCTGTTTGGGAAGATGAGAAAGTTCTGGAGATGGATAATGGTGATGGTTGCCCAACATAGTGAACGTACTTAGTGCCACTGACCTCTGCAGTTAAAATGATTAAACTAAAAAAGAAAGAGGGGAAGCCTCAGTGTCCGAGGATGAGCTGACCATAGACACTGACCAAGTTGTGTTCCAGTTAGTAAGTGTCCTGGAATTTCCAGTTTAGCCCTGGGAAAGAAAAGTTCCTCCAGGCTTCCACACCACACATGCTCTTGGGAAGCACTATACAGAGAGCCCTTTCTGTGCATCTTGACCCACTCACCCGTGCGCCTCTCTCTTGTGCTGGGACCTGCCATGCTCTTATGGTATCATCCCTTGCTCTGAAAACCTTGCTCTGAAAAATAAGCTTCCTCAATCCCCCCACACACTGTGCTCCCTCTGTAACCTCAAGTTCCCCACCAAAGCTGCCAGGGGAGTCGCCCAACCACTCAGCTGGCTTTCTCCGCCCCGTTGGTTTCTCCCTTCCTTCAAACTGAAAACACCTGAATCCTGCGTGTGCCCTGATATGTTAGGTGGAGTCCATTGTTGAAGACACAACAGAAACAAATAATGATAATACACCATAGCGTGTTTTATAACATGTTTTATAACATGCGTGTTTTATAATAAACGTACAAAGGAGATTGTGATTTTCTGTTAAAATGGGATCCAGAGAAGCCAAAAGGAGCTTTATTTTATTTTAGTGTTTTATATATATATATATATATATATATTTTTTTTTTTTTTATT
>LNAC01000717.1:341891-366893 GCA_002007465.1 Ailurus styani | reverse complement strand
AACTTGAGGGGCAGGGTGGGGGTTCGTGGGGGGTAGGGAGGGAAAAAAAATGAAACAAGATGGGATGGGGAAGGACACAAACCATAAGAGACTCCCTCACAAAACAAACTGCGGGTTACTGGGGGGTGGGAGGGTAGGGATAGGGTGGATGGGTTGTGGACATTGGGGAGGGTTTGTGCTTTGGTGAATGCTGTGAAAAATGTAAGCCTGATGATTCACAGACCTGTACCCCTTGGGCAAAGAATAAAAATAAAATTTAAAAAAATACAGTGGGAAATATTATTGATGTAAATAATAATACTAGCTAAGATTTATTGAGCACTATTCCAGTTGCTTTACATGAATTAATAAATTTAAGCCTCAGTAATCCTAAGAGATAGGTACTGTGATGACCCCTATTTTTCCAGATGAGGAATTTTAGTCACAGAGAGATTAAGAAACCACCTAGTAACACAGCTGGGGTGTGCTTGAGTCAGAATTTAAAGCTGGTCAGTCTGTTTCCAGAGCCTCCCTCATAACTGTGACATTATATCTTCTCTCCTATATTAGCCAGAAAGTAAGATAATGAATGAACTTTCTGTTCTTGCCAGAAAGTCTAATCAAATCTCAGTATTTGCCATAGTTTCTGCAGACGTCTAAACCATAGAAGAGAGTATGGCTGTGCTAAAGGCAATGTGGTATCCTGGATTGGACCCTGGAAAAACAACAAAAGAGACATTAGTGGAAAAACTGATGACATCTGAATAAACTGTAATGTTTGGTTGTACCAAGTTTAATTTCTTCGTTTTGATAAATGTACCATGGTTACATAGGATGCTAACATTAGGAGAAACTGGGTGAAGTGTATATGGAACTCTCTGGACTACCTTTGTAATTTTTCTATAAACCCAAAATTATCCCCCCCAAAACATTACCTAAAATAACAACTTTATGGATATGAAATCTCATTGATACCTTTCTCTCGTGGCCCCTCCACATTATCTGGAATGTGGTGCCTATCGTTCAAAATTCCTAACACAACAATTAGTGTAACTAACGTGTGGGCCAAAAGAGACACGTTATTTTAAAATGTAACTTTTTAACTTTATTTTATTTTATCCAAGTACAATTAATATATAGTGTTATATTAGTTTCAGGTGTACAATATAATGATTCAATAATTCTTTGTATTTCTCAGTGCTCATCACAGTAAATGTACTCTTAATCCCCTTCATCTGTTTCACTCATGCCCCGCCCCCTTTCTGGCAACTACTAGTTTGTTCTCTGTAGCTAAGTTTGGTTTTTTGGTCTCTTTTTTTTAATTTGTTCATTTGTTTTGTTTCTTAAATTCCATATATGAATGAAATCATGTGGTATTTGCCTTTCTCTGATTTTTTAAAAAAGATTTTTAATTTATTTTTGCAAGAGAGAGAGCCTGCTAGAGCATGTGCACAAGTGGGGGGGAGGGGCAGAGGGAGAAGCAGATTCCCTGAGGAGCAGGGAGACCAATGTGGGACTTGATCCCAGAACCCTGGGATCATGACCTGAGCCGATGGCAGATGCTTACCTGACTGTGCCACCCAGGTGTCCCTGACTGACTTACTTCACTTAGCGTTAGACCCTCTCTGTCTATCCATGTTGTTGTGAATGCAATATTTCATTCTTTTAAATGGCTGAGTAATATCCCATTATGATATATATAGATACACACATCCCACATCTTTCTCCATTCATCTATCAAGGGACACTGGGGTTGCTTCTGTATCTGGGCTATTGTAGATGATGCTATGATAAATATAGGGGTACACACACCTTTTCAAATCAGTGTTTTCATTTTCTTTGGGTAAATAAATACCCAGTAGTGGAATAGGTGGACCAGACAGTAGTTCTGTTTTTAACATTCTGAGGAAACTTCACACTGTTTTCCACCGTGGCTGCACCAGTTTACATTCCCACCAACAGTGCATGAGGGTTTCTTCTTCTCCACGTCCTCGCCAGCTCTTGTTGTTCCTTGCCCTTTTGCTTTAGTCATTCTGACAGGTGTAAAGTGATATCTCACTGTGGTTTTGATTTGCGTTTCCCTAGTGATTAACAATGTTGAGCATCTTTTCATGTGTCTGCTGGCCATCTGTATGTATTCTTTGGAAAAATGTCTATTCAGATCATCTGTCCATTTTTTTAATTGGATTTGGGGGGGGTTGTGTTAAGTTGTATAAGTTCTTTATATATATTGATATACATAAAAAATATATCATTTGCAAATATCTTCTCCCATTCAGTAAGCTATCTTTTCTTGTTAAGGGTTTCCTTTGCTGTGCAGAAGATTTTATTTTGGTGTAGTCCCAATAGTTTAATTTTGCTTTTGCTTCCCTTGCCAGAGAAGACCCAGCTAGAAAAATGTTTCTATGGCCAGTGTCAAAGAGGTTGATCCCTGGGTTCTCTTATAGGATTTTTATTTAGGTCCTTAATCCATTTTGAATTTATTTCTGTGTATGGTGTAAGAAAGTGGTCTGGTTTCATTCTTTTGTACGTAGCTAGCTCTCTTGCGTTCCCATAGCATTTGTTGAAGAGACTGTCCTTTCCCATTGTATATAGTCTCACCGCATTTTTCATAGATTAATGGACCATAAAAGCATGGGTTTATTTCTGTAGTTTCTATAAAAAGCAACCCACCTGGGATGCCTGGGTGGCTCAGTCGGTTAAGCAGCGGCCTTTAGCTCAGGTCATGATCCCAGCGCCCCCAGATCAAATCCCACATCAGGCTACTTGCTCAGTGGGGAGCCTGCTTCTCTCTCTGCCTCTGCCTGCTTGTGTTCTCTCTCTCTCTCTGACAAATAAATAAACAAAATCTAAAAAAAAAACAAAAAAAAAAAGAGGAGGTAGAGAAAACCCTCCAGGGAGGATAGGGGGTAATGCCTCGGGCCTGGAAGGTTCTGGAAGGCTGACTTGGGAAAAGTTAAAAGAGGAGAAGTGCCACCAAAGTCTTTGGGAAAATAAACAGGCTTATCAACTGTTCTTTGACCTGCAGATACTGGGTCTTTTGTCCGGGGTGGGGAGAGAAACAGTCCCTGCAGTCTGGGGATTCCTGGAAGGTAACCAGGGGAATGCAGAGCGCACTTCCTGGGGAAATAGTGTCCTGAATTCTTCCATGTGCACCATATCCGATGCTAGACTCAGAGGTAGAAAAACTGCAGATGTGAATTGTTTGTTTGCTTTTTTAAAAAATAAAACTGGTACAAAAGACATAATGTCCGGGGGAAAAGTAGGGATGGGGGAGAGGAGGTCAGCTTTTCATAGCTGACAGCTCTAATCTGTAAGACAACGACACCTGTGTTTGTGCTTAAGTAAATATTCTTGTTTTCCCTGCTAATTCACCTGATTTCTTTTGAAACCTCTATGAAGTGTACTGGATTGTGAAATGTGATACAGACACCTAGAATCACAGCGTTCAAAGAAGGATCATCCTAGATCTTACAGTGAAATAGGATTTTGTGATATATAAAGCTAATTCATGTGTTTCTAGTTTCCTTGGGGGGAAAAAAACATTCACAGTTTTATTAACAACTGGGACCATGACTGTTTGTTTCCCGGTAGAAAAAAAAAGTTTCTCAGCTAACACAGTGCTGTGTGGTTGAGATGGCTGTGAACTGTAAGCCAGAGACCCGAGTCCTGCCCCAGTCCTGTGAAACCAGTTTTTGACAGCGGGACTCAGCTTTCTCATCTGTGAGTAAGAAGTAAAACTCTTACATGTGACCACTAAGAGGCTGAAATCAATATTACTCATAAAGCTGGAAAGTGGACATATGCAAATAGGAAACCCACATGACAAGCAGGCATAGATGTGTATCGACTATACAACGTAATAATGAAGGCACCATGGTTAATAGGGTTAAGTGAGAAATGTTGCCATCAGAGATTTTTAGCAAAGGAAATTCTTGCCAGAGATTATTAATATTGAAGCTGGTTGAATATTTATGAGACATTCACCTTCTGAACTAGAAGCATCTGTGTATTCCATTCTAGATGGTTTTCAGAAAAGGAGCTGAAACAACCATCCCTGGAAATTGACTCAATGTTTAAAGAGCCTAGTGGTGAGAAAGTTATTCCTGTCATTTAATCCACAGCTACCTTTGTTCTCAATCCCATAAGGTGGGGCAAAAAAGGCATGGATATAGCATGAAACTGTCCTGGTTTTGCCACCTACTAGCTTTGTGTGTGAGCTGGGGCAGGGTGACTTACCCACTGCACCCCTGGTCCTTTGCTGATTAAGTGAGGATGCTAATAATGCTTAGAGCTAGAGTCTATGGGAAGTACTTTATAAGGCGACAAAAATGGTGATAATTATCATTCTAAGGTATCATATTTATCACAGACATGGTGTTAACATGCTAAGATTTTAAACGATTAATAGTATTAACTTGTTACAACTCAGTGCAGTCACTTGGAAGAATTGCACCAAATGACACTGAGTGAAAGAAGCTGGACACAATACAGTAGGTTTAACACGATTTTACAAAGTGGGCTTCTAGGATGATGGGAATGTTCTATTTCTTGATCTATGTATGCGTTGTTTGCACGAGTGTGTTCAGTTTGTGAGCACTCATCATGCTGTGAGTATAGGATGTGTGCCCTTTTCTGTATACATGTTCTACCTTAATAAAGAATTAAAATTCTTGATTTAGTAAAATTACATACCACGCAGAAAAAACAATAGCAGCCAACACCTTCAGGTTTTCCATCTTCCAGAGCTAGTGAAGGGGTTCAGATAAACATCTTTAAAACGTGCCGCTTTGGTATGTAGGTTATTTTGGGCTGAAGGCTATCAAGACCCAGTGGATGCAAGAAAAGCTTTTGCTTCTCCCTTAACTACCCAAAAGAATTTAGATAGGTGGTCTGATCCAGAAAAATAGCTATTATCAGAGATAACTTTTTATCTGAAAGACCTGCTCATATACTAGGGTGAACATCCAATTACCAAAAATCTGTCTTTAAAGTCCTGCGAGTTACCTTCCCACTTTTGAGGTCCCCAGGCCCCTATCCCATTCCTTAGCTCCAGAGACCATATAAGCCTCAGTTGCCTGATTTGCCCATGATTTGCATTGTCTTTGTGGGGCTTTCGTACATATATAATTAAATTTGTTTTTCTCCAGTTATCTGCCTTCTACAATTTTTGCTGTTAGACCAGCCACAGAACCTAAAAGAGTAGAAGGAAAAATTTTTCCTCCCTGGCAATAGCTACTCTTGATATTTGGATGTAGATACTTCCAGAACTTTTCTCTGTATACAAACATATATTGAGAAAACAGAATCACACCACATCCTTTGGTGACCTAATTTTCTCAGTGGACAATATGTAGTCTTTCTGTGCCAATAAATTACCAGTCATTAACCGCATAGACTGGAGTCAATTTTATCAATGCCCTGTTTTGCTGTCACAAATATTGAGAAACTAGACTTGTTCGCACATCTTTGTTCAGTAGTTGGTTTGTTTTTTAAGGATTCCTAAAACTGGAATTGGGGGCCTCTCAGAGTACGCACATCTTCAAGGCACAGACTTTCTTCTAGAAAGACTGCACCAGTTCACATTCCCATCTGCGGTGGATGAAAGCCCCGCCCCCCCATCCCCTGTCACCTTGCTAAAAGTGGGTACTATCATTCTTTTTAATCTTTGCCAATCCAGAAGTTAGGTGTAACCAAGCACAAGGGTCCACAGTAGGGGGCTAAGCTCCTACTCTGGGATAGAACAGACGTGGGTCCATCTTCCAGCTCCCAACCTCAGTTTTCCTAAGCTATAAAATGGGGTAAATGATAACATTACCTAAAGAGGAGTGTTCAATAGCTTGACACAAGTCCCAGCCACTTTGGACTGTTCTCCCTTCTTCCGGGCCTCCTTTGCGGTCCCGTCTCCACCCAGCAGCCTGGATGTCCTCCTAGGAACAGAAACCACACCCCATGACTGCATCACTCCCTTTCTTCAACCTCTTCCTTGACCACCATCCATGGAACCAAATCTAAACTCCTTAATCCATCCACCCTGAGTCCCCCTATGCTGCGTTTGCCTACCTGCCCAGCAAATGGTGTCAGGCCTCACTTTCCCTCGCCCACCTTTTTGAAGCCACGCCAGGCTGTTTGAGTGCCTTGCCTGGGCCAGTCCCCAGGGGCCTGTGTGCTCCTGCTCCTTCCTGTCTTTGCCGACTTCAGCTTGAAAACCACATCCTTAGAGAGCCCTTCCCTGCCCTCCCTGCTATTTTCTCTCACAGCATCCTGTTTCTTCCCTCCTCGGTTCTTATTACTCTGTGTAATTATACATTTCTTTGATTGCATTGGTATTTTCTGTCTCCCTGCCCCCTGCTCAGCTCGGTGCGAACAGAGACAAGGCCTTTTTATTTCATTGCTGTATCCTCAGTGCTTGCCTCATTAGTAGTTGCTCAATAAACACTGGCTTAATGAGTAAACAACCTTTTTACTTTTCTTCGGGTTTGGTGGCTTGGAAGCCTATAGCATGGCAGTATGGCAAGGCAGCTGCCAACCTTTCTGACCTGTCCATCCTGGTGGCTCTCTTTCTGTTCCCAGCCTCTGCCACGCCATTTCTGATCCCCTCCATGCCCCACCCCTGAGATCGGTTTCCGAATTGCCTTCTGCTGCTCTGAAATGAATATCTGTGATTTTAGGCTCTTCGTGCAGTGTTTGAAGCCTTTCCCCCATGTTGGGGAATCACCTCTAATACCAATCTAGTTTCTCTGAATGGCGCTCTGTTGTGAATGGGGCTGGAGGAGGGAGGCTCATTAAACAGTCACTCACTCCCTATTTATTTATTAAGTGCCAGGCACTTCATTATGCACTCAGGATACAAAGATGTATAAGGTACAGCATTTCCTAACTTCAAGGAGTTCACAGTCTAGGGATGGAAGCATAATTGTACTATGTAGCAAATGCTGTGACTTGTTGCCAAGACAAAGACCTTATCCTAGGGAAAGAGTGTCTAAACGAGTGTGAGAGAAAAGGAAGATCCAGGCACACTTCCTGGAGGACGTGGGATTTGATCTGAGCCAGATAAAGAGGAGGAAAGCATTACAGGCAGAGGAACCACCTGAGCCTAGATATGGAGCTGAAAAAGCAACATTTTGTGGGCAGGGAAACAGTCAGCAGTTTAGAAAATAAAGCGCGCACCAGAAAAAGCAGGAAAAGAAGGCAGATGGGCAGGGGCTGATCGAGAAGGGCCCTGGAAGCATGATTGTAAGCTTGGATTTTGAAGGGATCACTGGGAGTTTTAATGGGGGTGAGCAGAGGGGTGGGGACAATGGGCGACCAGATAAAATATGAGGATCTGACCTGGGGCGGAGGTAACAGTGAGAGAGAGAGAGAGAGAGTCAGAGACAGTTTTGAGAATCTTTAAGAGGTGGAACCAGTAGGACCTGGTTACTGATTAAATGTGGGGCAGGTTGGCTGGGAGGCTGCTGAGGAAAGGGGAGAGTCCATAGGTTGGCAGATGCAGTTATCATGGAATTCCATCCACCAAGAGAACACCTGGGAAGCAGGTTCGGCGAGCTGGAGGGAGTGAGGTGACACGTAAAGCTCGAGATATGCTGAGTCTGAGGTGCTTGTCTTGCAAACCTCCTCGCTCCTGCCCAGGAGATGTGGGCCCAGAGACCAGGGCTGAAACTCTAGGTTTGGGAGTCAGCACCCCCACTCCCAAGAGTATGTAGGATGCACAGAGAAGCAGGCCCAAAGTGGATTTTGGAGAAACCCCTAGATTTGTTCTCAGCTGGAGTGAGAGAAAGATAGATGTAGTTAGCACCCTCTCTAGTTATCTATTTCTTCATGCTTGATAACTTTGTACCCATTGCCTTCAGACCTCCCCTAGGCTTGGGTGGACGATCTCTAATAGCTAATAAGAGCTACAATTTATTTATTTATTTTTTAAAGATTTTATTTATTTATTTGTCAGAGAGAGAGAGAGAGAACACAAGCAGGCAGAGTGGAATTCATATCCCACATATATAAAGAATTCATACAATTCGATTAAAAAATCTGATTAAAAAATGCACAGAGGACCTGAATAGACATTTTTCCAAAGAAGACATACAGATGGCCAATAGGTTTATGAAAAAGTGCTCAACATCACGAGCCATCAGGGAAATGCAAATCAAAACCACAATGAGCTATCACCTTACACCTGTTAGAATGTCTATTATCAAGAAGACAAGAAGAGACAAGGGTTGGCAAGGATGTGGAGAAAGGGAACCTGTGTGCACTGTTGGTGGGAATATAAATTGGTGTAGCCATTGTGCCAAACAATATAGAGGCTCCTCAAAAAATTAAAAATAGAATTACCATATGATCTAGCAATCCCACTTCTGGATATTTATCTGAATAAAATGAAACCACCAACTCAAAACAATACCTGCACACTTATGTTTATTGCAGCCTTATTTACAATAGCTAAGGCATGTAAACACAACCTAACTGTCCACCAATGGATGAATGGATAAAGAAAATATGACATATAAAATCTATATAGATATATATATAATCTATCTATAATATCTATATAGATACATAATATGCATATATATGCCATAATGGAATGTGTATATTATTGTATGTTACACATAATGGAATACTATTCGGCCATAATAAAGAAGGAAATCCTGCCATTTGTTGTATGTATGGACCTTGAGGGCATTTTGTGAAGTGAAACGGGTCAGATAAAGACAAATACAATATGATCATACGTATATGTGGAATCTAAGAAAAAACCCCAATGAAACAAAAAACCAATTCACAGATGTAGAGAACAGGTGGATGGTTGCCAGCCAGGGTGGGGAACTGATGAAATGGGTAAAGATGATCTAAAGGTACAAACTTCCAATTAGGAAATAGTAAGCCAGGGGGCTATAATGTACAGCATAGTGATAATAGGTAATAAGATTGTATGTTACATTTACAAATTGCTAAGAGAGTGGAAGTTCTCATCACAAGAAAAAAGAGAATTTGTAACTGTGGTAATAGATGTTAACTAGACTTATTGTGGTGATCATTAAATTAAAATTAAAACCATCTTAAAGAACTATTGTACACCATAGGATTTGAGTCACAAAGAAGAGAATTTTTTTTTCCAGTCTTACATTCAAGTCCACAAAATGTCTTCTACCAATGCTCTAATTTATGACTTGGTCATTATTGTCCTTTCTCTCTCTCAGGACACATAGAAACACGCATACAGACACACACATTCTCCCTTTATGGTCCTTCATTAAAATGTGAATATTTCCACTATTATAAGAATAGGTAACATCTGCAGAGGGGACCAGGGATTGCTGGGGGACCAGCAGGTTTGCTGGGGGGTGCCAGGGGGTAGGGATGGGGTGGATGGGTGATGGACATTGGGGAGGGTATGTGCGATGGTGAGTGCTGTGAATTGTGTAAGACTGATGATTCACAGACCTATACCCCTGGGGCAAATAATACATTATATGTTAATTTTTTAAAAAGCTGACTTTGTGGAATGCCTGCTTCGTGCATTAAGTCACATAGTCTATGGGACACTCCTGTGGGGAGGTATTTGTGGTCCTACTTTGCCCCCAGGAAACCGAGGCTCAGAGAAGTTAAGAAGGAAGTCCAGCCTCTGGAGACTGGTCCAGGAGTGTCTCTCTGTCAAGACTTCATGTGACTTTACCTCCTGGAGCCTCAGGTTCCTTTCGAGTAAAATGTGAGTGCTGATTGTCTTACTTCATAGGTCTCCATAAGGATTAATAAGATAATAAACCCAAAGCATTCACCTCAGTGCCCTGCACATAGCAAACATTCAAGAAATGTGTTGTTGCTGCCCTTGTTTTTATTATAATGTGGTTGGCCAAAGGTCAACAGCTTCTGGGAGGCATGGCTTGCTGCTACTGAGCTCACAGAGCTCCTTCCTCCAGAGGCTGGGCCTCGACCGCAGGTAGGTGGGAGCCTAAGGAGAAAGGGTAACTATTTACCTCTCTGTGACAGATTCTGAACTACCACAGATATTATTTTCAAGATGTATCATGGCCTTGGCCTTTCCCATCAGTTGAGCTTGCCCAGAGAAATGGCAGCCGGACCAGCTCCCCGGGTGATCTCGAAGCTTAGCCCATGAGGAGCCCTGGCCTCTGCAGGCTAACATGGCCTGCTCCCTTTTTGTCTCACAGAAGGAAGATACTCACAAAACGTTGGCTGGATGATAAAAACCAGAGAATAAATGAATGATTCATGTTACCAAATTGCATATGTTTCATGTGAGTGCAAATTGCTGTCACTTGTACCAAGTCCCTTTGCCTTTTTAATTTGTTTGCTCTACCAGCTTCCATGGACAGCAAAGACTATGTCTTCCAGTCCCCTTTGATCCCCACAATAGACAATAGAACTAGTGTTTGTCTGAATACCTAATTTTGAATACTTAATCAATCAGTCAACATTTATTCAAGCACAAACAACTTTAAGGATACTTTCAAGACAGGGATTTAAAAAGGAATAAAACACAGCAAGCAGTCTTCAGGAAGCTCATGGTGGCCTGTTTTTCAAAAGAGCATCTTGTTGAATGCAAAACTTAGGTCAGTTTCATGTTTGTTTCTTTGTTATAGTCTTCACAGAAAAACATTCACAAATCATTGAAAGTTTCTTCTCCAGATCACGTGACCCCATTTAGTCAGCAAAATGATGGGTATTCCAATCACGCTGTGGCTATCCATGCAATTAGTGTATGCTACCAGTTGGCCAGAGAGGCAAGGCTTCAGGTTCAAGTCCTACAATGTGTACTTGTAGGGGAATCACGGTCCCAGCGGCAGAACATGTTTGAATCTGAATCCAAATCGTAGAGGTAGGCAGGCTCCCTCTAAACAGCATGTACCTTCCAAGTTCTGGCACTGGGTCCCCTGTTCAATGCTTTGAAACAAAATCAAAGCTTGCTTTGGTCTTGACTTCAGCTTTGGTCTAATAATAGCCTGATAGGTATGTCTATGGCAGGCTTTTTAATTTTAACTCTTCCCCTTTAATGACAGGAACACAAAGTCTTTGAATTTCTGGGCATCTGTGAGGTGAGTCATACATTTTATAGATAGAGAAACTGACAGAGGCATGACTTGCATAAGGCAGGACAGCAACTCCAAGAAGCTAGTGAATCCAGGGCCGTGAGTTTGCCTGGAATGACTGGGTGGAATGACTGAATGCCATCTCGTCCCTCCACTCTACCAGATGTAAACATACAGAGAAAAGCAAACTGTGGCCCATTGAGAGGGGAAGAGACAGAAGCCAAGTGTTCACAGCATTTGAAGGGGTAGGGGACAGACCCAGGTTGGATTTCTGTTCTCCCCATTTGGGGTGAAGAACTGAAGGTAGCGGGTTTCTTCATTCTTTATGGGCTTGTGTCGCAGTTGGCCTCCGGAAGTCTGCCAGCACTCTTTCTTCAGCAAATGTATGCTGGGTTCTGGGCAAAACAGTGTTATAATAAAAACAGAGAAGGTGAACCATAACATTGCTTCTAATTGCCCTGCAGGGTCTTTTTCTCGGAGCCAGAAGATAAGCAATCTTGCATTTTGCTGTTACGGATGGAGACATTTTACTTGTCAGCCATAGAAATTCTCCCACTTTCTTGGGAATACGGGTATTAGCAAAAGCATCCATCATATACTGAACACCAGTTTGAGCCAGATAGCACTGGGTATTTTGTCTGGGCTCATTTAAACCTCATGACAGCCAATCTTTATTGTGCAACTCCCATGTGCCCAACACTGTGCTGGAGACAGGAGATATGAAAAAATTAATTGGGCTTAGTGTCAGCTCTCCAAAATTGTAGAGTCTAGTATGGAAGATATAATCAAAGTCAGTTTTACAATACAGTATTATAAGGACAAAGAGGTGAGCCTAGATTGTTGTGGGAGCACATAGGAGGAGACCCCAAACCAGCGGTGGGGTACCATGGACCTCTTCTTGGAGGAAGTGATATCTAAGCACTATTTGAAATTATTATCTTCAGGTTATCTTTCAGCCTAATAGAGTTGGGGAAGGCAGACTACTGGCCCCCAAAGACACCCACACCCTAATCTACAGAATGTGTGAATATGTTGCCTTGTACTGCAGGAGAGCCTTTGCTGATGTGATTAAGTGAAAAATCTCCAGATGGGGAGAGTATCTCGAGTTATCTGGGTGGGCCCAATGTAATCACAAGTAATCCCCTATAGGAGGGAGGCAAGGTCAAAGTCAGTAGTGGGATACAGAAGCTAGAGGTTGCAGTAGTGGCAGGAAGGGGAGTTGGAGTGTGGTCAGCCTCTAGAAGCTGGAAAAAAACAAGAAAACCAATTCTCCTTCAGAGCTCCCGAAGGAACCCTCTGCCAACACTTGGCTTTAATCTGCGAGACTCATTTTGGACTTGTTCTAGAATTGTAATAGAATTAGTCTGTGTCATTTGAAGCCACTAGGCTTATGACAATTTATTACAGCAGCAAATAGGAATGTCACAAATGACAGGGGATGAAGCCAGGATTAAAACCAAGAGTGATATCAATTATATCTCCATAAAACTGGGGGGAAACCCTCCAAAACCCAAGAGAGAATATTCCAAAGCCTGGACAGTGGTTCTCCAAAGCTTATGTTACTTTTTGAGATTGCCTGGGTATTTGCTCAACATGTTTTGAAGAGCGAGTCTAGCAGTCTCCTTCCCCGCTCTCTTGCCTAAGGCAGAGTGTACACTTGTGGGGCTAGCAGGAGGTATCAGATGATTCTAGCATGCTAGAATGCTAGATCATCCACGGGTCAATGAACTGTTTCTTGAGTAGTATGGTGGAAAGAGAACTGGATTAAGGGAAGCTCCAATCCTAGTACTGGTACTAATTAGCTCCAAACTAAAGCAAACCTTTCACATTTCTGGGCCTCATTTTACTCATATGCAAAACAAGGGCTTGTGCAGGACTTTTTTTTAATTTAAATTCAGTTAATTAACATATAGTGCATTATTAGTTTCCGAGGTAGAGTTTAGTGATTCATCAGTTGCATGTAACACCCAGTGCTCATTGCCCCACATACCTGCCTCCAGCAACCCTCAGTTCATTTCCTATAGTTAAGAGTCTCTTATGGTTTGTCTCCCTCTCTGATTTCATCTTATTTTATTTTTCCCTCCTTTCCCCTCTGTTTTGTTTCTTAAATTCCACATATGAGGGAAATTATATGATAATTGTCTTTCTCTGACTTATTTAGCTTATCATAATACCCTCTATGTCCACCCATGTCATTGCAAATGGTAAGATTTCTTTTTCTGATGGCTGAGTAATATTCCACTGTGTGTATATACCACATTTTCTTTATCCATTCATCTGCTGATGGACATCTGTGTTCTTTCCATATTTTGGCAATTGTGGACATTGCTGCTATAAACATTGGGGAGCAGGTGCCCATTTGGATCACTATATTTGTATCCTCGGGGTAAATATTGAGTAGTGCAATTGCTGGGTCATAGGGTAGCTCAATTTTTAACTTTCTGAGGAAACTCCATACTGTTTTCCAGAGTGTCTGTACCAGCTTGCATTCCCACCAGCAGTGTAAGAGGGTTCCCCTTTCTCCACATCCTCACCAACATCTGTTGTTTTCTGACTTGTTAATTTTAGCCATTCTGACTGGTGTGAGGTGGTATCTCATTAAAATCTTAGAGGAGACACAGCAGCAACCTCTTTGACCTTGGGTACAGCAACTTCTTGCTAGACACATCTTCAAAGGCAAGGGAAACAAAAACAAAAATGAGCTATTGGGACTTCATCAAGATAAAAAGCTTTTGCACAACAAAAGAAACAGTTGACGAAACCAAAAGGCAACCTCCTGAATGAGAGAAGATATTTGCAAATGTCTCATCAAATAAAGGCCTAGTATCCAAGATGAAAGCATCAAACTCAACACCCAAAGAACAAATAATCTAGTCAAGAAATGGGCAGAAGGCATAAAGAGACATTTCTCCGAAGAAGACATACAAATGGCCAAGAGACACATGAATAAATGGTCGACATCACTCAGCATCAGGGAAAGAGAAATCAAAACCACAATGAGATGCTACCACGTAGGATGGTTTTTTCATGTTCCTCTAAATTTAACATTCTACACTTTCTCAAGTCTACCCATATGTCCTACCCCTCTTCTCCAGCACACACACTCTGAAGCGATGAAGCCTCTGATGGGAGTTCAGTCATAGTAACTTGGATGTCAGTTCATTTATTATTTAACCAAGGAAAAGGAAAGAAACCTCTCCTCTTCCAAAGGGGATCATCTTAAATTCCCTGAGTTTCAGAAACCCTGCAGCTCAAGCTGAAAGATGGCTTAGCAACTAGCAAAGCTGAAGGGGCTCATCTTAGTTTGTAAGTTCTGTCAATGTGTATAATGAAGTCATATTTGAATAGCTCTATATGAACAAGAGCTGTAGCTAACTCTGGAAATGGCCATACTCCATGCTATCCGGTGCTGGAGCCTGAAAGGAGAGCCTGAAATCTGATCTGGATCTTTGGCAAATGATCTTAGGGGCCTCTGTGCCCTGGAGTCGAGGCTGTCTCAGATTGTGTGTTCAAGCTAAACACCAATTTGTTAACTTCCCATGATCCTGAGGCTTTAGCGAGGCTGGAATGACATCCTGTGGGTTCCAAGCAACCTAATGATTATACCTGCCACGTTACAGCTTTGCATCTTCAAAACATGGAAACCACAGCACAAATTTCCCTCTGCCTTTCTTGGCTGGTCCTCGGTACAATTCTACGTGTGCTGTTCCTTGACATTTCTCTGCTTTCTGCATGGTGGATGCCTAGGAACACTCAGGAAAACATGCTGATTATTAACCTGACCAATCAACAAATAATAATCTCTTGGCCTAAACATGCTTTCTTTTCTTGACCTCTCTTTACAGCACTTGACACCTTCCTTGTTCTCTTCTAGAACATGTTTCCACCTTATTCTTTTTTTTTCCCCTCCCTCTTTCTTTCTTTTTTTTTTTTTTAATTTTATTTTTATTATTTGCCCAAGGAGTACAGGTCTGTGAATCATCAGGCTTACATCTTTCACAGCATTCACCAAAGCACAAACCCTCCCCATCCACCTTATTCTTGATGCTTTACTCTCTCCACTTCTCTTCTTAGCTGCTCCTGCTTAGTCTTCACCTCTGGCTTCTCTTCTTGCTTCTGCCCGCCCATGTTCCCATTTCCATTCTTGATTCTCAACTCTTCCTCCTGTAGGTCATCTCCCTTGATGACCTCTTCCCATCCCAGGTCTTGATCAGCATCCCAGTGTGTACTGCCCTGAGGTCGAACAGAGCTCAGAGATCTCTCTCCCACTTCAGGTTCCACCCACCGGATTCACACCAGGGGGAACCCCACCCTGCCCCCCAGAACAGCTGTGTGAATGTGGACAGGTGACTTAAGCCTCAGCTTCTTTGTCTTTAAAATGGGAAGGATAATAGAACGTACCTCATGGTGGTGAAATAAGAGCTAAAGAAGTTAATTTTGTAAAGTGATTGGCACAAAGGAATCACTTGATCTGTTTTCTATTTGAATAATTGAGCTTCTTAACTGGCAGACTCTATTAGCACCCCTCTCCTCCCTCAGACAACAACACCTGACACAGTCCCTCTCAGGAGTCCTGTTTCTGTTTGTGATATCACCTGCTTTCCCATTGCCTAGACTCAAGAGTTTGAAATCAACTTTGAACCTCTTTTTCTCTTTTGTCTCTCTATCTAACAAACTGCCAAGTCCCACCTCTCAGTTCAGATCTGGCTCTTCTACTCCGTTCCTATTCCTGATAGTCTGATTTATGTTGATTATTGTCATGCTTCCCTAGCCAATCTCTCTGGCTTTCACATTTTTCTTACTGCCAACCCATCCTATACCTTGTGGGAACGTTCATCTTGGCACATAGCTGTAATTACACACTTCACTGGTCCTAAACAAACTTCCACTGACTCATGCTTCTTGTTGAAAAAAATCAATTCCTCAAAGTAACATTCAGGCTCCTACACGGTAGGGTTGAGGCTTTGGCTCAGAATGTGTGAGGGGGTGGGGAAAGGGCGGCCTTCCGGATGGCACGATGAGGCGTCAGCTCTGGGTGGGAGAAAATATGAGTCACTTGCTTGTTCTCAGTAAGCGGCAGAGAATATGTAAAGAGAATGGATAACTCTCTGTGAAATAGCAAAAAAAAAAAAATCAAAAGTCATATGGGCATGAGTAACATTTTACAATTTATCAAGCATCTTCTACAGGGCAGACTATAGGGCTGGGTGTGAAGGGAAGTAACACAGTCATTGGTCGCAAGGATTTAAGGTCAGAGAGACAGAGGGGTAAATCGGCCGCTGTTACATCACAGTGTGAAAACCACTGACCTTTTGGTGGGAATATGGAAGAATGTCACCCGCACGTGTGGGGGTTGGCAGGGCAGGGGATGTGCTCCGAGAGGAAATGACATCTTGGTTGAGACAGAAGTGTGAAGACTCACTTAGTCAATTGAGGGTGAGAGGCAAGGGAGGGTGGGGGTGTTCCATGGTGAGGGGGTCTCCTGGGCCCACCAAGACACAGAGTGTCCCGTAGGACTGACCATTGGTCCCGTAGGACTGATGCTTAGTGGGCAGAGCTAAGTGGTATTGAGCAATAAGGAGGGAAGTAGAGGATGGATTATGAAGAACTCTCTTCACCACAATAAAAGTGTCGGATTTATCCCAGGGATAAGGGGGAGCCACTGACAAGGGAATGGCCTCATCAGATTTTTTCCATTCTCAGAAGCTGAGAAAAAAGCCAGGATTTTAGTTGGGAAGAGGCTAAATACATCAATCATTAGAACTCAAACAATTTCTCAGACAATTTCAAACAATTTAATTTCGGTAAATCTGTTTCAACAACTCAAATGATTTCAATTTCAAGGCATTTAATTGTACTTGGTTCTTTACCTCTGACCCTTGCAGTCTGTAAACAAAGAGAGAAGTCATCAACTGATTTATGTGCTGTTGGCTGGATAAATGTTTATTAGGGTCATAATTGTAGGCTGTCAGAATAAGAAAGGACCTCAGAGGAAGTCGGCTTGGGAATAAAAGCATTTTTAAAAAATGTAAATATTTTTATTTTTTATTTTTATTTTTAATTTAAATTAAATCAGCCAAGGTATAGTGGTATATCATTAATTTTTGATATAATGTTCAGTGAGTCATTTGTTGTGCATAACATCCAATTAAAAAAAGGAAAAGAAAAGAAAAAGCACTGATGCTTTTTTCTGGTTTGCTGCCTTGTCAGGCTGGGCCTGATCTCCCCTTTCTCAGGTAGACGAGGTCATGGTGAGCCCTGCAGTGAGCCCAAAGGAGGTTCACTAGGGAAGAGGTGGGATTGAGCTGGAGGGGTCAGGTATCCCAGAAGAAGGGAACCCAGGCCCCATTATGTTAATGGATACCACCCCTTTTAGTCCAGTTTTGAAAGGCAGAAATACAATCACCCTTCCAGGTCCAGACTCAGAGGCTGGCTTAATAGAATTTGGCCCTTGCAATATGTGTCATTAGAAAAAAAATCCTTCTTCATGGCTTAGTCATTACAGGGGCTATGGTAGCATAATTCGACAGTCCTGGAAAAGAGTATTAGTCACAGAATGAAGATGACTTAGATGTGACTATTTCCCACAGCGAAGGTCGAAGAAGTGGCTCCCTCAAACACGAAGTGTTTTTTTAAGGTTCCTGGAAATTTCAATGTCACTGTTATCCTATAGTAACTGGCGTTGCCTGTTATCTGCAGAACAGTGAGATTTTATAGATGTAACAGCTATTATTATCCCCACTTTAGATATGAGGAGCCAGAGGTTCCTTAACAGAGAGGGTAAGTAACTTGCTCGATGTCACACAGCAGCTCCTGGTGCCAGACTGAAGCCAGGCAAACCTCTAACAAGACTGTACTAACAAATATTGCTTGCCCGTGAAATACCACTGCTGGATGAAATTAAACAAAGGGAGAGTTTATTTACTTATTAGATTGACAAAGACTGGAAAGTTGGATGAAGTCCAGGGTGTGGAGGGCTTGGGGAAAATTGTGCTCTGCTACCCGGTGTAGAAAAATTGACGGGCATGCATCCCTCCTTTCCCTAGCAGGAGTCAGAAGTCCTTTAGGCAGCAGCCTGTCTCCACATCAGAAAGGAATCTGGGTTTGCAAAGCCAGATCTCTTCACACTGCAACATAGCATTTGTCTCGTGGGTCACAACCCATGTGCGTTTTCCTTTCCAAAAAAATGACATTGAGTACAAATAGAGAGTAGGCAGCGAGAGGAAAGCCAGAGAGACCTTTCATCTGGAGTTCTGGTTTATGCCAGAAAAATTAAGCCAATTTGTGTCAGGACTATTGTTCCTTTGCAGCTGAAAACTTCCTGGATGATTCACTAAAAGTGTGAACTTTTAAAAGTGCGTAAGATTTCTGGAGGGCAATCTGACTCCAAGTGTCAGAATCTACTAGGCCTAGCAACACCACCTCTAGGAATAGATCTCAAAGAAGGCAATAAACGGCTGCATGGGCAAGGTCGGAGGATGTTGATGGAATCAATATTTTTAATAGCAAAAAGAAGAAAGAGAAATGACCGAGACGATCATCAAGAAAGAAGATGTAAACTGCGTTGTATTCCAGGTTCTATGCAACAGAATGCTATGCCACAAGCAACACGATGAGATTTAGAAAGTAGTGAATTGTTCACATCCTGCCTAAGCATAAAAGACATGAACAGGAAATCAGTCAAGCCATTGAGTAAAAATAAAAAGTTAAGACGCGTGTGTTTTTTGCAATCGCTGATGGTAATCGATAGAGGCAAAGACCATCTCTAGATGGGTAAATAATTGTAGAAGGAGGATGTCACATGGTCTCAAAGGATCTCCCTTGAGGTTATGTGTTGCTTACTAGGGAGAAAAGTCACCTTTCTATCAGAGATCTGGCAGATGCCAGTTAACCAAGTGATCAGACTCTGTAATTCCAGTGAGACAAAAGGATATGATGCCTTCTGAAGTTACCAACCCCACTTAGGTTGTATTCTTGCCGGAAAGACTGAACCAGAATCTAATCAAGGGACACAGACAAATGCAGATTGTAGGCCATTCTACAAGACAACTGGCTTGGATTCTTAAAAAAATGTCTATGTCCACAAAAGGGGGAAACAAAGGCAGGAGAGAACATTCTGGAACAGCATTATCCAATAGAAATACAATGAGAGCCAGATGTGCGATTTAAAATTTTTATGTGGCCACATTAAAAAGAAGAGGTAAAATGAAATGTTAATCATTTTCATAAATAATTATAAATTAATTAATCATTTTAATCCAGAATTCTAACTTCCTATTTTTTAGTTCAGTGTAGTGTGTGTATTATCCCTTTGGTATGCAATCAATATCCAGGATTGCTGATGAGATAGCTCACACTATTCTGTGTGTGTGCTGAGTCTTTAGTATAATCAGTCTGGCCCAGCCACCTTGGCTGTGCTTGGTAACCACACTGGCCAGGGGCTTCTGGGTTGGATGACATAGTTCTAGATTACAGCAGATTAAAGAGTCATAACAACCAAATGAAACGTAGGAGCCTGTTTGGGAAGGAAAAAAAAATAGGTCTAAGGGAGATTGTGGGGATAACTGGGGTTTGTAGATTGCATGTAGTGTAGACTGTGTATTTTTCATATACTTGTATATACATTAAAGTCCTTGGTAATAAGTGTACTCAGTTATGTAGGAGAATGATGTTATTCCTAGGAGGTATTTGCTAAATTGCTTAGGTGTGGAGTCTGATAATGTCCATAATGTACTTTATTTTTAAAGATTTATTTATTTATTTGAGAGAGAGAGAGAGAGCAAGAGAGAGCATGAGTGAGGAGGCAGAGGGAGAAGCAGGCTCCCCGCTGAGTAGGGAGCCCAATGTGGGGCTCCATTCTGGGACCCCAGGATCACCACCTGAGCCGAAGGCAGAGGCTTAACCAACTGCGCCACCCAGGCACCCCTGTAACTTACTTTCAAAAGGCTTGACAAATTACAGATAGACCATAAATAGAGATCAAGGTAGCTACAGATAAAGAGAGCGAGCAAACATCAGTAATTGGCAAATCCAGGGAATGGATGTTCAGTTGTTTATTGCACTGTTTTTTCCCAACTTTTTAAAGGTTTGAAAGTTCTGAAAGAAAAAATAGATTCAATCATGATAAGGACATCCTACATGACTTATAGTTTACAGTGTATTTTCACATATATTGTGGATCCTTTCGGAAGTCCATGCAGAGAGATCTAGATGGTGTGTTTTATCTTTATCTTACAGTCAACAAAAACATTTCTTCACATACAGGGTGAGGTTGCTATCTTTTCTCTTCTAATTTCTGCGAGAGCTCCCAGAGACAGGCTGAGTCTCTCCTGTTCAACCCAGGGGACACCCGAGGCTCTGGGACGTCAGGACACTGCCAAGGTCGCCAGACAAGCAAGGCCCAGAGCTGGGTTTGAAGGCACCTGTGTCCCACTCTGTGGCCTGACCTCGTTTCTCTCTTTGCTTCCTGTTTGTAAGACATCTTGGGCAGATGCAGACATGAAAGCCCAGAGATGTTAACTGACTTGCATGAAGTCACACAGCTACCATGGGGCAAAGCCAGACTTCAAGCCAGACTTCAGTCTTCCCTTCCAGGGCTCCATTTTCACAGCCCCCAAGCCCCCCGTGGGACGGCCCTCCTGCCGAGGAACACTCTGAAGTAGGTTCAGGCCCTAATGTGGTGACTCACGTGAGACGTCTTTGCTCGAGGGCCCCTCAGCACAGGAAAGTCCTCGAGCTCTTCAAGTGGAGCCAAGAAAAGGCCCACAAGCTCCAAGCGGGCCTCGCCAGGGAGCAGCTTTGTAAAAATAAAACACAGCCGCATCGACTAAATCATCTGATGCCCTGATTAAGAAGCACGAGTGGCCACATCATGTGATCGAGAGGCAGTGAGCACCAGCCCTGGAGACAAGACTGTGCACAGACTCTGCCATCGGGTGGGAGGCTGGTATCCAGGCAGGATGACGGTTCAGGGCGTGGGGGAGGGGGTTGCTCAGGCCTCCAGTCTCACAGCTAGGCTGCATTTTGAAATGTGTTTTTTTAATTTTTAAAAAATATTTTATTTATTTATTTGAGAGAGGAGAGAGAGAGAAGGGGGGGGTTGGCGCAGAGGGAGAGGAAGAAGCAGACTCCCTGCTGAGCAGGGAGCCCGATGTGGGGCTTGGTCTCACGACCCCAGGAGCATGACCTGAGCTAAAATCAGAGTCAGACTCAACCAAGTGAGCCACTCAGGCACCCCTATGCTGCATTTTTTTTTTTGAAAAAGGAAACAGAATTCAGTGTTCATTTAACTTTAAATAAAATTTAAATGGTTTAATGGGAATTAAATATTTTGTTTAATTTTAATTATTTGATTAAAAAGCTGTGTGCTTTACTGAAAGTCTTAGGCTGGAGAACAATGAAGTCATGTGTCCAAGTACTCAAATAAGTAGAAAACAGCAATCATAAATGGATTCTAAGGGAATTGTGAGTTTTGCATCAGAACAGGCTCAGTGAACCTGGGTAGCTCGGTGAGTTAAGTGTCCGCCTTCTGCTCAGGTGATGATCTTGGAGTCCCAGGATCGAGCCCTGTGTTGGGCTCTCTCCTTCTGATTCGTGGATGTGCGTGCATGCTCTCTCTCTTTCAAATAAGTAAAATCTTAAATAAAAAATCCCAGAACAGGCTCAGTGCAATGAGAACTTCTAAAGAGGGCTTCAGAGATTTCATTCCTCAGAGGACCATCCCCTTCTCTCCCTTTGGGGAAGGGACTCCAGCAGTGATCCACCATGTAGCTCTAAAGCTAAGAAGGTCATCTACTCAGTGTTGTTCTCAAGCACTGCTTGAACGGCTGGGAGGAGCTGCCTGGCTCTCCCCAGACATTGCAGGTTCCTGGTCTGCTGGGGGCAGCCAGCTTCTCGGCTCTACAGGACCACGGGCACACAGAACGGTGTGGCCCCCACCACAAGACCCTGACTCTTCCTGTGGCAAGGACGGTGCTTTGGAGTCACACCTTCCTCTTTTCAAATAGCTTCTCACCTGAAGATTGAGCAGTGTCTGTCAACCTAGACCCTGAATGCAGGAATGTTCAGAGTTCGTGCTGAGCGCCCACGAGCAGGACATCGATTTGGCCAGAGACCCAGGAAGCAGCCTTCACTTTAGGGCAATGATGGTGGGTCGGTAAAGCCTACCAGTAGACAGCAAACCCCTCGAAGGGTGGTCCTGGGGGTGCGAGTCCAGGCAAGCAACTGAGATCAGTGGTTCCGACTGCCCTGTGGGCTGGACTGGTGAGTTCATGAATTCTGCAGAACTCTGTCTTCATTCTGAACCGTGACCTTCATCCAGGCCCATCTGAAATGAACCTGACAGAAGACTGGCAGAGTCAGTGGTGAGGGGCTTGTGTAGAACCCGTCCCATGTGAATGCCCACCAGGCAGCTGGTGTTCGATTGGAGTCTTAACCCTGCCAAGCACTAGGAGAACAAGGACGCACGCAGTTAAGAGCTGACAGAAAGGGGTCCCTACATGTGGGCTAGTAACTGAGCAGCCGAGAAGGGCTTGCTCTTCCCTGGGACCCCACAGGCCCACTGGCCTCAAGGTGCCTGCCCAGACCTCAGGGCCGGAGGAACAGAGTGTGCCCATCTCAGAGCAGAGTCCTCTGAGCTGGAGGCGATTACAAGGGAGAAACCAGAGGGGCCTCAGCCAGTCGAGCTGTAGACTTAATGGCGGCCAATACATCTTGTGACTTCCTGGATCCATGGCTGCTCCTGGTAAAAGGAAGGGCTGCAGCGCCTTCCACTCAGAGGGGCTCAGTGGAGGGCTCTGTTCTATTTTAGGGACACAATGGTCACATTATCCTGAAGACGAAGAAAATGCACTCCCGGCATCATACTGATGCTTCCCTCGTGCTCTGCCCCATTCTTCCTTCCTGTCCTCACCACACCCTCCCTTACTCTTTGCTCTATTTTTACTGATGTGAAATTCATAGAGCAAACAATGAACCATTTTAAAGCATATGACTCAGTGCCCTTTAATGCCTCACAGTGTTGTGCAACCATCACCTCTGTCTAGTTTCAAAACTTTTTCATCACCCCACAACATCCCCGAAGGCATGAAGCAGTCACTCCAGCTTCCCCTCCCCATTCGGGCCATGGTAGCCCCACTGCTCTGCTCTCTCTACGGATGTGGCTCCTGCAGACATTTCATAGAAAAGGAATCACGCAACATGTGACTTCTCGTGTCTGGTGTCTTTCCCTTAATGTTGTGTATTTGAGGCTCATCCAAGTTGTTGCATAAAATAGGACCTCGCTCTTTTTTTTATGGCCAAAGACTATTCCCCAGAGTTGAGTCCCACAACTCGGCCGGTCCTCGCCAATGAGCATTTGGGTGGTTTCCCCCTCGTGGCTGTTATGAATATTCAGGCACACGTTTCTGTGTAGATATATGCTTTCAAGGCCCTAGGGTCAGAAGTAAGTCCAGGTGGAACATTTTAATCAACTGCAGAACCATTTCCCAGAGCGGCTGCCTCATTGTGCACTGGAGGGTGGGGGGAGTGGGGAGTGGGGGGGGTGTCTCTTGCCCTCTTGTCCAACGAAACAAAACAAAATCAAGAAAACAATCTGCTCATCCTAAAACACGGAGCCTGCCCAGGGCATTGACATAGGCCAGCACATTTCCTAACAACATTCACAAAGCGGCCCCAGTAAAAGGTGAGCCTAAAACCAGATGGTCCACAAAGTACCTTGAAGGGCGGAACCAGCTGGTCTCTCTCCCTGGCATCGGGGAGAAAAGACCGTGCTGAGGTTGTTTTGCTCCTGCACTAGCTCCCCTGGTCAGCTGCCCTTCTTCCCCATTTGAACGGGTCCATCAGCGGGTCAGCCTGGCTGCACACCTGCTGAACGCAGAACACTCACCCCTCGGACAGGCAGGAAGACACGTGGAAGGAGGTCCGACGTAGCTCCCCAAGGAGCAATGTAGACAAGTCTAAACCACCACGGGAAGGGATAGCATCTTCAAGCTGGAAAGGACTTGGAGATCTCAACGCGAAGTCAAGCACAAGGTCAAAGTTGAGGAAGTGGAGGTTCCCCCAGGTTCAGTGACTTCAACCGGGCCCGTCAGCAGCAGGGGAAGCCACGGTGAGGAATCAGGTCTCACTACGCCTGTGTTCCCAGACTTGTCCTGCAAGGCTCACCCGAGGAGCTGGTAAAATGCAGGTCCTCTAGCACTGCCCAGGCCAACTGGGCCCGACTGTCTGAGGAGAGGGTCTGTGCTTTTACTAGGTCTGATCCGGAAGTCTGGGGAGCATGCCACCAATTGTGAAGAAAACGATAAAGCTGATTTTAGGTGCACCAAAGGTGCCTCCTTCTTGATTGCATTGCAGACATTCGCTAGCATTTGAGTGAAAATTCGAAGTCATCACATTTGCATGATAGGCAGACGTTAATCTGCCTTAGGCTCCGGGTCTGATGATTTAGACAGTCCCAGCCTACGAGACACACCCGCGCACGCGCGCCCACACGCATGCGCACAGAAGGGATGGCGAGGGGCGCATCTCCTGGCCCATGTCTCTTAACCCAGATGAAAGCAGCTGACAACGTTGTTCTGTACTCGGCTTTTAAAAGGGGGAAAGAAATTAAGTGCGAAATCTAATCTGATAAAAATTAAGAGAAAAGCTTGCATAGTAGGTATTTAAAAAAAAAGATTTTATTTATTTATTTGACAGAGAGAAAGAGCACAAGTAGGCAGAGGGAGAGGGAAAAGCAGGCTCTCCACTGAGCCTGGAGCCTGATGCGGGGCTGGATCCTATGACCTGAGCCGAAGGCAGACGCTTAACTGACTGAGCCACCCAGGCGCTCTGCATAGTAGGTATTTTTAAAATCCAGATTTCACAGATAAACTGAGATTCTGTGAGTCTCAAGTACTTGCTCAAAGTCATGAATCCAGTTACTGGCTCTTATGGGTTGAACTGTGTTGTTCCCCCCACCCCCACCCCCCCACCT
>LNAC01000717.1:173555-341643 GCA_002007465.1 Ailurus styani | reverse complement strand
CCCCCACCCCTGGTGTCCTAACTTCCAGTACTACAGAGTGTGACCTTATTTGGAGACAGGCTCTTTCCAGAAGCAATCAGGTTAAGGTGACATCATTAGGGTGGCCCCTAATCTGATTTGACTGGAGTCCTTATTAAAAAAGGGAAATTTGGACCCAGACATGCACCTAGGGAGAACACCCCATGAAGATGAAGGCAGAATTGGGATGATGCCTGTATCAGCCAAGGAAAGACAAAGATTACCACAAACTACCAGAAGCAAAGGGAGAGGCGTGGAACAGATTCTCCTACCCAGCCCTGCCAACAATGGGTTTCAGCCGTCTGACCTTCAGTACTGCCAGAAAATACATTTCTGTTGTTCGAAGCCACGAAGTCTGTGGTACTTCGTATGGCAGTCCTAGCAAACTCACATGCCAGCCAAACTGAGAGGCGAACCTGGGTCTGTCCCCATCCAATTAAAGTGCTCATGTCCCACTGCTGTGGGCACCTCAGCCCGGAGTGTGATGGGGAAAAGACAGGGGAGCGAAGAACTGCCTGACAGCTCCATGCAGCTCTCTGCAAAGATCATGAGAGAGCAGAGTAGGGACTGGCTGGGGCTGGGGGGCTGGTGAGAGGTGGCTTCTAGCAGGTGATGCCTGGATGTGGCCTGTGTGCTCAAGTTGGTTCCAAGGTTATGGTCTAGAACTCGGAACAGCAAGCATGTGTTGGGGATCACAGATCTTGCCACACACCCACACACACACGTGCGTGCGTACACACACACACACGCACACACACACACATGCACACGCGCACGCACAGGAACAGTTCCATGGACAGTGGAGAGAGGAGCCCTTAGAAGGCAAACACACTGGGTCCTGGCCGCATTCTATCTCTTGGACAAGTCACAGCCTCCCAGGTCCTTGGTTATTCCTATAAACTGGGATAATAAAACCTACCAGCCCTAATACAGGGTAACGGACCGGATGCCCACTGAGGGTCCATTTATGAGGTTGATGTCTAGGAGGCTTGCCTTTAAGGTAGTGGTTTCCAAATGCGGTTCAGCCTGCTGAGCTGTTGAGATACACAGATTCCAGGGGCTTCTCCCAGAGCCTCTGATTCGGTGGTCTGAGAGGCTGCCACAAAACCCGTGGGCAAACATGATGTCCGAATGATTCCGATGGGCTGCTGGAGAGAGGGTTCTAGATCATTGCTGAACATTGGCACAGACAGGCTGTGAGTATAGTAAGGTAGCGTATGTATGTGGGCACAGCCAGATACACAGTGTGTCAGACCCAGTGCAAAATGAACATGCAGAGCCTCCTTGCTCAGAAATTGAGGACTGCAAGACAGCAGGAGAGCGTGCAACTATGCACAGGCCCTGCTGAGTGCGGTTCCTGCGCAACTGTACAGGTCGCTCGCTGGGGAGGCTGACCCTGTGTGCTGGTTTCAGGAGGAGGGAAGGCAGTGAGCTCCCCACTACATGTGTTAGAGCAGAAGCTGCTGGGCACCTCAGGGGTGACGCCCGCAGTGGGGAAAAACAGCTCTGAGAGCGCCCACTAAAGCCGCCCTGATGCTGAGTCTTTCATTTTATCAGCTAAAAATCCTTCGGGGCTTTGTTGATGACGGAGCATGGGCCAGGCAAGTCAGCCTGAAAGACAGAGCAAAGGTCCCTCAAGGCTTCTGTCCAACAATCTCATCACAGGGACGTCCTCATATCAAATTCTGCAGCCTGTCCCAGCCAAAGACCACCGTTCTGCTCTAATTTAGACTGGGGTGCAGGGACGGTCACAACGGTACAAATAGTCCCCAGCAGGCAAGGTGCCGCTCCCCGCATTCCTTACTTTCCTCCTGCTTCCCACCCAGTCTTGGCGCCAGAGAGCACAGTCCCCTCATCTCTTCTGAAGGGTCTATTTCCTTTCTGTCTCGAGTACAGCACTGCTGACGGGTGAAAAGAGTGGCAACTTGGTAACTGGATTCCTGCTCTGATGTTGTAACACTCCTGCCTGAGAACAGGTCCCAGGGAAAAATACCTGCTTTCATTAAACTCAAGAATCAAAGCAATGTGTTCTCTCTCCTTCTAGAGAGAGAGAGAAAAAAATGATGATCTAATTGTTGAGGTTAATAATAGCCTGCAGATCTAGCTCAGAGGAGACCCGCCAGTCCATCCATCTGTATATGCATACGTATGTGTGTATGTGAGTATATGAATATGTGTGTATGCATATGCATATATGTATATATAAATATGTGTGTGTATATATATATGCATTTGTGTATATTGTATCTGTAAAACACTATGAAGACAACTTTTCAGTCAAGATTTATTTTGGAGGGAGAATAATGTATTAGGGAAGTTATAAACTCCGTTCTGAGAAATCTATCACCTGTATAGGGGAGACTGGGCTCCCCCACATCTGTCTGTGACAGGGGACTGAGATCACCCACGTGCAAACCTCAAGCTCCCTTCCCTAGCCCTGCCCACCCCACAGATTTGCCACGTCACAAAGTTCCTAAAGCACATTTCTCCCTCCTGCAAAGAAACGGGAATTGGGAGGTTAGGTCGAAGACCATCAGCCGGGAGGGGCAGGAGCATGACCTGTAGCACCTCTTCCCTGACACGTTTAAATTGGCAGGTGAAAGCCTCTATGAGGGGCGCCTGGGTGGCTCAGTCGGTGAAGCGGCTGCCTTCGGCTCAGGTCGTGATCCCAGGGTCCTGGGATCGAGCCCTGAATCGGGCTCCCTGCTCAGTGAAGAGTCTGCTTCTCCCTCTCCCCACTACTCATCTTCATTCTCTCTCAATATCTCTCTCAAAAAAATAAAATCTTTTAAAAAAAGGAAAGAAAAGAAAAGAAAGGCTCTCTGAGTGAAAAGACACCTAAAAGGATTGTTGATGGCAGGCTCGATAAAGCCCAGCACTAGCAGAGCTATAACACAGTTTTATATACCTAGTGGGATTTGGCTCCAAAATAAGGATCAGGAGCCTTCACAGTCCATTGGCTGCGTGAGGCTGATGATGTCTGGTTCAGAGAAATCCGTTATTGAGACGAACAGACACCTGCTAGGTCTTTCTTTGTGTTAAATGGAGGTCTTACACACTGCAGTGCCAAGGCCTCCCATAGTCAGTAGTAGTTCAGGCCATTTTTTATGTTATTTCAACGACACGTCAAAGCCGTCTATGTGTATTGAAAACGTATGAGGAAACTGTATGCACATGTATTTTCCCTCATGCCAACTGGCCATCGTTGGGTTTGGTCCCTGCATCTCTAGAGGTGCCACTGTCCACCAAGAGAGAGGATCTAGTTCTTGCTATTTTCAGAGGAAGAAGTTCTAGCTCTTTTAGGGGAAATAATTCATTGTTTGGACAAATCTGGAAACCCCAAACCTACAAAATCATGGTATGTATAACTGCATGTTTAAAATGACATAGAATAAGAGAAAAAAAAAACAAGACAAAATATTAAGATAAATTAAACGGCTGTTATTTTCCTGAAAATCGGACTAGCTATTTAAATTTCCCTCTGACTCTAATTCAGTGAAGGCAGGGTAGTTTCCATGTTTATGAAGAGTTGACTGTTACTTGCAAGGTGGAGCCCTGTCCTCTAGGCATTGGACACAGATAACCTTCAGAGAGGAGGAAGAATAAATTAACAATGGCATGAAGAAAATGTTTTGGGACTGGGGAGAGTTGGTGGTTGCCCAATACTGTGAACGTACTTCCTGCCTACCTTACAATGGTTAGACTGGTAGTTTTTATCCTACGTGTATTTTATCATAATAAACAAATTAGTTAATGGGTGCCTACCAGACACAGATTCAGAAATGGAATGAAAAGAATAAAATTGCACAGGAGTCTTTGGCATACATACACAGTTCACAGATACACAAATCTTATGATCAAAATCACATCCACTCAAGAAGACCCCCCACGTACACTGGGGCAAGCCTACAAACCTAGCGGTAAGTCGAGCATCACATTAGGAGAAAAAATAAATATCAGTGTTTAGCAGAAAAAAATTAATATCAGTGTCTAGCCATCCAAAGGAAATCCTCTAAACCAGGAAAGAGATTTGCAGGGACTGGCAAACTAGGACCTGCTTGCCAAGTCCAGCCCCATGCCTGTTTTTGTGTGGTTTGTGAACTAAGAATGGTTTTCATATTTTCAAATGGTTGAGAAAAAAAATCAAGAGAAGACACGCATTTCGTGAGCCATGGAAATGAAATGAAGTTGAAATTTCCATGCCTCTAAACAAACTTTTTCTGGAAAATACCCATTCGTGTAGGTATTGTCCGTGGTGCTTTGGAACTCTAATGACAGAATCAGGTAATGGTGACAGAGAGCATAAGCACTAAAGGTTTTTTCTGTGGCTCCTTTTTTTTTTTTTTTTAATTTATTCATGAGATACAGAGAGAGAGGCAGAGGGAGAAGCAGGCTCCCCCCTGAATAAGGAGTCTGATGTGGGACTCGATCTCAGGACCCTGGGATCATGACCTGAGCCGAAGGCAGACGCTTAATGACTGAGCCAGCCAGGCGGCCTTCCTCTGTGACTCTATAAGAAGTTTGCCAACCCCTGCTCTGGAGGAAGGACAGTCCTTCAGATGAATGGTAGACCATGCCAGAGCCTCAGGGCTTGCGCTGGGGCCACCATCTTGGTCAAGCCAGCCCACGGAGAAAGGTTCATCAAAGGGAGAGAGAGAGTCCAGTCTAGTGCCTCAGACAGGCCTGCTCTGCTGAGCTGCAAGGCTGGAGGCACAGGGGTGGCAGAGAGGACAAGGGACCTCGTGGGTCCTAGGCTCCCATGTGCTCCAACACACCCAGAGTATCTGCTTCCTGCTTTTTCTCCTTTCAAAGCTCTGCATGTGCTCAAGTAAACGTTCTGGGCATACCGGCATCAGAAAGTGGGGGATGGAGGCACAGCTGAGGACCTGGTGGGTACCCAATATTGAATTGTTGGCCCTTCGTTCTTCAGAGTCTCCTATAAGGTAGGCATTATGAGCCCCATTTTATACATAATATCAGCTCTTTTTTTCTTTTTCTGAGCAATTGCCACGGTCCCCAGGGTTCTTCTACGAGCTTTACATACATGGAATCATTTAATCCTCAGGACTAGTCTATAAGTAGGTACAATTACTATTCTCCTTCTATAATCATGATAACTGGGGCCAAGGTGTATGACGTAAGTTGCTCAAAAAGAAAACACAGAGCTAGGATTTGAACCCAGGCGCCTTGGCATGGAGGCAAGGCCTTCGCTGCTCGGCTAGAGCGTCTCTCACTATAGACAGCTCAGAGAGGTTCTGGATTTTTCTCAAGGAAACCCAGATGGTCACACAAGAGCGCCAGTTCAAACCACGCTTCCCCCACTTCAGATCCCATGCTCTTTACCTGATCTTCCCTGCGGCCGCTGGTTCCGAGACCCACACAACCAGAAACTGTCCTTTAATCACGAACCCACTACATCGGTAAATTCTAAATCTCCTCTGGTACCTAACAGTGAATTTGACTAGGAGTGAAGTGAACAGCCGTCCTCCTGGATCCGAGCTAGAGTACTGGCTTTTCAGCTAGTTCTTTCCAGAAAGGAGAAGATCAACTCCGTTACCACTGTATGTAAGACAATGACTAAGAAGATGGACTTGTTCTGATAGATGTAGTGAACCGAGAGAGAGGTGGGGGGGAATTTCCTAGGCTCTAAACTGGCTCAAAAGGCTGGGGAATCGCAGAGGGAAATTTTCCACATGTAATCATATATTCGTAGTAATCTGTGATTCAGGTAGCAAAGACAAGCGCTCATTCTAAACGAAGAGGTATTCACAGTAAACAGCCTAATAAGGGAGTCTGCGTGGAAGGCAGTGTGAAAGTGTGCCTTCATGCGACTCCTGTCTGCCTAACACGGATTGCGGTTTGTCGGCAGCTGCTTGGAAGAACAAGATGCCTTGAAATGATTTGGAAGGCCAGATGCAAAACACCAGAGAGCAAAAGGGACCTCTGTTCCTTGTTTCTTTATGTGTCAGGGGATCTGGCTCGGCAGGTTTAAGGAAAGACTGGACCCCACGTGGCAGGAGAGAGATGGACCCTTTCTTCTCCTTCTTTACCAACTACTGTTCCCTCCCCTCTGCCCCCTGCCCTGCTCCCAGCAGGAGCCAACAGTGTAGACTGGAGATGCCCTAGGGACCTGGCTTTGAAGAATGAGGGAACGATGAATCAGAGCCTTTGGCAGGTGGGTAAATGCTACTCCATCGATGCAAACAGGAATGTAGGGTTAAGCTGGAGAGAATGTTCCTGCTAATTGCACCCAGGGAGTCCCTGCAGCTGGCATTTCTAAAGGGAAAAAAGATCTGAGAAGCTGACAAGGTGGTGGTTAGGTGCCCTTCTGTACATAAGAGCTGGTATTCGTTTTAGTGGCCACATGCAAAAAGATATGACAGCTACCTTTGTTTTTAGCTTTAATCAAATTCCCTCAACCCTTGATTCTATTCTGCAAACACTGAACGGCTGCTTTGAGCCAGGCCCTGTGCCAGCCTCTGGGAGAACAAGATCCATTAGGCACAGTCCCTGATCACAAGGAGTTCACAGTCCAGAACCTTCTGTGGACCTTTGAGGAGTCAATCTCAAGTGTTGAGCTTGTCTACTTGGGCTTTTGAGGGCAGAAATGCAGCAGCCTGGGGCTTACAGCGGTGTGTCCCTCTCCTCCCAGGGGGCCCTTCTCTCTGTTCCTCAGCCACTCAGCGAGCTGAGCACTTTTGATGGCTCTGTAATCTCAGCCACAAAGAGCTGCCCCACCCTTTGTCCCGGTGAAACTCTGGGTCGTCCTGTAATTATCGCCATGCTGCAACCTGGAGCCTCTGATAAGTACAGATTTCCAAACAGTGCTCATAATTCCTACCGAAGCTATCCTGCCAACATCAGCCATAAACACTGGCCTGGGCTGAGGGTTGAGTGCCAGTGCCATAAAGTGAAATTCAGTGCCATAAAATAAACTGATGGAAACTCAGCAACCACCTAGGGTAAGTTGACACACTCCTATCCACACACGCCCCTTCTTCCTGCGGCTCTGACCTCGTCCCTTGTGGGATCCCATCCCAAATTTCTAGAGAAAAGAATCTGTCCTGAGCACAGTGTGTTGAAAAATAAACACGAGCCTTCTGACAGCTTCTCAGACAGATCAACAGGGCCGTGTTGGGTTTCCTCTGGTTCTTTCACGGGAGCACGCCCTGGTGGAGTTTGTACTGGAGTGATCTCCAGCCCCCGATCCTGGGAATTAACCCAGAAGGACCAAGTTTGCCGTGTTTAGAAAGTGAAAGCCGCAGGCATCCTTTGGCAAAAGTTCCCAGACTCTATCAGCCATCTTCCGAACATGCTCTGGCACCCAACAGGTTTGGCAATCTTCTCAGGTTAGCAAAAGATAAGGATGCTAATAAGGAATTTACAAGAATGCACTGTGAGCCAGGTCTTGTGATGAGAGCTTTATAGGCCTTGGCTCCTGGAATCCACACAACCATGAAATGATTGCTCTTATCATTCCCATTTCACAGAGGGGAAAACTGAGCTTTCCCAACTGAAGCCATTGGCCCAAAGGTCACATGTCTACTAGGTGATGGAGCTGGAATGTGAACCAGATCTATGACCACATGAAGGTGTCACAGGCTGGGAGGGGCTCCCCGCCTCATGCTCGTCCACCTTCTCCTGTTACAACGCTCACCCCTGCTGCTCCCAGGGCGCTGAGCAGCACAGACACAGGGAGAAGCACAGAGACCCCAGGCCGCCCTAGTTCCAGAATGTGGGGGGAGGGGTGAAGGCATTCATTTCTTTGTACTTGGCAACAGAGTCTCCCTTCCCGGGGTTTTTGGCCTCAGTACATTCAAACACCTTGGTTCCTGGCCTCCTATCCTTCACCTGGGCAGAGTTTGTCTGTTTCATTGTCCATTTTTTCCCATCTATCCCCAGCCAACTTCCGGCCCCACCTTTTTGTGGTTTCCACACTTAGACGTGGCCATACCTGTCCGTGCACAGGGCATACATGTGTGCGTATATACACAGACACAAGTGTATATGGTCTTAAGTTCTACAATGTTCCTGCACCGTCCCTTCTGTTCTGTCTTCTTGCAGTTGACTGTGTTTTTAAGTTTTCTTCACATTACTGTTTGTGAATCTAGTTTATTGCTTCCGATGGCCCAAGGTGTTCTACCCCTGTGCCTCTCTCTGCGCCCTGATGTGTGTGTATGAGTGTGTGTTCACATGGGTGTGTGCACGTGGGAAATAGTTGTTCATGGTCTGCTAATAGTCACTAAAATGTGTGTTCCTTGAAAGTAGGGACTTTGTATTATAGCTTCAGCAAATAGAACTGTGCCAGGCCACAAGAGGTTCTTAGTAAATATTTGTTGAATAAATGAATGAATTCACTTCCACCACGATTTACTTTTTCTCTGGTGAAGAACACCTAGGGGGTCTCTTAGTCTCTGCTACCGTGAACACAGCATGGAGGGGAGTCTCTGGGTCAGGAGGTATGTGCCTATTGAACCCTCCCTTCCCCCACCCCCGATCCTTCCTTCCCTCCCTTCCCTCTCCCTGCCTGTCTCCCTCTCACTCCCTCTCCCTCTGTCTGTCTCTCCTTCCCTCCTTTCTTTTTTACATTCATTCCACTCAAAGTTCTTTGTCTGAGTCCCCCATAGGCAGATGAAACAAAGGTTGTTTGTGTTCTTTGAGGCCTCACTTCAATTCACTGTAAATGGAATCTTTCTTTAAGTCACCATGATTGAGGCATTAATCCTGACCAGAGACCCAGGACCTCCAAACACATATTTTTAACATGTATTTAGACTTAACAAGTATTTCTGGAGTCCCTCTCTGTGCGAACCTCTGTAACAGGCAGGGAAGGGGTGAGGAGGAGGCATGAGCAGCAGACCCTGTCCTCACAGTGGGGGGCGGGGCAGGGGGCCAACTCAGGGGAGAACCCACAGCAGGACATGGGAGGACGTGGGCAGCCAGGCGCAGACTGGGTGCCTGTGTCATGGAATGCGTGGCTTTCTGGTCTGTTCTAGAAACCACTGGATGCAAATTTGAGAGGAACAGGGTATATATAGTCTCCCGGTATCTCCCCACAAATTAAAACAAACATCGTGTCTCTCTCAGCTTGATGCACGAAGGAGATAACATTTATGCAGCAGTTCTGCCCAAAGCGCATCATCTGAACCTAATCACAAGGAACAAATCAGACAGGCCCAGACGAGGAGTGTTTTAGAAGCCCTTTGTGATTTGACATGAGAGACAAAGCAAGGTTGAAGAGCTATCCCAGAGTAAAGAAGACGAGTGTGACACAGTAACAGCAAACAAAGTGTGATTCTGGATTGGCTCCTGGAACAGGGAAAAGCAATTGCTCTAAAGAATAGTATTGGGTTAATTGGTGGAATTTGAATATGGGCTCTATAGTAGATCATATGTTGTATTAATGCTGAGTTTCCTGAATATGACAATTTTATAGTCACTTTATACGTGTGTGTATGTGTGTGTGTATATACTCACTTTATTTATTATCTATCTGTGTGTGTATATATATATGTGTGTGTGTGTGTGTGTGTGTATATAGATGACCTGAAACTGAAACCTGAAACTAGCTCTTGCAGTCCATCAACCAAAACTAGTCCAAACATAACAAGGAACAGGTCAGAAAAAAGTGAACCCAGGACTTGGGAAAGATAGATAAATAGATAGATAGATAGATAGATAGATAGATAGATAGACAGACAGATGCCTAGTTCCTAGAAGCAAGGGGCAAAATATTGCAATTACTGCAATTCAGTTCTCAGATGGTCTCACAAAAATATCAGTAATGCTACCATGTACAAGAGGAAGAAAAGATTTTAAAAGGTGGCAAAATATTAATAATCAGAGGACCTGAAGGGTGTATAGAGTTCACTGTACTTCTCTTGCAGCTTTTATGAAAGGTGGATTTGTTTTTGGAATAAAAAGTTGACCAGTCAGTCTTGGTGTTATTAAACACGGAGGCAGGCGTGGTGTGAGGCGCCTCACCATGAGCAGGCATGTTACGCCCCCCCCAGGAACCGTCGTCTCAACCATCCAAGTGTAGGCAGAATTTATTAGCACCCTGTCTTGCAGGTGGGGAAACTCACCCAAGGTTCACAGTTAGGAGGCTGAAGCGCTGGGGCTGAAGCCCGGGTGGTTGGCTCCAAGAGCTCCCTCCTGCAGCCGGGCAGGGATTACAGTGGGGACACCTAGCTTCCGTCAAGCCCACCTTCATCCCATCACTGATGGGGTGGCGGTGGGCAAGCTACTAGCCTCGGTTGCCCAAAGTGTTTTTTAAAAATGAGGTTTACATGAGGCGCCTGGCTCGTTCTGTCGTTAGAGCATGTGACTCTTGATCTTGGGGTCATGAGTTCAAGCCCCACGTTGGGTGTAGAGTTTACTTTAGAAAAATGAAGGCTATGAAAGCACTGTTCTGGGGTTAAATGAGGTAGAGCATGTTAAGGACTCAAAAAAGTGCTTGGGGCATAATAAACATATCATCATGTGGAACTTTCTGGAACCTTGGCCCCGTACGGTGGTTGCTCCTAAATTGTATAGGGGACTGAGAGTAATTAGGCAGAAATGAGTCGCCACAAAGATGAAAGCAGGCTTGAGACAGGGAAATTGTTATGTGCAAAATCCACATAGGCCAGGTGGACCTTCCACAGAATGACTAGAAGCCACTGCAGAGCACTGTGGAGTTCTCCTGACCACCTTTGCTTCCTAGGGTCGTGTGGTAAGTATCCAGAGCCAGAACTGCCATCACCTACAGGGAATCCCAAAGGGAGGCAATATTTTGTCTGTCCTATGAGTGAACAGCTCATTCATTTTTGGGTCCTGTCTATGCTGACAGAATCCCCTTGGTAAGAATGCTTGACTCCGTCTCCATCTCTGTCTGTCTATCTCTCTCTAGACACACACACACACACACACACACACACACACACACACACACACACCCCTCTAGAGGTCCTTCGGTCTGAATCCCCCATAAACACGTACAATAACACCGCCCTCTGCCTCTCCCCAGTAACGGCCACCACTCCGCGGGGCATTTCTGTTGGAGATGACACAGTTCCCCCGAGTCCCTGTGACAACCACCCAAGAGGAGAGAACAGGAACTCTGCTGTTTAAAGACAGATAGGTTCAGCAGACTATCTTTGACTACAGTTGTTCCTTTAGGGATAGAAAAAGCTGAAGCTGGAAGTTATTTGTGGAGATTGAATATATATGGAGAATGAGTCAGAGAGACAGAGACAAACAGGGAGACAGAGAGAGAGAGAGACAAAGAATCAGTGAGCAGCCTGGAAATGGATTAGCAACCTTTAAGTCAAGGTTTGGTAAAAGTGATAACTGCAGGTAGCAGTGTTTGGGAAATTTCGGATCAAGGCATCCGCAGAAAGGGGAAATCTGAAATGAGCTCTTGTAGCCCCTCAGCCAAAACTAGTCTAAACATAACTAGGAACAGGTCAGAAGAAAGCAAACCCAGGAATTTGGGCCTTTTTGAGGCGACCAACTTAGCTAAGGGTTTCCTGTTCCTCCTTAGGGCCAGGCGAGTCTGGCGGAGGGTCCTGCCCGGTGTGCTAGGGGCCGGTGGGGGCCTCGCGGCTGGGCTGGCGGGGGAACACGGGGCTCAGACATCCTGCAGAGGAGACACAACTTCAGATCATGAGAGCCTTGGACCGCTACGGCGTGGGTTTAAATTATTTTTAGTTGGCTGCCAGTGAGACGTGAAATGTCCTCAGGGATTTGCTATAACACTCATTAGTTTAAATCTGCCGTCATATCCTTTGCTGTCCCTTGCCTCCACCTTGCCCGTGAACTATGACCTCAACCTAGCCCAGGTTCTTAAAATTTTTAAGGCGGCCAATCAAACTTAGGTAAACATCCCCCACAAGAGAGAGCAACCATGGGCCCGGCTTCCTCCCGAAAGTGCATGTATATATATATTTATGTCAAATGTACAATCACAACCCTTGTGTGTTTCTGGACTTGCCTTATGTTGAAAGAGAACGCTTTGTGGAGGAGCCTGAGTGCCCTGGAAGGAAGTTGCTCAATCTAAGTGGAAACCAAACCCCAGCTCTGGTTTCCTCGGGAAATTTTGCAGTAACTGTTTCTCTATAATTAGTTAGCATGGGCTTGACCAAGGCCCCGGCCTAGACCCCGCCATAGCATAACAGACGTGAGCTGTGTGAGACCTAGAGCCAAGCAACAGGGCATTTGTGCCAACCTGCAGCCCGGAGGCCTTTGGATCTTGCAAGTCTGCCTTTGAAGAAACCAGCCAGTCTGGGAGTTTAGCAGCTTTTTCTCCAAGTCCGCTGAAGATCCAAAAGAAGGAGGAGGAGGAGGGAGGGAGGAGAGGGGCGGGGCGTTTGGTGCAAAGCAGATTCACTTCCACCCATTGTCCCTAACAGACCCGTGTTTGAAAGGGGATTCTGTTTTCAATAAAAGGGGACAAGGAGTTAACGATTACGGATCTGTCTTTGCTTTTTCCCTGATGAGGAAATAAGTCCAGAGAGGTGAAGTGGCCCGAGGTTGTGAGTCTACGGGAAGTGGCCGAGGCTTCTGGCTTCCTGCCCAGGGCCCATTCTCACTACCTAACCACCCCACCCCTGCCACAAATAGCACTGAGGACAGCAGAGTGACAAGTGACAATCCGTCAATCACTCAATCATCTGTTGCTGTCTATTAAGCCAGCAGACTGTGCCGGCACCTTGAGGCCCAGAAAGGCTTTAGATCATGTCATCTTTCCCATGGGTTTCCCGGGGTATGTTCACACTAGGGGAGAAAGCCTGGACCTGCCGGGTTCCCCCTCATCCTCCCACCTGACAGATGGGAAAGTCACAGTAATACAGTAGCTTGTCAACACCCTCTGCTGGGTACTTAGGTCCGACCTTCATCACCCCTCTGCCACCAGCCTTCTCTCTGCTTTTCCAGCCCATGATCTGGCTTCCCTACCCTTCTAATGGCCTCCAGAATTCCCTTGCTAAATAGCCAGTTACTATATCCTCACTCTGCTTTTAGACCCAAGCAACCCATTGCCTGTAGGATAAGTCCATACTCCTTTGTAGGCAGATGAGGCCCTGCAAAGTCTGCCCACGCCTACTTTATGTTCCCTCCCCTCTTGCATCCTCGGATCCAGGCTCACGTCCTCATAGCCCATTCCTATAAACAACATCCATTCCTGCCCACGAGGGCAATGAGAGCTGAATCTTCCATGCCTTTCTGGCATAGTTCCTTCCTCACAGAATGTCTTTGGGACTATTCATCTTCTAATCTTTGAGACTCACCCCAAATGCATCACCTCCTCCATGAAGCCTCCCTTTCTTTCAGCTCAGGTTCCCAGCCCCGAGCTCTGATATCACACAATTGTTCCTGCTCCCACATTTGTTTAAATATCTACTTCTTCCAGAAGCCAGGGCTGGGCATCCAGGGCCTGATTCGCAGTCTGTTTTGCCTAGGGCCTGGTGTAGCTCATCATTCATAGAGTGTCGCTTAGCAAAGATGGGCTGAATGAATGAATGAGTGAGTGGGAAAGTATGATAGAGAAGAGTAAAAAAATGAAGCCAGATTTTCAGGTTATTAAGGCAAAATGCGTAGAGGACACTGTACAGATGCGGCCCCACAGAGAAGCCAACTCTACCCTGAGAATGGGAGGGGTTTGCCCCTGTTGGGGTCTTCCCCCATCTGTTACTGAGCTCCCATCCTCCCTCTAGGGCAGTGCAGAGAGGGCACTCCGGTCCCGGCTGACTGCAGTGATCACAACAGCAGATATTTCACACACTTTTAAAAAAAACCTATTTTGGGCACCTGGGTGGCTCAGTGGGTTAAAGCCTCTGCCTTCAGCTCAGGTCATGATCCCAGGGTCCTGGGATCGAGGCCCACATCGGGCTCTCTGCTCGGCAGGGAGCCTGCTTCCTCCTCTCTCCTCTCTCTCTGCCTGCCTCTCTGCCTACTTGTAATCTCTCTCTCTGTGTCAAATAAATAAATAAAATCTTTAAAAAAAAAAACCTATTTTGATGGTAAAAGCCAAAAAAACCAAAACAAACCAAAACAAAAAAAAAAAACATAGACAGTCTTAGGATGAAAAAATGAAGTTAGCCATAATCCCATGACCTCAGTATGATCAATGGCTATCATTTTTCAATTTCCCAACCAGTCTTTTTCCTCATGTCTTGCAATGGTTAATTTTATGTGTCTGCCTAACAGGCTAAGGGGTGAACAGAGGGCCAGTTCAACGTTATTCTGGAGGTGTCTCCAGGATTTTTTTCTCAAGAGATTAACATCTAAATCAGTAGACTGAGTAAAGATGGCCTCACCAATGCACATGGGCTTCACTCAATCCATGAGAGCCCGAACAGAACACAAAGGCAAAGGAAGGGTGAATTGTCTCTCTCTTCCTGAGCTGGGACGTTCATCTTCTCCTGCCCTTGACCATCAGTGCTCCTGGCTCTTGGGCCTTCAGACTTGGACTGTACGCACACCATTGTCTCCCCTAGATCTCAGGCCTTCGGGTTTGGACCGGGATGACCCCATGGGCTTTCCTGGGCCTCCAGCTTGCAGACAGCCCTCTGTGGGACTTCTCAGCCTCCATAATTGCCGAGCCAGACCCTCAGAATGAATCTCTTTCTCAAACATCGACATGCTGTACATCATAAGCTTAAGCTTATGACAATGTTATATGTCAATTGTACCAGGTAATATGTCAGTTACTCTCCATGATATGGTAATACTACCACAAACTGGTAATATGTCAGTTTAGCCCTCAGTAAACTGGAAAAAAGAATGTCTGTGTACTTATCAATGTCCTATTGGTTCTGTTTCTCTGGAGAACCCTAATTCATGTCTAGAGTTGCATTTATGGTTTCTTATATATAGCAAAGAAGCAGGAAATCAAAATTCTTAGAACATCTCTCTTGTTTCCCTTCTAGGACTCTGCATACAGTCAGCGCTCAGTAAGGAAATTTAGGCAGATAGCTCAAAGGCAACGTCACCATGGCAGTGACCCTTTCAGAAGGAAGCCTGTAATCACATCGCTCCAGTACCCTAAGCTTTTTCTTTCCCTCCCCTTACTTCGAATTTTTCAGTACTCGACCAGTCATTTGGTCAACAAGCATTTAGTGAGTGCCAGTGATGGACTGGGCCCAGTGACGGAGTAGGACTAGTAAGCCAGTCCCCATGCTTACTGTCCTGTGGCTTTGCTGGCCTGCAGCCTGTGCGTCCACCCTCGTCACAATCCTGCGGCCCCAGAGACCCCTTGAGACCTTTTATTGGTGGCTCATCACTCAGCACTTATCCAGTTCAAACGAACAGTCCCTGTGTACTCAGGTCCCTTCTTTTGTGTGTGCTGCACCCAGAAGCAAAATAATTGTCCAGCTGTCCTGGGAACAGCCAACAGTTGGGATTGTGTCAGCGAGTCTTTGTTCAGTTTCTATAAAGGATGGTCTATTAGGTAATAATCCGTTCCAAATGGAAAACACGCCTTTCATAAGGCCTGAAATTAATTATTGCCACATCCCCTTCAGGCCCACAAACAGTTCTTTCACTATGAAAGAACAAGCCTCACTAACTAGAAGGAGTCTCAAAAACATCTTTTCTAGCTTTAAAAATCATGGGATCTGGGGCGCCTGGGTGGCTCAGTGGGTTAAGCCTCTGCCTTCGGCTCAGGTCATGATCTCAGGGTCCTGGGATGGAGCCCCGCATTGGGCTGCCTGCTCAGCAGGGAGCCTGCTTCCTCCTCTCTCTCTGCCTCTCTGCCTACTTGTAATCTCTCTCTCTGTCAAATAAATAAATTAAAAAAAAATCTTTAAAAAAAATCATGGGATCTGGCCTCAGAGATAAGCAAAGGATGACAGTGCGTGAGGAGCGCTTCCTGAAGAGAGGCAAGCCACAGGGAGCTGGTGTGGGCAGAACTGGGACCATTCTTAAAGGGCAGCCGCACTTCTCAAACTGCTCTTCGATGCAGGGAACATCAGTGAGGCTGGGCTTGTGAAGAAGAGGCTGTCACAGGGTGGCGCTTGGGGGAAGGCATTGCCTAATGCAGGTGAAACACTGTGTGAACTTAGGAGGAGTTCGTATCATATCCTGACAAGAATCACATGAACCTGTGGCAGGTCAGAGCTCTTCAGCCTCCCCCATAAACTCACAAGCCCAGGATGAGGCAGGAAAGAAACCAGATTTCTTACATGCTAGTGTTCCTGAAGGACAGGCAGCTAATGAGGGTGTCCTCTGGAACTTTCTGTAAGCAAACACACACACACACACACACACACACACACACACACACACACACACACACATTGTCATAAGCTGAACTCTGTCCCCCTGATATTCCTGTGTTGAATCTTGACTCTCAGTACCTCAAAATGTGACTGTGTTTGGACACAGTACCTTTAAAAGAGGCATTTAAGATTAAATGAGGTCATTAGGGTGCTAATCCACTCTAATTGGTGTCCTTATAATAAAATGAGATTAGGACACAGATTCACAGAGGGAGGACTATGTGAAGACAGCCACATTAAAGCCATGGAGAGAGGCCTTAGAAGAAGCCAAACCTGCTGAAGGGGAGAATATGCGACCCCAGAATGTGCTGCTTTTTGATTATTTTGAGCTGAAGGCAGTCAAGACCCAGAACATTCAGAGAAGTATTGTTTTCTCTCTCTCAATTGCCTAGAAGAATTTAAATGGAGACCTGGCCTCAAATGACAGCAATGGCCAGAGATAACATTCTTATTTGAAAGATGAACCTGCCAGGGCACAACAGCATCTGCTCTTCTCATGGCCTGTGCTGTGGATCACGCTCCTCCCACTCAAAGCCCCAGGCCTCTACCCGATCCTTAGCTTAGGATGGCACATAAGCCTCAGTTGCCTAACTCCCTTAGGGTCTCATATTTTTATGGGGCTCCTGCATGTACAAAGTTAAATTTGATTTCTCCCTGTTAATCTATCTTATTTCAATTTAGTGGATCAGTGAAGAATCTAGAGGAGTAGAAGGAAAATATTTCCTCCCCTACATGATCAACACCTTGATCTCAGACCTCTAGCCTCCAGATCTGTGAGAAAATTAACTTATATAGTTTAAGCTGCTTGGTCTGTGGTACTTTGTGGAAGTCCAAGCAGATTAGTACACCCACTCACACACATTCGCACACCCTCACACACATAGAAACTCACATAGAAACATTCTCAGTCTCTCACACACACACACAAACTCACATACTTATACACCATCCAGACTCATGTATTCAAATACACTCATACATACATCCTCATACACTTATACACACACAAATCACACACGCTCTACACTTATCCACCCAGACATGCTTACACTCACCTCAAACACACATGCTCTTGCTCACACATATCACACAGACTCACACTCTCACACTCACACACTCATCCACACAGACACACACTTATCTCCCATCCCCACCCACACCATCTGTGTAATTCTTGATCCACTCACGCACCCACACCTTACCCTCACACACACTTCCTTGAGCCCAGAAACTTAGGCTGTTGTGGCTCAGGCCTGGATTGAGGCCTGTTCCCTTATTTTGCTCTGTGTCAAGTTCATTCCTCTTGGTAGAACCTTGGATCCATCCTGGAGCCCTTTGCCTGGAGTCTGAGTTCTTGCATCTGACACTCCGTGGGTGCCTGATACTTTTCTCTCCTGTCTCCAACCTTGGCCTGGACAGGAGCTTGGAGGCCTAGATTCTGTTGACCACAGGCAAGGAGCAAACACTCTGAGCCTCAGGATCTTATCTCTAAAATCAGTAATGTAAGCTACCACATTGTTTCTTAAAGTGTGATCCCCAGACCAAGAGCATCAGGATCACCTGAGACTTACTAGAAATGCAAATTCTCAGGCTCCACCTAGACATACTGAATCAGAACCTCTGAGGGGTAGAGCCCAGAAATGTACATTTTAATGTGTCTTTTGGGTAGTTCTGATCCAGGCCAAAGTTTGAGAACCGCTAGACTGGAAGATCTCTAAAATTTCTGCTAGGGAATAAACCTCCCAGACTTGCTGTATGCACTGTGTGGTAATTATGATGGGCATTATTTATGAAATGCCTTCAATGTGCCCATTCCCTTTCAAACATTATCTCTACAATCCCCTAAAAGAGGGATCATTAAAAGTGTCTCCCAGATGAATGAAATGAGGCCAGAGAGGCTAAGTAACTCACAGGGGACACACAGCTGGAGATGAACAGGAGGAGGATTGACATGGGGCAGCCTCACTGTGCGATCTCTGTGACCCCCATGGGCTACCACAGCAACAAGTGCCTGACTTCCTCCCAGCACTCGACGAATGTCATTTTCTGGTGGTCCTGTGACCCAACGGTCCCTCCTTTCCTGGCATGGCTCGCGTCCAGCTCCTCCCCACCCCTGCCCCCAGATTCACCTTCCTCTGATTTCCACAGTAGTGAACACCTAGGCATCCCCGCCACTCCCCGGGTGCCACAAGTCTTGGAGTCAGTTCCAGACTGTTGAGGCCTGGAAAGAAACGCATCTTTTCTCCTCACAACCTCTGCTTAAAAGAAAACCTCCTGCAGGCAGATGTGGAGACTATCAGACCTCACAAAATTCAAATACCTGTGGGAGAGATGCTTTCGTATTGTTTCCCTAGATGAAGCCCAAGGCCTGTGGGCACTGAGCAGAAGGCGAGCCCTCTCCCGGGACAGGTGTGTGTGGGTAGCTGGATCAGCCTGAGGCACGCTTTGCCTCTTTCCAGTTTTAGTGAGGTGGCCCCACCTGGTCCTCTCGCCCCAACATCCTGCTCTTCTTAACAGTGGCTGCTGAGCTGTCCCCCACCAAGAAGACAGGGCTTTTGTCCTTTCACTGGCTCTGGCCCTTGGCCACACATGCAGAAGTGCCTGATCAATATTTGTTGACCGACTGACTGAACGTTGTCGCATCTCTTGGCTTCTACCTCACTGGCAAACTTCACACACACACACACACACACACACACACACACACAAATACACACTCCAACGCTCCAGGGCTGCTGGAGGACAAGGAGGCCTTGACAGGGGGAGGGTGATGAGGGGCTGAGACCAAAGTGTGAGGGACCGGGGGTGGGGGTGGGGTGGGGTGAGAATGGGTCTTTGCACAGTTGAGTTCTGGAGGAAGAAGCTACGCCAAGGCTAAAGGAAAAGTATCATAAATTGGAAATCAGGCCTGAGACCCAAGAACGATGTTTTTCAAGTTATGGGTGAGGTTCACTTACAAAATTTAGGATTTGTGTCAAGGGCAGAAAGGTCACTGACGTGGGTGAAGAGGGCCCCAGGAGGGCACACTTCCCTGGGAGTCTGGGTTCACTCCAGCTGTGGGTGGCCTTGTGGCCCGGGCTAATTTGGTAACACGCAGAGGCACACCAAGTGGCGGGGGCGGGGGCGGGGGCTGGACTTTCACCCGAAGTGACGCGAGCTTCAGTTCCGCTTTCCGTCTGCAGAGAATTCCTGCCCTGCTTGTCATTTCAGGGAAGCGTGGCTTTGCATCACAGTGTGCACAGGGCGCCTTGCCCAAGATTGCATTGCAACACGACAGGGCAGAGACTCCACGCTTTCTGCAACCAGATGAAGACCCAGTCCTCCTGCTCCAGGCTCCTCCTCTTCACCTGGGCTTGGCCTCTCCATTTCAGTGGGTCATCTGGAAATTCCCAGTAGTTCCATAACCCCGGGGCCCAACCATCAGCAGCATGGGCTTGGTTCACCTTCCCTTCCTATGCTGCCCAGGGTCATCTTCGTCTGGGACCTGCTCAGGTTTGAACTGGTGCGCCACTACTGCCCTCTAGACGCAGGTCATGGTCGCTGAGAGCGGCTCCCAAACAGGAGTATTGTGGACAAAACCCCGGTTAAGCCAGGCGGCCCAAGACAGCGATCCATCAGCTCCCTTGCAAAGGTCAGCTTGTGTGTGAGGTTAACAAGGTAACATTCGTTGAGGGCGCACCGCGCTCCGGCCCTCCGCCAGCTGCCTTCCTGTGGGCAGGTCTATCAGTTCTAAATGAGGACACGTGGCTGGGGCACAGGCTGGCTCCCTGGAATGCGATCACAGGGAAGTGAACTGTCCCAGTGATGGATTTACTCAGTACTGGCCGAGGCCGCATGACCAGTATGATCCAGCTTCGACAACAGCCTGCCTACTCCCGTTGTGCTCCCTGCTTAGGGTTGAGCCTGCCTACTCCTGTTGTGCTCCCGGCTTAGGGCTGTGCAGGATGTCAGCCGGGGCTCTCCACCACCAGCACCCAGCAGGGAGAGTAAAGTTACAGGTGCTGCGTTCCTCCAGCTCCGCCCAGCCAGGAGTGTGGATGCCTTCTAATATTCTTGTACAGCAAACAATACATTTTGTTGGGAATTTAAATAACTGTGAAGGGAGCCAAAAGGTGCAGGCTTCCACTTACTAAAAAAAAAAAAAAAAAGTCCTGGGCTCGTCACGTGTACCATGCTGACTCTATCATTAAGGATACTGTATTGCATGTTTGCAAGTTGCGAAGAGATGTTACAAGTTTTCATCACAAGGGAGAAAATATGTAACTCTATATGGCCATGGATGTTATCTAGATTTAGTGTGGTGATCGCTTTCCAATGTATGCAAATGTCAAATCGTCACGGGGAATACCTGAAACTAATATAACGTTATCTGTCAATTATAGCTCAATAAAAAGAATTTTTTAAAAAACAGCCATGAGGTTTTGTCACTAATATATAAACACAGGGTGGATCTTTGAGTAGTGAATGAATAATATGAAAAGAACACGGCAGAGGGACTCTAATCATTAACCCCATGCTAAAATTCCTGATTCTTCTACATGTTCAAAGTACTTTTTAAGGGCACCTGGGTGGCTCAGTCAGTTAAGTGTCTGCCTTCGGCTCGGGTCATGATCCCAGGGTCCTGGGATCATGTCCCTCATCAGGTTCCCTGCTCAGCAGGGAAAACTGCTTCTTCCTCTCCCTCTGAATGCTGCTTCCCCTGCTTATGTGCTTGCTCTCTCTATCTCTGTCTAATAAATAAAAATCTTAAAAAAATAAAATAATTTCAAAGTACTTGTTAATAATGAGCAGATGATACACTGCCCTGGGGAGAGGAGGTTTTATCTTTGCTTAAGCTCCAGATGTCCAAGTAAATACTATAAAAAATGAAATGGATGACCAACAAGTTCTAGCTTTTCAAAATAGAGGAATTATTCCTCAATTGTATCACCAGGATGAGTCAATGGCAGGAAGAGCTAAGGAAATAAAAATATTAAAGGAGTCAGTCATTAAGCTCGTGGCTGGGATGATCATAAAACCCAGGTAAAATGAGTAGAATATGGCATCTCCATGGGGTGGCCAGTTTCTGGCCTCTGAAGAGGGCGGTTCAGTAATCTGACCTTCCTGCCAGGACCGTGGAACCCACTGAGGACAGATGCCCACAGCAGCTGTTTCCTCCTCAGCTCCTGAGCACCCCACATTCTGCTGAGAAGTTTGCTTAGCTTAAGGCTGCTTTACTTCCCACTTTCCCTTTCAAGCCAGGGTCACTGGATTCTCATATGCAAATAGCTATGAAGCCTTTCAGGGCAGCCTGATGCCTTCCAGAACACAGAACTCCTTAACAAACAAAATCCCACTTCCCTTAAGATATGGGCAGTTGTCTCCATTCCTTTTCAGCAAGAGGGGAAGTATAAAATATTTATATTCATTAAATAGAATCATTTGTCCTAAAATAACATGTCCGCTTACCTCCGGGCGGAAAGTGTCATCTGTCTATACTTAGGACCCTGGTGCCTGCTTTCTGAAGGAAGTCCTCAAAAAGACGTGACCCATGAGCCGGGGGCAGGAGATCAGAAGCTTCTCAGCCCCTCCACTGTCCTTGGCATGGGGGTCTTGCTCGCCTCTCCTGCTCCTAGAGGCTGCTCCACGGACACAGCCTCGAGATAAGGATGTGCTGTTGAGAACATCTGTCCGGTCCACGGGACTGAAACCAGTGACAGCCTCTCTCTGTATAAACTGTTAGGATCTGGTGAGCAGGTGTAGGAATCCGTTTGCCTTGCTGGCGCCCAAGATGAGCCTTGTATGTAAGTTCCCTTTGTGCATTAAACCTGACACCAGGGGCGCCTGGCTGGCATAGTTGGTTAAACATCTGCCTTCGGCTCAGGTCATGATCTCAGGGTCCTGGGATCGAGTCCTTCATCGGGCTCCCTGCTCAGCGGGGAGCCTGCTTCTCCCTCTCCCTCTGCCGCTCCCCCTGCTTACGCTCTCTCTCTTTCAAATAAATAAATAAAATCTTAAACAAACAAACAAACAAAACCCAAAAAACACCTCTCAGTCACCGACCCAGAGTAGCCTGCCTCTTTCTTCGGCCTCCCCCTGACCTCTGTGTATGGCGCCAGTTTCAGATCATACTGGGGAGGCTCCCACGAGTGTTAAGAACCAACACGGTCCGGCCAAATCACCCCCTCGGTGAGCAGGCAGGGGCCACACTGTTCCCTCACCAGGCTCGATCGCCAAAGCCGGGTTCTCGACTCCCGAGGCTCACGCCCGACCTTGTTTCGGGACTTCCCTTGCACTCGGTTTATGTGGCTCCGTCGTGCGATGATGCAGGTATGATTCGGGAGTCTGCCAGCACCACTGCGGACTCCCCCGCCCTGGGCGCGCACAGCCTGGACCTGCCCCCATCTGGTCCCCATTTAGTGACACCCAGTAAATAGTGGCCAGCAGTGCTCATGGCTGACCTGTGCCCCCCTGGGGCTCTGCAAACCAGCTCTCATAAGGCTACTCTCTTCTCGGACACTCGGGAGGGCCAGTGAGGACAGACCCCCACTGTCTGCCCGGGCGTGCTGTGTTCCGAGTTAAGACGCACCTCTCCAGCCCACACTGAAGGGACAGCAGGCTGGCATGTGGGGCCACGTCTAGGCAGTGAGAGAGTTTGGGCTGGAGGCACATTTATTTCGGGTGGGAATATGTCAGCTTCCATTGTATTTGCCCCATTCATGAGTCCATCCATCCATCCAATACTTACGGTGTGCCTGTCTTGTCCCTATTATTTACCTGCAGGACTCCAGGCATCAGGAAAGCAAAGAAGAATAAGACAGAGTTCTTGCCTGCAAAACACTCGCAGGCCAGTGTTGGATGTGGACACATAAATAGGTCATTTCAGTGCCATGTGAGAAGTGCCCAGGAAGGGCGAGTTGTTGGGTGCAATTGGCTGGGGTGATGACACAAGGGAGAAGGGGAGCCAAGGTGAAGATCTCACCCACTCCTGGGTCTCCGGGGGCCCCCGAGGCAGCACTGGGGAGAATGGCCTGTCCTGCTGAGCCTTTTGCAGGAGGCCTTCATCCCCAAAGGGCAAGGAGCAGGTGGCCCTCCCCAGAGGCACTGGCTGATACAGCCACAGGTTCCTCTTTGTCAGTTCCACATGCTGCCCTTGTCCGTGGACAGGAACTGCTGCAAGGCCCTCGTGAGCCATGGCTGAGCAGCTCTGGAGATGGGGTCAGTGGCCCATGCACCCCAGGGGGACAATCCACAGCCTCATCCTGTGGGCGGCGGCTACAGCAACACTCCTAGTCAGCCTGTTGGGGGAGCATGGGGCGCAACAGGGACAGGTCTGTTCCTGCAGGTGTGTGCACCTGCCTTCCCCTCCCCCGCGCCTGCCAAGGCGCAGCCCGTACCCGTGACCTTCAGAAGGATGGAGTAACTCCACAGTCACCACAGAGGTGAAAGGGAACCAAGGAGCTTCCTATTTTCAAGATTCTGCAATCAGCAGTATGGGGACCCTCTTTCCTCATCTCTCGAAACTACAAATTCTTTAAATTGTAAAGGTAACACGCTTACGATAAAGCACTCCAAAGACAATAGAGGATAGTCTACAATGGAAAGTTAAATCCTTCTTGCTAACCCCACCAGCACCCCACCACCCCCCACCTTGAGCCACTGTGAAGAATTTCTCCTGTCTCCTTCCAGGCCTTCCCTACGTGCAAATACACGCGCTTGGTTGTTCCAGAATGGGTAGTAGGATACACAGAGTTCTGTGACTTCCTTATTCACTTATCTTGGCATTTTGGACATATTTCCGTGTTACTCTAGCTACCCAATCTCCCTTTCGTTTTAATCAATCCTTCATCTCTTTTTAAAGTCAATTGATTATACCAATGAAATGCCCTCAACCAGAACTGGGTGGGGGCTGTCTGCCTCCTTACTAGTGAGAGGAGGCAACAGATTGAAGCAGAAATATCATTAGACAGATCAAGCCTGGAATTCTGGCATGCTAGCTGTGTGGTCTTTGGAGGTGTCTTAACCTCTCTGGGCTCAGATGACACAGCAGTAAAAAAAATGATTATATATATGATTTAGGCTAAGGACCAGAGTACCATAATTGCTCAGGAATTATAGTTCTTCTTAAATAAATGGGGAGACTTTCCATATTGATGGATTGGAAACCTCAAGGTTATCAAGATGGTGATTCTCACGGCACCTGGGTCAGTGCATTAAGCGTCCGACTCTTGGTTTCGGCTCAGGTCATGATCTCAGGGTCATGCAATCCAGCCCCACATGGGCTCCGTGCTCAGTGAGGAGTCTGCTTGAGGGTCTCTTTCTTTGCCCCTCCCCCCTCAACTGTCTTTCAAACAAATAAATCTTTATTTTATTTTTTTTAAGATTTTATTTAATTATTTGACACAGAGAGAGATCAGATCACAAGTAGGCAGAGAGGCAGGCAGAGAGAGAGGAGGAAGCAGGATCCCCGCCAAGCAGGGAGCCCGATGCGGGCCTCGATCCCAGGACCCTGAGATCATGACCTGAGCTGAAGGCAGAGGCTTTAACCCACTGAGCCACCAAGGCGCCCCACAAATAAATCTTTAAAGAAAAACAAAAAGGGGGCACCTGGGTGGCTCAGTTGTTGAAGCAACTGCCTTCAGCTCAGGTCATGATCCTGGAGTCCCAGGATCGAGTCCCGCATCGGGCTCCCAGCTCCATGGGGAGTCCACTTCTCTCTCTGACCTTCTCCCCTCTCATGTTCTCTCTCTCTCAAATAAATAAATAAAAAATCTAAAAAAAAAAAAAGAAAGAAAGAAAAACAAAAAGGATGGTGATTCTTCCCAGATTGATCTATGGCTGCAGCTAGATCCCTACCAACATCTCATAAGGTTCTTTTTTCCCCCAGAAACTTTTTCAATGATTCTCACCTTGTTGCCCATTGGAGTTACCTGTGGAGAGCCCAAAAGAATACTGATCCCTGATCCCAGCCTCAGAGGCTCTGATTTAAAATGGGGCTGGCACTGACAACATGGGTTTGAGTAGGGTCACCAGACTGTGCCCATGGGGCTGCCGTTAGACAACGGTGCAGGCTGGAGTCACCTGGGAGGTCTCCTCACCTGAACCTCTGGCAGTCAATGCCTGCTGTAGGCTGGGGCCTCAGTGGGACCACCAGGTCAGACATGTACACGTGGCCTCCCCATGTGGCCTGGGCTTCCTCACGTTGTGGGGGCTGGGCTGCCAGAGAGAGAATCCAATGCGACCAGGAAACTGGCTTATGTTGCACAGCCTAGCCCCATGACAAGGTGGTATGACAAGGTGGCCCCTCTGTAGTCATGGGCCCCCTTAGATTCAAAGGAAGGAACCTAGGCATACTTCTGGGTGAGAGGAATGTCCACATCACATCAACACAAAATTGTAAGAATATGTGGGATGTGACGCCTGGGTGGCTCAGTTGGCGAAGCATCTGCCTTCGGCTCAGGTAATGATCTCAGGGTCCTGGGATGGAGCCCCACTGTCGGACTCTCTGCTTAACAGGGAGCCTGCTTCTCCTCCCACTACATATAGATTAAAGCCTTCTGTAAGGTAAAGAAATCCCAAACCCAAAATCCCTGGGATGTATTATTTGCAATATAGGGGTCAAAAGGCTAATTAACATAAAAAAATATAGGATGCTTATACGTCAGTAAGATTGTTCCAACCAAAACAAACAAACAAACAGAAAAACAAAAAACCCCAAAAACTTGTAGGGACAATTGATAAAAGAATTTACAATGATAAATATACATTTTAAAAGTTGAATTCAACTAAGAGAATGTAAACTTTAATAAACAACCACCCCTCAATGTTCATGTGTCTGACTGGCAGAGATGAAAAGAAAAAAGAACTTGCCAAGAGTAAAAATACAGGGCGTAGGTGCTGGTGGAACTATAAAGTGGTACAAACTTCTGGAAGGCGGATGGACAGTATGTATCAAAAGCTTTAACATTTTGAATAATATTGAGTCTTATTCTAGAGAAGTGAATGGACACTTTGACAGAAGTACAATGTTGTTTATTAAGTGTTATTTACCATAGCAAAAAAAAGAGAGAGAGAGAGAGAGAGACAGACAGACAGACAGAAAAGAAACATTCTAAATGTTTGTCAGTAAGTCTGTGAGAGTTGATCGTCCATTCATAGAATATAATACTATTATGGGCATTAAAAGTAATGTTCATATGTTCATTTTTTAAATGGAAAACAAAAATACCAGAAAGTATATTAAACAGGATCCCATTTTCTGTTATATACATTTTACAATATACACATAACACAACTGTGTGTGTGTGTGTTTACATTTCTGGGATAAGAAATCAATGTATTAATGGGATGATTTCTAAATAGTGAGCTTTCTGGTGATTTCTTTTTCTTGTACTTAATCTTGACTTTCCAGTTTTCTAAATGTAAATGTGTTAAACACAAAGAAATAAAAGTAAAGTACCATAAAAAATTTTTTAAAAATTAAAAAATACAGTAAAAATAAATCTTTATCTAATTTCTACTTAAAATGTTCGATAAAAAGGGAGGTGGGAAGGATGTGTTGAGTGTGGCCTGTACAGCAAACCAGATCCGGAGGCAGCTTCTCCTCTGATAGTTACTGACTTTGAGGAGTTACCTCACTTTGGGCCTCAGCTTCCTGACTCATGCAAGGGACACAATAAATTCAACTCCACAAGATTATCGTGAGGAAGGAATCCCCTTTTGCATTTACATTCATCAAATGAAAGTTTCTTCCTGGAGGATCCTTACAGAGCTCCCTTCTCGACAGTCCTTAATATTTGAACCGATCATTTTGCACCACCTGGCATTAATATCTCCTAAGCACCTAGATACACACTCACTGGGTGAGGACAGGTCTTGCATGGCACCTGCATTTCCTGGAATTCTGTGGAACCCTCCACTTAGATGCACTGGGAACCTGGTCTCCGGAGGGGTGAATATACACTTCCACGTACACGCAAGCACACTTAGGAATACTTCTGTGTGTTTCTCCCAACGCGGACCACACTGCTGTAGCAGGGTCACCACGGACATGTGTAAACGTCGACTGAGGAAGACAGGACTCTGAGAGGAACTGCACTGGGCTGTGGGGTAAATCTGCCATTAAAAGGCTTGAATACCCTGAGAAATTGTGACATTTAGACTTCCTTTGGTAGCAGATGAGGCAACTAACCAGTATTAGGAAAGTTCTAGAGCAGGACGATGGGAAAGCCTGAGCAGAGTCTTTTGGGGAAGTTATCTGGGCCTCCAGGCCTGGGAGCCTCAACCTCCACCCCACCCCCCGCCAAGCAGGCATCGGGAAGCTTTTCCTGCCCTCTAGTGGTCTCCTCTGGAATTGCCTTTGAGAAGACCCACCCAGGAGTGGAAACCTTGAGCGTCCCTCAGGCTGTCCCCTAGGCTCATTTAGTTCCAGCTCGCTTCAAGCCAAAGAGAAGCCAACCGCAGAGCCTGTTCTTTAAGCCCCCGACCCTGAGATGATGACCTGAGCCAAAACCAAGAGTCAGACAAGCCACTGAGCCATCCAGGCGCCCCATGGTGGCGGTTCTTTAAATCTGTGAACTGTTGAACGAAGCAGGAGAAGCCTTGCTGGGATTACTAGTCAGACCCCAAAACCTTCAATTCCTCAGGGAAGAAAATTCAGTTGCTGTGAGTACTGATGCAAAATGGCCGCGGGCCCAGGTAAGGAGATTCACTTCGCTTTAGGACTGCTGACTGAAAGAAGAGTATTTACACAGCCTGCCTTTTAGGACCCAGCATCTGTTCCCTCTGAGAAGCCTTTTTATTTTTTTATTTTTTATTTTTTTTTTTTTAAGATTTTATTTATTTGACAGAGAGAGAGATTACAAGTAGGCAGAGAGGCAGGCAGAGAGAGAGGAGGAAGCAGGCTCCCTGCTGAGCAGAGAGCCCGATGCGGGCCTCGATCCCAGGACCCTGAGATCATGACCTGAGCAGAAGGCAGAGGCTTAACCCACTGAGCCACCCAGGCGCCCCTGAGAAGCCTTTTTAAATCAGTTTGCCCTTATTATTTATTTTTTTAGGTGTATAACATAATGATTCGACGATCATATACATCATGAAATGCTCAGCACGATAAATGTAGCTGTGATCTGTCACCGTGTGTCAACGGAGTTATCACAGTATTGACTATATTTCCTATGCTGTACTTTTCATCCCTGTGTTTTTATTTCCTTTTTGGATTCTTAAATTATACATGTGTGTGCGTTGTGTGTTGTGTGTGTGCGTTTGTGTGTGTTGTGTGTGCGCGTTGTGTGTGTGTGTTGTGTGTGTGTTGTGTGTGTGAGGTGAACTGATCATTTGAGGCATCAACCTCTGGGGTGTCCTTTCTCTCTCCATCCCACCCTGAGAGACCAGTCACTGAGGCTCCATGTTCCAAGGAGGGACGTTCTTAGGGTGATAGTGAACAAGGGTATGAGCTGGAAAAGAAGTGCAAGGCCACACCTGTGGGCAGAGGAGGGCTCAGAGCAGAGGGGGAGGGGTGAGGTAAAAGGAAGAAGCCCGCTGACTGCCCTGTCCCCCTCGGGGCGTGGAGGGACAGCTGCGCCTGACCCCATCTGCACAAGGGGTGAGAGAGGGCTGAGGGAGACACTGCAGCCCCGGCAGGCCAATGGGCCGGGGTAAGGAGGCTGCAGAGTGACCCGTGAGGACCACAGGACCAAACACTCCAAGACGCACAGAGGGAGACCCTGCGAAACTGAGCCGCCAAGCACAGGCACCACCACTGGGGTGGAAGGCCAGCCTGAGACTGGTTGGGGAGGGGCGGGGGGCCTGGCCTGGGGGCGTCCTAAGCAGCAGGTCCACCAGCTGCAAGGAGTTTAGATTGGGGCCTGGGGGGGATCCCTGAGGAAGGAGGGGTTCAACAAGACTCCTGATTATGACTGAGTTTGAACCCAGAGTGACTGAGAAATTACTGCATTGAACTAGAATTCCCCTAGAGTGAGTTGTCTGCCGATGCAGGGCTCCAACTCTGCAAATCAAAATGAGCTATGGAACAAGTAAGATTTTTTGGTGTACATTTTGTGTACACCTGCAGAATTTATATGTACTAGTTATGCTGTAACACATATCCTAGTTGGATACGAGTATATGAGAGATGATTATGAGATAGCTTTTTACCTTTTTGGGGGTGGGGGGACAAAACTACAGACAAACATAGTCAACAGTAGAGATCACCAGAGTTACAAACTCCTGTATCAGTGAGGATTTCAACAAAAGATAGATGCGCTCCCAGGAGGATAATCTGAGTGGAGGTTAAAGTTATGGCTGGGGTGTGGGGAACCAGTCTGAGCAGTCAGTGCAGGGGTTGTTACCTCCCTGATGCCCAGAGAGACCAGGGCAGGAAATGGTTCTAGGGACGTTGGCAGGGTGGGAGTAGGGGGTAAAGAGCTGTTCTCACTCTCTTCTTTTCCCGCTTTGCCTGCTAGGAAGCCAGGGGTCAAGAGAGCCATAGATGCTGTTCAAGTGGTTTGGCCTCTTGGGGTTCAGATCAGGATGAGGAGAGTAGATGGACAGATGGACAGTATCTGTCGTAATCCCATATACCAACACCCAGATGCAACAGGTGTTTCCACTGCTGCTGTAACCAGTCACCACACATGCTGTGACTCAAACACCACCATGGAAACTCTCCCAGCTGAGGTCAAAGCCCAGGGCAGTGTGGTTCAGGCGGGTCCTCCTCGAGGCTCTCATGGGGTCTGCAGGGCCACACCCCTTCCCGGATGCTCTGGGGAAGAACCCGCTCCCAGGCCCATTCAGGTGGTGGCAAAGGACCTGGTTCTTTGGGGTTGTAGGACTGAAGTCCCAGTTTGCTGTCGGCCAGGACTTGTTCTAGCTTGTAGTGGTAACCTTGGCTCATAACTGCCTTCCTCCATGCTGAAGACACCCAATGGCCAGTTGTGTCCTTCCTACCCTTCAGCCTTATCTTGCCTGCTTTATATTTTTGCCTCAAATGATTTTTCTGCATTCCTCTTCTGGCTGTCAGGACCCATTTGCATTGTCCAGGATAAAGAATCTCCCTGTTTTAAGGTAGCTAATAGCTTTAATTCTATCTGTGAAGTCCTTTCGCAGAAGTACCTAGACTAGAATCCTGGAATCTTTAGAATGTACCCAACTACTACAGTGATCAGCATTTGGCCAATCTTCGGTCACAAGCTTTTTTTCTTTTTTTAATTACAGTGATTAAAAAAAGCAACTATACTGACGTATAACTCATATGTCATACAACTGACTTATTTAAAGTTCACATTTAACAGTTCTTGGTGTATTATATTCTTAATTTTTTAAAATTTTGGTAGAATACATATATATACAATATATATATTACATGTATGATAAAATTTGCCATTTTAACCATTTTTGAGTGTGTAATTCAGTGGCATCGAGTATTTTCACAGTGTTGTACAACCATCATTACCATTTACATCCCAAACTATTCCAGTGACCCTAAATAAAAACTATGAAACCATTAAGTGACGACTCTCCGTTCTCTCTGCCTCAGCCCTGGTGACATCTAGTCGACCTTTGGTTTCTGTGAATTTGCCTAATTGAGGGACCTCATACATGTGGAATCATTTCATAGTTGTTCCTTTGTGTCTGGCTTATTTCACTTAGTGTAATGACTTCGGATTTCATCCATGTTGTAACGCTCTGAAACTTCTTTCCTTTTAATGGCTGAACGTTCCATCATAGGAGTAGAACACTTATTTATCCTTTCATCTGTCGATGGGACTTGGGCTGTTTCTACCTTTGGGTATTGAGAAAATGCTGCTATGAACACTGGTGGACAAGTATTTGTTGGAGCCCTTGCTTTCAATTCCCTTGGGTGTGTACTTAGAAGTAGAATTGCTGATATGGTAATTTCATATTCGGATTATTAATTGGCTATCATCTCATCACAAATCAGCCCCCAACAGTAAATCTCTTCATTCAAACAAAATAAAGATCTTTTTTTAACAAAAAAATTGTTTAATTTTCTGTACTGATATTTGTACAGCTGTAAACTCAAGGAATCGTCCAATACTTGTATAAATCTGGGGGAACAGTTAATAAGCACCTTCAGTGGGTTCCACAGTTTAAGAATTTAAACTTTTAGAATGATTCTAGTAAAGTGAATAAAACAGTTATAAAAACTATACAAAATCATGACAAACATTTGATATAGAGGGCTTGATATGGAATGATAAATACATTAAAAAAGCGAAACTAATTTGGGGGTTGGGCTGGATAAAAGACCCATGTATTCCCCAAATCATGTGATTTGGGGGAACTTATTTGGCTCTCATAACAAACTCCAATTATTCAGGGAAAGGCTCTTTCCCAATCCAGGTGTCACTGGGTTGCTGAAGCAGACAAGGACAATGTAGGGAGGAGGGACGGGCGGGAAAGAATGAGCTCACTGAGTTTTGCAGATAAGGGGAAGGATCTCTGCTCCAAGGAGAAAAACAAGCAAATTCTTCCATGTCCAAGTGTAAGTGTTCTTTGGCAGAAGGTACCATTTTCTCTTTGGGATTATTAAAGAGCTTTTCTCATTGCTGTTGTTAAAAACCCCTCTCTACCCATTCCTCTTAATCAATCTCTTTGTGAGACTTTCTGCTGCGCCTTCTCTACTCCCTTACCCTAATCTTTCCCGACTCCAACCCCTTATACTCAGCTTTCAATCAAAAATTCCTGATTTTGCAACTCTGGGTAGCAGCTGATAAAAGGTAACATTAGCTACTCGTCTGGCCTAGAGATGTTTCTAAACACATAAATATGACAAGGTGGCAGAGGTCCCTTTAATTACACCAATGAGCAATCAAGGGTCTGAGTCAGCAGGAAAAATACTCAATCTCGCCCTCTTCAATGAGAAGACAGCCAGCGAGGGCCACGAGCAGAGGGAGAAACAAAGGAGAAGTGAGCTCATGTTGCCTGTAAGTCAGCTCTCACCAGTCAGGGAGGGAGGGGAGGGCCTGTTGGGGAGGGGGGGTCATCACTGGTACCAGCCCCCAGCTATGCCTGATGTAGGGGGGGGGCATCAGGTGCCAGCTGTGAGACCAGGCCACTCAAGAGACCAGATGCTGGGATCCAGGTGCTTTGCGCAAAGAGGAATAAGTTGGTAACAATTGGTGTAACTTAAGTAAGCACTTCTGAAAAATCCTCATCCTCAAACACCTGACTCTACACCTTGAAATTCCTACCACTGGACACTCTTTTGACTGAAGGCTTTGCCTACCAGAGGCTACTGCTGAAGTGCCAGTAATTTATCTGGGAGGGGCTGCCCCTTACCGCCCACAAGTGTCCACGCAGCCCTAAGACAGGGTGGGTTTTGAAGGAAGGGCAAGGTTTGCTTGCTGTGATGGGGGCCCTGGGCAGGAACTCGGGGGGAAAAGCTAGGAGGATAAGGAGGGAAATCAGAGCACCAAGAGAAAAGAGGGGGAGGGTTAACTCCCTCCTTCATTCCCAGCCTCGCCTAGGTGGCCCTGGCTGGTGTGCCAGGGAGATAACAGGATGGCAGGTGTGTCAGGGTGAGGCTGAGCTCTTAAGGCCACATGAGAGGGGGCAGCTCAGGCCTGGGGAGGCTCTGTTCAGCACTGGGGTGCTAAGTTGGGGAAAGGTTCCAGAGCACTGGGACGGGCATCTAATCTACTCCTCCCTTGGGAGGGTTTTCTGTCTGTGTGTAGGGGAAGAGGCTTTCCCGTTCCGGAAACCCAGGGTGTATGTTTTGGGGAACAGTGAGGGGAACACTGTTGGGGCTCAGGCTGGTAGGACCTGGGCGTGGTGGCCACCAGGTCAGAGAGTTTTCAGTCTGGACCCTTTCAAGTAGGGTGTTGCTGAATACTTGCAGAGGGAATGAGGCACTCTTGTCTTCATTTCCGCTCGATACAGTCAACTCCCAGCGTGTTGTCAGGGCAACGGCAGGTCCTGCTTCCAGGGGTGGCCAAGCAGAGGTGGGTGCAGCCACCATTGTTCACCGAGCAATAGTTGTGACCTGGAAAAGGCAGAAATCAGCTGCCCCGTAAGAGAACAGCCTCCCTATTAGCTCCCTTTTTGGTTTCCAGGGGGCTGAGCACATAGGTGCTCCAGGAATAGGGAATCCTCCTCACTAAGGATTCAAGAGATGGGCAAAAACATTATTTCCCAATTCCTGAGTTGGGAGACTGTGCAGATTTACCATCAAAGCTACTGAATGGGACTCAGGGAGGCTTTTCCATCTTGGATTATAACATGGAGCTGGGATTTTCAGCACAAAGCTCACTCTGTCTCGCTTGTCCACTCGGCTTCACACTGGACCGGGGCGGGCAGTGGCGGGGGGAGGTGGGAAGCCAAGGAGTGTGAGTCTGGGGAGAGCAGATTCTGGAGCCAGGCTGCCTAACTCAGCCCCAGCCGTGCCTCTGTGAACTGGGTGACTCTGTCCAGGGCTTCAGTTTTCCTTATTTATAAAATGGGCACAAGCCTAGTACCCGCCTCGCAGGGTTGCTGTGAGGATGAGTGAACCAACGAGCACATGGGTTGCTGGATGTGAAGTACCCGGCTCTCGAAGTAAGCACCTCGTGCATGTTCGGGATTATTAGGAACAGCAATGATTACTGTGGTTGTGGGGCCACATGGATGGACTTTTAAAGCAGCAGAGAACGTAACACGGATGCTCCTATTTGGAACCTGAAGACTCAGCCCAAGGTGCAGTGCTTTCCCTCACCCCAATCCACCGTCTCCACCTCATCCCCTGATGTTTTCTACTTGGCTCACCCAGTAAATAACGAAGACTCGTGATGGAAGGGACTGGGTTTCCCCTGCCCCGTGATCAGGGCTGTGAGGGGCCAGACAAGTAGCAGGCAGGGGTGTGGGCTCACAGCCCCATGGCACCCCCAACCCCTGAACAGTAAGAGCACAGGTGAGTTACCCTCAGGACACTGAGACAGAGCCATGGTGATGCCATATAGTCGCGTCTGCTTGTGTGGCTGGAAAGTATCCGTCTCCTTGGAAATCGCAAGATCTACAGCGACCACGGAATTCCTATGAAACACCAAAGGGCAGAAGGTAAAAATATATCTGATGGCTTGAACCTTCTGTCTTCTGTGGTTTGGGGGGGCAAACTGGAGGCCACACAGAGACACGCTGTCCTGATTTCCTAGCCATCCCTCCTCCCTCCTGTGGAGGGACAAGCCTGCTCTTCTCTGGCTTCTTGAAAAGGGACAAAGATGAGCTCAGCTCTCGCCTCAGCTCTGAATTCCAAGCAGGGAAAATGACTTTCTCTCCAGATGCCCCCGGCTGCAGCTGCTGCTTGGTTTGACCCCTCCTTTGTGCAGGAAGGGGTGGTCAAGACGGGGCTGTGGGAATACTGCAGTTTCAGAAGCGAATGGAGTAGGGGCATGGCGTGGGCACGGAGCCCACCTGCCGGGGGACCCCGGGCCAGGAGAGAACAGAAGTCCAAGGAGGTGCCCATCTAGCATCCAGACGATACACAGCACCTCCTGTCCCCCACCCCAGACGCCCCTGGCCCTCGCTCTCCTTCACCCTCCTCTCCTGCCAAGCAGAAGGGCGAGGCAGAGGATGGACATCTCTGGACGCTGGAAGGTCATGCTAAGAGGCCACACGGGGAGGGTTTGGCCTCCCAGAGACAGGGTGGCAGGGCAGGATCCCCAGCCCCGGCTGACATACGTCTTCCAGTCCGTGTAATACAGATGCTTCCCGTAGCTGGTGACTGCGAAAGGGTACTGGAGCCCTTCGAGAACCTTGCGTCGGCCCGACTGGCCGGGCTTCAGACACTCCATCCTATTGGTGCCTGTGTGGAAGGAAAACAAGGCGACCATTGTGCACACAAGAAACGGGCCCTTTGTGTCAAGACGAGTAAGGAGGGCAAGGGTGAGAGAGGTCAGCGCGACGACGACAGATCCTGGAGAACACACGTGACCTGCTCTTCGACAGTGGAGAGCTCTCTCTCTGCCCTGCCTTGCCCCTCTCGCTGGTCACCCCCCACCTCTGTGGAGAGAGGGAGGATGGAGAACCCAGACCTGGTTCCAACGTGGGCGGGAGCCGAGGGGCCATTCCTTGCTCCCACCCATTCCCGGGCACCGAGTAGGAATGACGACATCCCGAGCTCTCGCTCAAGTCCCCACCCCCTGAAGCCTCCCAGGCCCTCCGTCCCCGCACTCAGAGCCCCCACCCCGGACGCGAGATGCAGTCCCCGCACCCCCACCCTCCGTGGCAGCTGACAGTGCTGGAACAGGGCAGGACCTCCACAGACACGTGACGGATGACCAACCTGCTCCCCACGGAACTCCCGCCCACATCCCTTGCCTGAGGGACACCGCAGGGCAGGGGCCTCATGGCAGGACCACACGCCTGTCTCTTCCTTGGCTCCAAGTCCTGCCTGAGCCCTTGGGGACAGATGCGAGCTAGAGGAATATAAGTCATGAACTGCGTAAAAGATAGTATCAGGAAGAGGACCGGCTCTAGGGGTCAGCACGCTTTTTCTCCAAGGGCCAGATGGTAATTAAGTTAGGTTTTGTGGGCCAAAAGTCAAAATTGAGGACATACTGGAGGCATTTATGTAACCTTTTAAAATGTAACACTGAAAAATGCAAAAACCATTTATAAGATGCAGGCAGTCTCAAAGCAGGTGGCTGGCAGGATCTGACCCACGGGCTAGAGGATGCTGAGCCCTGATCAAGAAGGCGAGAACTCACCCTGGACAGCGAGCACCAAGCCTAGAGAAATAACCCACTGCAGAGCAAAGATGGGAAGCTATTCTTGTGCAGGGAAGTAAAAGAGCTATCTCACGCTGTCTTCCCAGGAATGGATACTAGCCCATGGTGGGTAAGAATAAATGTTTAAAGAAAAAAAAAAAAGCACTGTTCCAACCCCAGGAGTCAGGCCCGGGGCTTTCGGTCACCTGCGTCCACCCAGCAGAGCTGAGATGAGTAGGCATCGAACGTCAGCCCATTGGGCAAGCCCAGGTCATCCTGCACGAGAATCCTCCGGTTTGAGCCGTCCATGTACGAAGTTTCAATTTTGGGGCTATCTCTGTTCCAGTCGGTCCAATAAAGGTTCCTGGAAGAGGAGAAGGAGGGGAAAGAGGCAAGGGAATAACGATGATGGATGAGAAGTTTATGGAAACAAGTTTAAAGGAACCCACGATGAAGACATTAGCAGACGTTCAAACACAGGATGGCTAAAACGGGTCTGGAGGCAGTAAGACAGGTCCTTTGCAAAGAGATTTGGATTTGGTTCTCTGTTTGAATTTGGTTACTCTGTCACCAATGAATTCACTTCCCTCCAACATAACTGACATGTTCTATCTCACTAAAGCGGTTCAAAAAGAGAGCACAAAACAGAATATTGCAACTGAGACAAACACGTGGGAATTCCTATCTGCTGTCCCTACACAGGGGGCACAGCATCTGCCATCAGGGAGTGGCCACGGGACCACAGAACTAGGGACGTGGCCTCACAGGGAAGGGATCAAAGTGTGAAGGCGCTGAAGGCCTGGTGTGTACGATTCAGAGCTTGCTGCAGGGAACAAGAGAGAAAGATTTGATGGGATGACAAAACCCGGGAAGGGGTCTTCCAGGGGTCCATGGTGTGCTGACCTGAGCCCCAGGGATATATTTATGCTCCTTGATACCCTTCTAGGGTTAATGCAACACAGGTGTTGATCCACATTCAACTCAAATGGAAATAACCAACTTCTGAGCTGTCAACTTATAGAGTCCCTTCCTGAAAGACTTAAAGGTAGAACATGGGGTCAAGTCCATGGTCATGGGGAATTGGGATAAATGTTCTATTCACTGCGCATACCTCTAAGCCACCCACTGGGACCTGTTCATCCTGTGATGCATTCATTTCAGGAAAGCAATGCCAGAGTTAGAGCCTAACGTGTGAGAATATATAAAAGAGCAGCAGCAAACGGACTAGATGCACGCCCTGATTTACACCGAGTTACCCTTGCACGGAGTCCGTTACAATGCCTCTGGGATTCACCAGATCAGTCTCAAACAGCACCCGGCGCTGGGTGCCATCCAGCTTTGCAACTTCTATTCGATCCAAGTGAGAATCCGTCCAGAAAATGTTGCGGCCAAGATGGTCAAGGGCAATGCCTTCTGGACTTCCAAGATCTAGAACCAAACACAGGACACTTCTGGGTTTTTTCAGCAGGTGAGATTAGGTTTTTCTGACGACTCAGTGTTATTCCACATAGTGTTCAATCCTTGCGCTTTGGGCAAACAAATGGGAATGTGGAATGCTTGTTGTCTGTAAGTTAACCAACACTCAATATGATGAATTAAAAAATGTTGCTCATTCACTTGGCAGACATCTACCCTGGGTACCACATTGGGAACCAACCCACCATCACTCCTCAGCTGTGGCCCTGGCTTCCAGGAGCTTGCAAGCCATCATAATTCAGACTGAGTTCTGGTTTTATGGGACCATGGAGGTGGACACCGGACTTAGCCTGGGGAGACCCAGGAAGGATTTCTAGGGGAGGTGATGCCTTTTGAAGCTGGCTCCCAAAGGACCAGTAGGAGTTTGTCAGGCAAAGATCCTAGACGAGGGTTGACAGGTAGTGGGATCAGCACATGAGTATAAAGGAAGATTGGACATGGCTTGACGTGAACTATATGTAATTTTGGACAGCTGGAGTCCATGAGAATGGGAGAGCCACCAGAGATGAACTTAGGATGCCCATGTTAAGGAGCTTAGAGCTTAACCCACAAGTAAAGGGGAGGCATGCGAAGATCTTAAGATGGGAATGGAACAAAATAGATTTGCCTTATTCATTAGTTATTGGGGGAAAAAGAGGCACCTCAGAGAAGTAATAGCAAGAAATCATAGCTGTTATTTCTTTAATACAAGTATTAGAAGTGCAAAGAAGGGGTGTCAGTGATCACAAGTAAAACTCCCAGAGTCCTAACTAGGTTATAAGTGACTTTTTTTCAAGCCAGGCATTGCCATACGGTAAGCCAACTGCAGTGTGAGCCTTCAGTGCCCACCTAACCTCAGCACAAGTTCAATACTGCAGTGATTCCCTGACTACATATAAAAGCAAATTAAATATTAGATCCCCACCAGGGTTTTACTGGTCACTTAGGATTCTTTCCTAATCTTACTGATTTGAGAGTTAAAGGTCACTTAGTATGGCTGGAAGCCAAGAAGGGGAAGAGGCCGAGGATGAAGCTACCTATCCAAGGAATCCCGGGTTTGAGGAAATCATCCCCGCACTGTGTTTCTTTGTCAACGTGTAAGCAGTTCAGACCCTTAGCTCTCTCATAGCAGCCTTTCCTCCTAATATGACCTTGACTGCAGATGCTGGAAACACCAAAGCCCCACCCCCCCGGAAAGGACCCCTGCCAGAGGAAGTTTATTAAGAATGAGAAACAGCCCTTGAACAGGTTTTTATTATTCAAACTAGAAGTAGAAATCTGTGAGGTATTACAATATTTCCCACATCCCTAGGGGAGAAGGGCCAGTGAGTCTGACCTCTGCAGACCTCTAGTGTCTTTCAGACAAAACCAGAATAAATCATTCTGGGCTGCATCTGGGGCGAGCACGTCCTCTGCCAGTGACACTGGCACACTCAGACACACGACAGAAAAGTCGGGGGAAAGGCTGTTCAATGGCACTATTTCACAAGACACCAGGGGCACCCAGAAACCCTGTGTCATTCTGTCTCCTTGTGAACAGCTTCGGTCCCGAATCGAACCCAAGAGCAGCCAAACTCTTCCAACCAGGAAAATACTTCTTCTTCTTCCTTTTTTTTTTTTTTTAAAAAAGATCTTATTTACTTATTTGATAGAGAAAGATACAGTGAGAGAGGGAACACAAGCAGGGGAGTAGGAGAGAGAGAAGCAGGCTCCCTGAGCAGCGAGCCTGATGTGGGGCTTGATCCCAGGACCCCAGGATCACGACCAGAACCGAAGGCAGACACTTAACCGACTGAGCCACCCAGATGCCCCCAGGAAAATACTTCTTTTTGAACTATCACACCAAGGGAAGGTCTGGAAAACCTCACCCTTTACTGTGTCGTCAGGGCAAGAAGGGAAGACGGCAAGGCAGTATTTTCTGTACTGCTTACATCAAGAGGAAACAGATTATGATACTTATTAAAGATACTTCGTTAGGAGTTTAAGTCAAGGAAGGAGGGAGATGCTTAGCATTTGGACAGCATGAAATAAGAGCTCCCCATTCTACCTTCACTCAGTAGCAAGGCACCAACCATGACAAAGATTGAAGTGGAAGTTTCTTTCTCTCTTTTTAAATAAAAGAAAATTTATCCCTGGTGATCCTTCCTCTACAAAGGTCACATTCTAGTTTCCTTCTTTATTTTCACAGTGGACTTCTGCCTGGAATGTTCTTACTGAGTTTCAAGCTTTCTTGGATGATTATCAGTTCCAGAAGCAACAGGAAATAGCAGTGATGACTTGCTCCCCTCTTCCACTGGGTTTGGAAGTCAAACCATAGATAACAGCAACATTTTTAACAGAGAGAGAAGACGCAAAAGGGCATTTTCAAAATTCTGCTCATTAAGCCAAACTATGAAAACTGGCAGACTTTATTTAAGAAGCACCTTGGCTTCTAGAAAAGGATGCGGGATCTGTGTCCGAAGCTAGACATAGTTAATTCAATCTCAGCTTGGTTCCTGCTCCTGCTGCATCAGCTTTTGTGAATGAGCCAAGGAAGGGAAAAAACAAAACAAAACAAAACAAAAACTGCCCCACAGGCTGTTCCACAGACACAGGGACCCTTCCGGAATATCAATTGTTATGGAAATATTAAATTGGAAAAGCAACATTCAGCCCCACATTGAAAGAAATACCAAGTGAGGCTCATACATTTTGAAGATGTATCTTTGATTTGAGTGTTCTGCAGAGGAAGCAAGATGATTTTATACAAGACCTATCATTGGCAAGACATCTTTTGATCGAAAATATCTGCAAGTCAACTGATGAGTTACTGACTTAGCAATATGTAATATTTGACCTTTTCAGTAAAAGGGAATTTATACAGGTTCTTGGGTCTTTAATCTTGATAAAACAGATCCATATAATATAGTCACGACTTGTTGAAGGTAGACATTACAATAACGCAGAGTCCTTGACTTAAATTGACCTCTATAAATTAAGGAATCGAGGTTAAATGTTTGGGCTGTGCCAAAGTGTTACACACTTCATTATCGGTAATGCAACTAAAAATTGAGGAATGTCTATGGAAGTTCAGCCCGCTTTGCTGCACTCTGTCACAGGCAGTCTGAGCAGATGCCATGGGGGTATGGTAGAAAAGACCCCCCACCCCCACTCACCATGATGTCACAGGTTTAATGATAACTTTTGACTTGAAAACCGTCTTGGGAAGAGACAACTATCAGAGATGATATTTGCCAATATGCTTGTGATCCTCCTAACTTTATGATGCATCTGCCTAATGGAGCATATACCATGGGGCAGACATTCTGAGAATCAATTCTAGGCTCAACAGCCAGAGGAGAAATGTATATCCAAAGTGGACCATCGAGTTTGGCCCTTATTGCTCATTAAAACTTGCTAGATAAGCTTTTAGAGAAAGGCATGGGCACTTACCTGCTTTAATTTTATTCTTCTTAAGCTAGCAACAAATCCCAGCTAAGGTGTTCACGATTTCATGATGAGTCTTTGGAGGACTTTTCAGAGAAGGCTAGATAGGGTGGTGTTGAGGCCAAGAAACCATTTCCACTCAAATCACTATATCTGGTATGCAACCACACACTCCACCCCTCTGCTCTCCTCCAAGAGCCACTTGGGCTACCAAAAGCCAAACCAAGAAGGGAGAGTGGTGTTTGCTTGCCCACCTTGTCGAATGATAGTGGTTGGCTCTCCACCATGCAGACTGGCTCTCCCAATGGAAGGCTCACTGATGTCGGTCCAGTAAACCACCTTGTCCACACAGTCGAAGGCCAGTCCAATGACGACTTTATCCTGGAAGTACAGAGAGTGTAAGAGTGGCCCACTTACTAGTATCTGAGTGACCAACGATGGTGGGAATCTTTCACATGCTTACGGGCATCTGGACAAGTTGTTTTTGTTTTTGTTTTTTTAAGATTTAATTATTTATTTGACAGAGAGTGAGAGACAGGGAGGGAGAGAGCAAGCACAAGCAGGCAGAGTGGCAGATGGAGAGGGAGAAGCAGTCTCTCCACTGAGCGGGGAGCCCAATGTGGGGCTCGATCCCAGGACCCTGGGATCATGACCTGAGCTGAAGGCAGACGCCCAACTGACTGAGCCACCCAGGCGCCCCATAGACATCTTTTTTAATGACATGTCTTTAAGTCTTTAGCCTACTTAAAAATGTTTATTATTGAGTTGTGGGAGTTCTTTACGTAGTTCAGATAAAAATTTTTTGCATTATACATATATATCTGTGCGTGTGTATGTGTATATATATTTCCACTCATTATGTAGTTTGTTTTTGCACTTTGTTTGTTTTTGTTTTATTTTGTTTTCATTTTCTTAATGGTGTTCTTCAAAAGCAAAAGTTTAAAATATTTATTAAGTTCAATTTATTATTGTTTCTCTTATGACTAATGCTTTCTATATATCATCTAAGAAATCTTTATCTACCTAAAGATCATTTTTAAAAAAGACACAAATAGGGCACCTGGGTGGCTCAGTCAGTTAAGTGCTTGCCTTCAGCTCAGGTCATGATCTCCAGGTCCTTGGATTGAGCCCCAAGTCAGGTTCCCTGCTCATTGGGGAGTCTGCTTCCCCCTCTGCCCCTCTCCCTGCTCGTACACTTGCACATGCACACACTCTCCCAAATAAATAAATAAAACCTTAAAAAAAAAAGAAGTATTGGAAAGGAAGAGGTAAAATCACCCTAAGACAATTTTATTGTTTATGTAGAAAATCCTGGGGAATCTATAAAATTATTATAACTACCAGTTGAATCCGATCCAAGGTTGCAGGGTACAAGGCCGATATAAAATGGTATTTCTACATAGTAGCGAAAAATATGTAGTGTTTATAACAGCACCAAGAACAATGTATTTAGGAACAAATATTTTTTTTAAAGATTTTATTTATTTATTTGACAGAGAGGGAGAGATCACAAGTAGGCAGAGAGGCAGGCAGAGAGAGAGGGGGAAGCAGGCTCCCTGCCGAGCAGAGAGCCTGATGCGGGACTCGATCCCAGGACCCTGAGATCATGACCTGAGCCGAAGGCAGAGGCTTTAACCCTCTGAGCCACCCAGGCGCCCCAAGGAACAAATATTTTTAAATGTGTAAGATTCATGTGTGAATACTATATGACATCACAGACTGAAAATAAGGAAGACTGAAATAAATGAAGAGATAAATTAGTCTAATGGATTATAAGATTTAATATCACTAATGTATCATTTTTTTCCTAAATAGAGTTAGAGAGTCAATGCCATCTAGACCAAAATCCCATGCTTTTTTCCTTTTGGTAGAAACAAGCTTACTCCAAAATATCCATGGAAATGCAAAGTGAATATATAAAGAACTCCTACAGCTCAGTAACAACAAGCAAGCCAATTACAAAATGGCAAAGGATATGAGTAGACATTTTTCCAAAGATACACAAATGGTCATTAAGTGCGTGAGAAGATAAGATTATTGCTCATTAGAGAAATGCAAATCAAAACCACAATGAGACACCACTTCACTTTAGGGTGGCTACTATTAAAAACCAGAAGATACTAAGTGTTGACAAGAAGGATGAGAAATTGGAATCTTTGTACTCTGCTGGCAGAAATGTAAAATAGTGCAGCTACTAAGGAAAACAGTATGGCAGTTTCTCAAAAAATTAATCTGCAGAATTGCCATATGACTCAGAAATTCTAGGCCTCGTTTATGGTCAAAAAGAGTGACAGCAGGGACTTGAACAGACACGTGTAGACACATGTCTACAGCAGCATTATTCACAATAGCCAATGGGTGGAAGCAACCCAAGTGCCCATCGATGGAAGAATGCATAAACAAAACGTGCTAAATATATACCATGAGTATTATTCAGCTTAAGAAGGAAGGAAATTCTGACACCTACCACAGCATGGATGGACCTTGAGGACATTCTACGAAGTAAGCCAGTTACAAAGGATAAATACCACAGGATTCCGAATGCATGAGGCACCCTAGAGGAGTCAAATCCATAGAGACAAAAGTAGATTCGTGGCTGCCAAGGGCCGAGGAAGGACGGAGTTATCATTTACTGGGTACAGAGTTTCTGTTGGGATGACGAGTGGTTGGTGGTGAGGATTGCACCATCATGGTGAAGTGGTTAAAATGGTAAAAATACACAAAAAACACATACGTTGAAAGAACACAGTGAATATTAATCCCGTTGTTTCCACACCCTCCTCTCCACCTGTCCCACCTCAGTTTTTTGCTTTTCATAGCCTCACTTGACATTCAGGCTCCGCCCTTCGTCTTGGGCGACAGTGACTGTCACGGGGGCTCAAGCCACTCCCGCGACCTGAGCGCCTGCGCCAGAGGACACAAGAATGAAGACTGTCCCTGAAGGGATTTGTATTTCTGAGAAGCGGCAAAAGAACTCAAAGATCACTTATTCATTCCGCAAATAGTGCCCGAGTGCCAAGCACTGTTTTGGCTCTAGGACCATGGCTGCGAAACAATTATGTCCGTGAAAGAGATGGACGGTTGCTGGTCTTGGGAGCTTATGCTCTTTGTGGGAACATATACATCAGATACAGAACATACATGTTGTTACACAAAGTATCAAGCAGTGCTATGGTAAAGACAAACCAGGACAGGGAGACAGAGAGCAGTGTGGACGGGGCCAGGACAGGCTTCCCAGAGAGGCGACGCGCCCGGAGAAATGTGAATGAGGTGAGGCAGGGAACTGCCCAAGTGTCTGGGAGGGCGAGGACTCCAGGCAGAGGGGCAGCAAGTGCAAAGGTCCTGAGATGGGGATGTGTGTGGTGTTTCATGGACTGGCCAGAAGGCCAGACGGCTGAAGCTGCTGGGGTCAAGGGGTGGATGGTGCCAGGCAATAGGGTGCGAGAAGCGGCTGGGGGCCGTGGGAAGAACTGGATTTTATCCTGGGTGAAGAGAGAACCCATCAGTGGGTTTTGTGTAGGGGAGGAACATGAATCCAATCAAGGCTAATGACAAGAGATTTTGAAAGGTCTCTTCACTCCTTATGGGACCTGAGGTTCCCATAAGGAACCTCGTTTGGCTCCCCTAAGGAACCAGGTTGCCCCGGCAACCCTGACCAAATCGTGCCAGAAGCCCCCAGGTCTCAGGTTGCATTTCTTGCCAAGGGAGCGGTCAGGATTGCAGATGAACCTAAATGGCTCTCCAGAAGTGTCCAACCTCAGACAGCTTGGATGGCTCAGTTGGTTAAGTGTCTGCCTTCGGCTCAGGTCATGATCCCAGGGTCCTGGGATCGAGCCCCACATTGGGCTCCTAGCTCAGTGGGGAGTCTGCTTCTCCCTCTGCACCCCCCCCAAGCTTGTGCTCGTTCTCTCTCTTGCAAAAAATAAACAAACAAACCCTTAAAAAAAAAAAAAAGTCTAACCTCTAACAGACAAAATGCATTTTTGACACCTTGAAAAGCTCAAAGCCGAAGCCTGTTTTTGCCTCAGGGCAGATTGAAGGATCTAGAGTTGATGGTGGGCCAAACATGAGCCACTGTACTAATTCAGCAGGAACGGCAAGGTCGGACCTGGGAGAGGCACACAAACCAGACACCTAACTCCTGTGACGCCCCCACCCAAGGGGTCAGACGCCACAGTGGTCTCTGGAAGGCCTTCCTGCTTCTGCTCCCATCCCCTCCCTGAGCTCCGCAGGCAGCTCAAGAATAGTGGCCCCATCCAGAGATGGACACCTGGGGTTAAACGGAAATCAGGAGGCTCTGAGTCCAGGGGTCAAGCCCCAGGGCTGGTCTGACGACCCTGGGCTTGATTTTCCAGGTCAGTGAAGCAGAGGCTGTCACCCAGGGCGGTCAGCCGGCACTCACCGGGGCGTGCAGCAATGTCTTGGCTTCTGTCTTCTGCATGGTGCTTCCTTCCAGGGGGAGGCGCTCTATCTTCCCAGTCTGAGCAAAGAGTAAGTGGGTCCCAGGTGGCAGGGGGATCACAGCGGTAGGAACAGAGGGTCCGTGGTGAATCGGGGGAGCCACTGTACTCAGACCTGGGTGGCAGGAGAGGTCAGTGAGCAAAGCCTAGGTGCAGCAGGAATGCACGCACCAATGCATGCGTGTGGGCGCACGCACACACGCCCGGGGTCATGCCACCTCGTGGCACCACAAACAGCACAGCCACACAATGCCCACTGTACCTCTCAAAGCACAAGGAGCAGAAAGGCCACAAAGGGCATTTGTGAAGAAGATAAGGCAAAGCATGAGTTTAATATTAAAGGTCACGTGAAAAACAAAAAAACGGCTTAGCCTTCCCTTAGAAATGATGTAACCATTCCTGCCCTGCTTTGGACACGGTGAACCAAAAGGACAGCAAGAGCAGCCCCGCCGAAACCCCTGCCCCCGGGGAGCTCACACTCCAGGGAAGGTGCTGGGCTTCCCAAGGCTGGAGGGGCTCTCAGAGCAAACCTGCCCTACCCGCCCTCGCAGACCCAACCCAGCGAGTGGGCACGCACCCCTCCTGGCCTTTCAGGAACAGAATGATGGTCAGGGGCTCATTCTGACCAGGTTTCTGACCTGGGCTCATCCCCAGGTTTGGCCTCGCCTCCTAAATGCTGCCCCCGAAGCCTGGCATGACTCCCCGCCCCCGTCCCCCAAAGAGAGAATGTCCTGAGGAGGGACAGGCAGCCCGGCTGTAGGGGGAGGGGCCTGGAATGGACCAGTCGTGGCCCTTCTGGGGCTCTGGCTCTCTTCAGAGAGCTGGACCCGTCCTCACTGGGGCCATTTCCACTCCTTTCTCCTGCCTGCCTGTCTTGCCCATTGTAGCCAGTCGGTGACATAAGCCAGGCTGGCTGACTTCTCTACCATCTCTGGAGTCCATCCCTCCTCTCCAAACTCCCTGCCAGCACACGGGTTGGTCATTCCCTCACCTGTTAGGCACCTGCCGGGGCTGCTCACTCCAGCTCAGCCTCTACCCATCAGCCCGCGGTATTTCTAAAACCCAAACCTGGTCGCATCAATACCTGCTCAGGACCCTTCCCGGGCTCCCGGCTGTACTCGGGATCAAGCCCAGACCCCTCTGCTGGGCATCGAGGCCCTCCCCCGGGCTCACCTCCTCTCTCCCACCTCTCAGCCTGCACCTGCCTGGAATCGGCCCCTTCGATCCCAGCCCCCCAGAGCTGCTACCTCTGCCTCTGCTTGGTAACATATTGGCTCTGTAACACCTTCCCCAACCAGCCCACCGCCCACGTAAGCCTCTGGGTTTCTCCATCCCCTCCTCTCTAACGGAGCTCCTCTCTCCCTGCCCTGGCCCTGTTCACCTGTCCCACCAGGTTCCGGGGGGCAGCTCTGTGATTTCACCCTCTGGACCCCCAGGCACTGACCCCAGCATCGGAAGCTCTGCTCTGTTAACGGCTGCATGAATTAAGGACCACTTCTTATTCACTTAGCAGCCTCTTAGCAGCTTAGAGGATCAATCCTTGATCATTAGCTGAATTGAGAATGGAGATTCAAGGACTGATGGTATTTGATTCTGGCCACTTTCAACAATGACCATCTCCGACATTTGAGACAGAGGCGGGATTTTAGAGCCGGGATCCATCCTAGAGAGGCTGAGGCAGTATGGGTCCCGAGCAGCACAGCCCAGCCGGCCTCACGCTCCCCTGCCCCGCTCCCGGCCCCACACCTTCCAGGGAAGGCCTTCGGTTGGCCTCTTCCAAGCTTGCCACAGCCCAGCACGCAGCCGGAAGGCCAGGCGGCCACAGCAGGGAGTGTGCCCTGGGGGACCCACAGCACACATACCCTCTGCTACCCACACACTATGGCTGCAGCTGGTCCCATCAGCATTTGTACACAACAGGTGTGCACAGAGAGGAAGAGAACAGGTATGGGGGGTGGCGACAGAGGGATGGAGGGGGTGGAGTGCACATGTAGGGAGACAGAGAAGAGGGGTGCAGAGGGCAGGGGGGAGGGAATGGGGTCCAGGCTAGTGGGGCAGTGCAGGATTTAGGGTAGACAGAACGTGCCACCTGTGTCCTGGGCAAGGCACCCAGGGATGCTCACGGCCATGGGGACTCTGATCCCTGAGGCCCTTCTCAGACCCAAGCCCAGCACAGCGCTGCCCTCCGACTTACAGGGGGGCCTCATCCCGGGCCTGGTCCTGGTGCCCTCCAGCTCCCGGCCGTCACGATCCACGCACCAGCACTGGCCCGTGCTGCCATGGCACTGGGTGGGCACGTAGTGCCCGTGCTCATCACACTCAGGGACGAACAGGCCGGGCCGCTGTGGGACCATCACCCCGGCTGCTCCGAGGATGTGTTCTCTCTCCAGTTGGCATCGGGTTTTCTCCATTTCTGCAACAGAGACAAGCACAGGGAGGCGGTCAGCTGGGTCGCTGGGCGGGAGCCCCGTGCAGGACGCAGACCCATGAAAGCTGATCGCTGGGTTTTGTGTTGCTCATTTTCTAAAATTTAAAATATATTATTTAATGGATGTCTCGGTCAAGAAGATATTTACATTTTTTCTCTCCTAAGTGATTTGTTTTCAGTTTGTAAACATGGAGGCAAAACAGACAGAACATAAAATTCCTTATTTCGAAGTGAGCCCTTTAGTGCCATTTAGTATGGTCGTGATATGACATCGAACCACCATCTCTATTGGATTCTGATCCACTGTCCTCGGCTCCAAAGGAAAGCTCATACCTGGAAGCAGCATGCTCTCCACTCCTGCCTCCTCCCAGCCCCTGGCAGCCAACAACCTGCATTCTGTCTCCATGGATTGCCTTTCCCGGGCATTTCCTATAAATGTGACACATACGGTCATGCAGACCACAGTGACCCATTGTGTCTGGCCGCTCCCACTCAGCAGGTTTTCAGGGTTCGTTCACGGTGTAGGATCCAGCAGTATGTCATTTCTTTTTATGGCTGAAGAGTATTCCACAGGATGGCTAGACCACATTTTGTTTATCTATTCGTCACTTGGTGGGCATCACAGAAATGTGTATTAAGAAACTTCATTTCTCTGAAATTCGTCCTTTGTATCATCTCGAGCTTCTTGATTATCCACACTGAGTCAAGGTCAAAGATTTGGGAGACCAAACAACCCCAGGGCACATTTTCCAAATCTGTGTTTACTTTCAACAATGAGCTAGTGTTTGGCATGAAACATGGCCTCTTAACCGTGCAACTCGGATCCCCAGGTAAGGAAATCCTTCTCTATCTGTGCGGAATGGCCTGGAATCAATGACTCCCCAGTACACAGAGCTGCAGCTGGTTCCACACTGGCTGGAGGGCAGCCACAACTCTGCAGTTGTGACATGGAAGCAACCAAATTTAATATGTAAATGAATGAGAGTTCCAATAAAACTTTATTTACAAAAACAGACAGTAGGCCAGATTTGGCCTGTGGGGACTGTAGCTATCAACCTCTAATCTAGGGCATTACTAGTTATGTTAGAGAGAATATTAATATGTGTTAACTGATATACTAATGTATTAGTAATCATATATATTATAACATAATAGATAATAATCTGTTTCACAGAACTTTGTGTCTGAAAAGTGTTTTCAACCCTCGGTTCCACCACTTTTGGTGTTATCCTGGGTGCGTCTGCAATGCTGAAGCAGCCGCACCCACACTGTAGGACCATGATGGTGTCAGTAACTAATCTCACGCATTATTGTGAGTAAATGAAATATGATGAGACAACGCGTACAGATGGAATTTGAAATTCCACACTCAAGTGTTCATTTGTCACTATATCTATAACATGGTCTCCACGGTGACATTCAGTGTGTGTGTTCCCAGTAAGTATTTAAAGTACTTTCTGCCTATGCTGCCAATTCTCACGCTAGCCTGCTTTGTGTGGTTGCTCCTGTGATCAGAAGCAGTGAGTGGGCCAGGAAAGTGTGTGTTGAACCTGCCAAGGGAAAAGTGGGTATGCTTTCCCTCTTGTCTTAGGGGCTAATACTAAAAAGCAAACAAACAACATATTTGACGTAGGAAGAGCCAAATGAAGATACAAATAAGCCATCTGCTTGAGAATAAAGATATTGGGTTTTGTTGGCTCTTGGACGAAGAATTTGTTTCCTTCCTCAATATCTTGCACATGCACAGGGTTTTCAAGTTCCCATATCAACTGTCTCCATTCACACGTTTCATTTAATTCTCAACCAGAATCATATGCAACAGGCAACTCCAATTTTTATACCACATGAGAGACCCAAGGCTCAGACTGGCGAGGGGTTCTCAGGCCACTGCCCTAGGAAGTGGCTCAGCTCAAGTTAGAACCTGGGTCTTTGGATTCCTGGCCCAGTCCCCACCGCCTGCACCCACGAGCCCAATGCCCAGAACAACTCATGCACACCGGATGTGTTATCGTCAATAGCGATATGTACAAGTGAGCTTAACGCACTTGCTGAAATTATCTGTGGCCCACAGACTCAGTTTCCTTCCACTGATGTCAGTATATGGTGCTGCCTTTCCCACTAGAAAACAGGCCTGGTGTTGTGTGTGCTATCAACGACACCAAACTTAAGGAAGTAGGGTGACTCCATTTATGTGGCTGACAGTTTTGTGTTGACATGGTATTTGGCCAACATACAAAATCTCAAGTGACCTACAATTTATAGAGGAACTTTTAAGTGCTTTATCTTAAACTTATAAAGAAGAGGAGAAAACTACCAATTGTGACTCAGGAGATGGAATTTCGAGTGTGTTTATGGAAAGCTGTGATGTCACTGGGTTTCTTGGGATGGCTTCCCAGGCCCGCCAGCAGGCAGCAAGAGCAGCTCCAGTGGAGCCCCCTGCCGAGGGTCCCAGCCCTCCATGGGGAACTTTCCATTGCAGGTGGGATGGGGTGGGGTAATAAAGACACATTTCCGGGCCCTGTTCCTGGCTGATAAAATGGCAACTCAGGCAAGATTCCTTTTATTCATCTAGTCTGAGGAAGCAGTCAAGACTTGATATTTATCCAGGGAAGAGCAGGAAGTCTGGGGTGACTGTCTCAAGGTTGTGGACAAAGAAAATGAGAGAAAAATGAAATATAGAAATAAGAAAAAAACACCTAAATCTCTTGACTTGCATTTCATTTCCTTGCCTGATTAAATTTCTTTCTCTGTGTTAATTCAAATAAATAGCTATTGTAGCCTCTATATACTCAGTGGGGTGGAAGAACTCGTTTTTTGGGGGAGGGCTTACTTACCTAGCCTCTTTTTATCTATTCTGTCCCCACCAGTGGCCAGTTACTCCTAGGGGCTCTTCCACACACCTAGATTTATCTATAATGAAAATAATCTAACACCAGAGACCATAAGAATTTTTTTAAGGGCCTTACTCATTTTTGAGAAAAACTGGCATAGAAAATTCTCTTATATAAGAAGTTCAAGGAAATTTTTGTAAACCAAAAAATTATTCAGGCCTCATGTTCTTTGTTTATAAAACAAACAGATGAATTGTAGAATTTCTAGAGCCCCTTCTAGCTCTAACTGAGAAATTCAAGTTTTCTAACACTGGGTTTGTTTGAAGCAAAGTGCACACTGAAACACAAACAGTAAGACATGTAACAAACAAAAAGTGTCCATTAAGTGTCCTCAGTTTTCTTTAAGTTGTATTAGCCTAAATGTTTTCGCCTTTTCTTGCAGCCCTGCTCTCTGACCTCCTGAATTACCTTTGTGAAGTTTTTGGGCAGTCGAAAGTTATACACAGATTCACACTGTGTGTGTGTGTTGGGGGGGGTCAGTGCCCCCAACCCCACATTGTTCAAGAGTCAACTGTGATAGGGTGGCCTTCAAACTTTCTGCCCACGACCCACAGGAATACACTTCACTCAGCAACTCAATACACACACACACACAACACAAATACACACACGCACACACTTACGCGCGTGCACACATCCTCACCCGCACACAGAGACGAGCATCATTTCATGAAACGGTACTTTTTCCCACTATGTACACTCTACCTACGCAGTTGTTTTCCTGATTATTATTTTCCGTTCTATTCCATTGAAAAGGAACGATAATAGCAGTCTACTGAACTGATTTCACAATCCACGCATGCGTTGTGGACAAGAGTGCAGAGGCACAGGGGGAGAAAATCCGAATTTCTTGTCTTGCCTGTCATCGGGTGACACTGCTGTAGCCGTGACCTTAACTGAATGACTCACCCTCAAAGCCGGTTTAGTTTGATTTTTTAAAAACTTGTCGCCACTGTATACAGTAGGTACCAAATTAAGTGCTGTCTGAGTCCCCTACCTCACTGTGTTTGGCAATAGGAGTCGGGATGACACTACACATTATTTTTCTCTGTCAAAGTTTAGAAAAACATGATGAAACATGATGAAAACCCCTGTGTTCATATTCCAGCTGAAAAAAAAAATAATTAGAAATACAAAGGCTGCCTCTCTCTCACCGCGTAGGTAACCTTGAGCCCCGAGTTTTTGTTTTTCATTCCTATTATATGCATTTTGTAGCTTTCTTATGTATGTATATATACGTAGGTTTATTTTCATACTGTGTTATATTTTACATAAATGGGATCATACCGTATATATCCTGCCACTTGTTTCCTGCTTAACATGTTTTTGAGATTTATCCATCGACTCTAGCTCACTCATTTTAATTACTGTATGTTATTTCATTGTAGGAATTGTACCAAAACTCACTGGTCCAGTCCTCCTGGTGATAATCATTTAGTTTTCTGTTGTTGTTACCAACAATACTCAATGAACACTCACGTATATTTCTAGCACACTTCCTCTCTAGACACATAACTAGATGTTGAATTTCTTAAGAGAACGGGATTGAGTACATAAACAATCCTAGCAGAAAGCTCTGATTGGTTTTATCCTTGTCCCATCTTCCTACCCCAGCCTGCAGGGCTGAATTTGTTTCTGTTTAGTTGCAGAGCCTTAACTAAAGGGGGCAAGAAGTGAGGTTAAAAACAAAAAAACAAAAACCCAAAAATGAAACATCTGCTTCTTTTTGAACTGGTGATATGAAGCAAGCCTAAGGAAATAATGAAGGTTAATCATTTTTAGTAGCTGCTGGAATGTCTTGACTGAGATTATCATGAACCCTTCTCTATGTAACTTGCTTGTCGGAATCTATGGGCCTCGAGATGGTTTTTACCCACAACTTCAAGAATAAAAAGTTGGTCCTGCATCGGTTCACCTTGGCTGGGGGTTGGGAAACACTTCCTATCAAGCACCAGGTGGTAAAGATTTCAGGCTTTGTATACCTTATAGTCTCTGCCACAACTACTGAACTTAGCCTGTATAAAATTAAAGAAGCCACTGACTCTACATAAGCTAACAAGCATGACTGTTTTCCAATAAAATTGTATTTACAAAAACAGGAGCTGGCCCAGATTTGATGTGCAAATGATAGCACGCAGATCCTTGTTCTAATCAGAAGAAAACAATGTAGACGAGAAACATATAGTATTATGTATCCAAATTTTAACCTTAAATCTATCATTTTTCTCCTTCTTGATGGGCAACTCTCCTAAAAACGGGTCACACCTCGCCCTGTTGAGGGCATGGAAAATAAATACTTTTCTACACTGCTAGTAGGAGTGGAAACTGGTGCAGTCATCTGTTCCTTCAACAACGATAAACCGGTGAGCACCATCACAGGCCACATCCTCCACCGGATATTGGGGATATAGGAATAAAACACATACGCAGCCTACACTCAAGCTAGTGTAAATAGACATTGAAATAGTTATTAATTGCTTAAAAAGGTAGTGGTAAAATGGATATTTTGTTGAAACATTATATAATAGTGTATATACAGGACATATTTACAGTGGTATAAATGTGTCTGGCCAATAACAGCAGCAATAATTACAAATAAGTAACCACATGACTCCAGGCTGAGGTGTCAGGTATATTCTTGATCTCATGACAGAAGAATGTTTGGGGGACTGAATCTGGGCTGGAGTCCATCCGATAGACTTGGGTTTGGGTCTCGGTTCCAGCACTTACTAGCAGTGGGACCCTGATTACACCTTTATCTTTGTCCACGTCAGTATCCTCTGTGTAAATGGAATTGTAATTGTGTTCATTTTAAAAAGATGATTATGAGGCACCATCGATTAAGCATCTGATTTTTGATTTTGGATCCGTCGTGATCTCATGGTGGTGAGATTGAGCCCCTCGTCGGGCTCCAGCTGGGCGTGGAGTCTGCTTGGGATTCTCTCTCTCCTTTGCCCCTTCCCCCACCCCTCCCCCATTTGCACTCTCTCCCTTAGAAAAAGAAAAGATGATTATGAACGTTACATGAAACAGTGAGGGTGAGGCACCTAGCACATAGTAGGTTCTACACAAATGGCAGCCAATTACGCTTATTCATTCAACAGCATTTGCAGAGTGCCTCCTAAGTTCCCAGACTGGCTCCAGACATAGACCTAGGACTATCATTATCCTTGTGGTTTAATGAGACACCAAGCAAGCCTCGGGTCAGCAGGTAACTTCAGAAACCATGCAGTCCAGGTATAACCGATAATATGGACAATTCTGCAGGGTCCTCAGCCTGCGTCTTCCCCCAGTGGTGGCCCTTCACCCTTGCTCCCCACCCCCACCCAAGCTCTATTCCCTATGACTCCCAGGAAGCTGGGATGGCTTAATTTTATGTGTGAACTTGGCTGGACCACAGAGTAGGGATATGCTAGATATCTGGTCAAACATTGTAGGTCTTCCCGTGAGGATGTTTTGGACAAGATTAACCTTTAACTTCATGGACTGAGTAAAGCAGATTGGCCTCATCCAATCAGCGGAAGGCTGGAATAGAACAAAAAGGCTGGCCCTTCCCTGAGTAAGAGAGAATCCGTCCTTCCCAATGACCTATGATCTGGGACATGAGCTTTTCTCTGCCTTCAGACTCAGATGAAAACATTGGCTGTCCTGGGCCTCCGGTTTGCTAACTGCAAATCTTGGAACTTACAAGTCTTTATAATTGGGAAAACCAATTCCTTATAATCTTTTTACAAACACACACACACACACGTGCATGCACACACACACACACATGCTATGAGCTCTGTTTCTCTGGAGAACCCTGACTAATACGGAGCAGTTCTTACCCTGAACTGCTTACTCAAGTTACAAGGATGCCCAGACTCCAGGTTGCCGGTACAGTTATGGTCTGCGTAATCCCCCCTGGAGTTGTGCAGCGTACAACTGTTGTACATTGCAGCTGTGCACTGATCTCCCACCTTAACAACCCTTAAGACTCTCCATAGAGACTCCAACGTCCCCACCTCAGCGCCTCTCCCAGGGCCGTGTACTCAGTACTTATGAATATGGCAAGGCCTACCAGCTCCAAACATCTCTGACACCTTACCTCCTGGCACACAATGGAAGCCGTCTCCGTGATAACCAGGTTTGCACTGGCACATGAAGGAGCCTGGAGTGTTGTAGCAGAAGGCATCGGGGTGACATCGGCTTGACTGGCATTCATCCATGTCTGCAAAACAGCCACCAAGCCCAGGGGACAGTGAAATTTCTTCTGGAATTCATAGTTTACACAGTAATTTAAACCACTTGCTCAACTCTAGCGGACTCTGTGTCTGATCTGGGAACAGCGATTTAAAATTTACTAAACATGACTCATCAAAACGTGAACTCTCTGATTTCTATCCAGTGTATTTATAAATGTGTTTCACTTCGATGACAGTGTTTTCATGGGAAATCAAGCATGCAAAAGGAACAAAGAGAAGATTCATCTGCATTATAAAATGAGCCTTCTCATCACAAGAGAGGGCTTCAAAATGTTGGAGAGTTTGGAGACATCATTAACGGCGGACAGAAAAACCTCAGAGACAAGAGAAAATTCACATGTTCAGTAATGAAAAGAAAGTATCAGGGTGCCTGGGTGGCTCAGTGGTTTAAAGCCTCTGCCTTCGGCTCGGGTGGTGATCTTGGGGTCCTGGGATGGAGCCCTGCATTGGGCTCTCTGCTCAGCATGGAGCCTGCTTCCTCCTCTTTGCCTGCCTCTCTGCCTACTTGTAATCTCTGTCTCTCTGTCAAATAAATAGATAAAATCTTAAAAAAAAAAAGTATCTCAGAATTTATAATCTTAGAAAACCTTGGACTTTTCAGGAATACAGTAGGCTGTATTGTGAAGCAATTTTGCAAATCAAGGGGTGGGGGTACATTTTTTTTCACAGTTCTCTTACCTAAAATCATCTTTAAGAACATCTTGGCAGCCAACGAAGGGCTGACTGCAGGTCTAAAAGAATTCTGTGCAATCATTTATTCTTTGACTGTAGCCATTTATTCAATAAGGGGACTGAGCTTATTTCGAGCAGAAGGTGAGAGCAGGCCAGATGAGTGACTCTCTCTCTCTATATATATATACACACACACACACACACATCTTACTAAACAAAAAGCTGGACCTCAAGGCCCATGTATCCAAGAGTTGTCTGCCTTTTCGTGAAAGAAAATCTCCTCAGTTCCTAGGAGACAGCAGGAGTCTAATTGTTGCCTGAAGGAGCAAGTCACACAGAACAAAGTAGCAGGGGGAGGCTAAGCGTCTTCCCCAATGCAAACAGCCCCCAGAGGAAAACGCACAGTTCACACGACGGCAGAGAGACAAAATGCAGCCCATGTAATCTCAACAGAGTTGAAAGAATAATTCTCTTAATTTCAGGGTGAGTTGGTATTTGGCAGGTGGGATTTTTTTTTCAGGTTCCACAGAGAGAAAACTCAGAGCAAGCACGCACCTTGGCAGGCTCGGCCATCCCCGGAGAAGCCTGGCAGACAGGAACAGGTGTAGGAGGACCCTCCCATGTAGACACACTGAGCCCGCTGGGGTATGTCACAGTCGTGGAGGCCGGTCGTGCAGTAGTTGATAGGGCGTTGGTCCACAACAGCTTCAAACCAAAGGTTGACACACAGAATTTGAAGAGAGACCCCCTGAGCAGTTCCGGTGCCCTTCTAAGCAAGTTCCCTCTACATCAGTGGTTTAGTCCACTGAGGGCAATGTGCCTAGACCCCAGACCTCCAGACATCCTGTCAGGCTTCCTCCTCTGCGCCCCACTGGGTTGATACCCCTGGACTTCCTGTTGTCTGCCACCTGCCTCTGATCAGTCTTCATAGACGGACACACCATGGCTGGTCATTCCACCTGGTACTCAAGCTCAGCTTCACCCTGGGGTCTGTCTCGGGCCACTTTCCATACCAGGTTCCCCCAACCCAACTTTCCTTTCACCGAGACATGGAGGGGGGCCCCGTGTGGGTGTATGTGCACACTTCCTGTGGCTACTCTGCTGGGGCACTGGGAGCCGAGGATCTGAGACTTTCACACAGTGTTTTGACCCTTGGCCCACCAGGCAGGTAGAGCACTGACTACAAATGCTGAAGGCGAAGTCACCCATTTCCCATGAAGGAAGAAAAGGAAATGTCTCTAGGCGGTGAGAGAGGAGTTGTAGAGAGACAGTGGGTTTTGGGGTATAAGCATCCCTGCATTTCTACTGGGCACAGACGTGTCCCCCACACAGCTTTGGATACATAACTTCTCAGAGCCTCATGTTCTTACTCTGTGGGAAGTACTTCCTGTGTCAAGCACAGGGAGGCCGGTAGGTGAGCTATTTATTATTCCTTACAGGGTCCCAGTGATAGAACTCACAGACCGAGGGCTCAGGAAGTGGGTGAGTGATCTCGGGGATGGCTGATAATAACGTCTTGTGCTCTTGCCTCAAGATGGGAGTCAAGGGCTGAGGTCTCGGGGGTATTTTCAGTGGCTGGTGCAGGTTCTCTGGGGTCCCCAAGGCACCGTTTAGCTTTTGGTTTCAAAGCTCTAAGACCCAGGACAGAAACCTGTCCTTCAGAACATCAGCACAGATGTTCCTTTCCTCGGTGTCTGGACTATGCCAAGAAAGGAGAGCTTCTCTTCTTCCCCCTCCTCACTGACTCTTCCCAAGACTGATTCCAGTTGTTCTCGTCTTGGAAAGAGAGAGCTCTAAGCACTTTAAGGGGACAGGTCAAGGAGAGGATACTCTTCAAGGCTCCAAATTTCTGGAAAACGGTCACCCAGATGATACCTAATGAGTCCAAGAACATGCTCTGCTTCCCTGGACCCTTCTGTCTTCTTGCCCGTCCCCTCATCGCTAACGCTCTTCTGTTCTCTAGGGTCCCCCTCCTCCACCCCCAACTCCTTCAGCTTAGGTGCCCTGACTTTGAACAAATTAGGGTCCCTCACAGGTAGGTAAAGTACACACAGACAAAACCACCAGGAAACGAGTCTCACTCAGCTTTCTTTTCTCCATCCCTTCCAACACATATTTACGTCATTTATACCTCGTAGCTGGTCATTTTACAAGTGACGTTTGCTCACGGCTTCGTTTTGCTCCACCCTAATTAACGGAGGAGGCCCTCCGTACAGGGCAAGCACGGGGAGGTCTCGACGTCCCCTCCAGCCACTGTCGTCACACATGCGTTTCTATAATCCTCAAATCGTTTCTAGAAAAAGGCAATTTAGAACTACATTTTTTTTTACATCACGTTTTTCTTTATGGAAGACCACTTTTCCATGCCAAAGCAATTTGCTTCTTCAAGAAGTTTTAAGAGCCGGCTTTACCATTCCAAATGGTTTAGTTCGACCCATTCCATTTTTAAAGATAAGTGAGGCATCTTTTAGTGAGTTTTCACGTCAGTTAAGAGGGAAAGTCTCTTCTATAGTTCTTAACAACAAGCACACAGCCCACGGCCCCGGTAGTGTGCCTCAGTTCTCACTCAGACTTCCTAGATGGCCTTGCTGACAGTGTTCATTCAGAGAGGGGTCAGGACAGCCACGGAGGACAGAGGTCGCCCCGAAAACCAAAGCCACTGGAGGGGACACCGGGACGCCCCACTGTGCTCTCCTCAAAGGCTCCCGACCTTGCCAAGCTGGCAATTTCTCTACAACTCTGATCCCACACTTTCCACTAATGGGAAGCTACACACTGGGAGGAAGGGGGGCATTCTACCAAGAAGAGAAAACCAGGCTCAAATGAGAATTAAAATTTAACTAGAATCCCAAGCAGACTGTTAGTTGGGCTGTGCTTTCCTAGCGCCTCCTTTTCTGAAGAGAAGCACAGAAAAGGACCCTGCCCTGACCTGGAAGGAGCAGAGTGGGCTGCTGGTCCTGAGCTGTGCCATCACCCCCACCCCTCGGTGGCCGTGCCCCAGAACCACCCGCAGGCTGGATGGGCTGGAAATGAGGCAATGGGAGAGAAGGAGGGAGATGCCAAGAGGGAAAGAAGTCATAGGTTAAAAGGAGAGAAAGGTACACAGGCTATAAAGAGCTCCAGGGAGGGTGGTTTCCCTAGTTACTTTAAGTTCTGAAAATAAGGTCACAAAAGTGAATGATTTACAATTATTTTTCCTAATATGACAAGCAGGGGAGGGAGAACACTGGGTGAAGCAAGGCCAAGCCTAAAGCCGTCTTCCTGCCCTGACCGATGGGCAGGTACATGGTGTCGCGCACTGCACAAAGACACCCACATGAGGAGTCAATGGAACCTCAAATTTCCCCCCGTTCCACACACAGAGCCATGTAGCCTAGGGCTGTGGCCACGCAGAGGGGGGGTGTCTAGGTCTTCACATAAAGGTGATTTATGGGCTGTTTTCATACTTTGCACATTCTAATTAAGTGTAAAAGTTGGCACGCAGTGGAAAAGAGAAAGGTCGCGGTTTGAGATGCCAAACACGGAAGTCCACGAGGCAGCCCCCCCACAGGATACCGAGCCTTGCGGAAAGAGCACCGCCTCCGGCCAGCCCACAGCCCCTGCACGAGCCCCAGCACTGGCCGCCCCAACCGCCCCAGCTCTCCCCTCTCCCTTCCCTGCCGCCGCCTGCAGATAACCCTTTCCAGCGCAGGCTTCCCACGCAGCACAGGGCTGTAACAAGGCGTTTCAGCAGAGGTGCAACGGCCCAGCAGGTGATCGGCGACGACCCCGAGTGATTTATTTGTGGGACTGGATTTGGGCAGACTTGGCTTTCCCCTGGAGCCGCCTCTCCACGCGGCGGGTCTCCACGGAGCTGGGTTACAGGGGCTGAGAGCCGAGCGGGCTGCAGCCGTGTGCGGCCGACGGGCAGTGGGGGCGCCAGGAAGCCTCCCGAGGCCCGCACCCGGGGGCGTAGCTTCGGGTGGTTTTCACACGTGTTTCTGAGCAGCGGGATCCGCCGTTCAGACAAGATGACACTCAGAACGTGACGGCTCGAGACCGAAAGGCTGGAGGTCGGGGCGGAAGGCAGACCGGCCCAGGCTCCCACGGCTCCTCCCGGGCGGCTCCTGCGGGGTCTCTTAGGGCTTCCGGCGACACGGGGCACCTGTGACCCAGTCTGAGGAACTGAGTCCAGACACGTGAGGTGTCTTCCTCAGAATCCAACGCCGTGGAGTAGACATTTGCGCCCCACCTGCCCTCCAGGGAGTGCGCGCGTCAGGGACGGCTGGTGGCCACGGAAACCCAGGACTGGCGCCTCACAGCCTCCCACCCACCAGCTCTCACTCCGAATATAATGTAAATGGTGCTGTCATGAAAAAGAAACGTTCGAATCGCCTTCGTCTCAAAAAGCAGGGAAGGCAGTCGGGCCAAATACACAGAAACGGTTGTTCTCTATTGAGAAAGAAAAAGAAGTAACCTTAGCAGAGCTAAGATCTCTTAGCTGAGCTCTGCACTCTGTGCAAAGGGGACTGGCTTCTCGAAATCCACAGATGTTTGGGTCACATTCAAAATATGAGAACTGCCTGTTCCTTCCGCCCTCGAGCCATCGCCTCACCCTGGGACCTCGACAGCCTCGTCCGAGCTTCAAGGCAGAGCAAACAGAGCGGACGCTAGGCTTTAGTGAACAGCAAGGAAGCAGCAAGGAGGTGGTTCCCTGACGCGATACAAGAAGAATCTGTTCTGAAATTGGGAAGAAAAGCTGAGCTCGGAAGGCCCACTCAGCATGCTGCCCTCCAGACCCAAAAATCTCCAAGAATCTTTGAACTTAAAATTCTTGGAACCCACCAGGTCAAAGAGCGGCAGTAGGACAAAAGTGGAAAACCTACACGATCTGGCTCTTTGTGGTTGGCCTGCCAGCACCACCCCCCAAAAGCATCACCAACCTCAAGCATTATTACCCAATGAAGAGCTTCTCCTCACTTCCTTTGACAAGGCTAAGAAGTTCTGCTACGACTTGTGGCTTATAAAATTGCTGCTTATTCCTTGGATGTATGACTCTCAGGTGGGTGGAGGGAAGGAATGAAGTCTGATTTACCTTCATAAACTGCCTCCCCGGACAGCAGAAGGCAGCACCGACCATCTCAACCAGGGTAATTACCTGGAGTGGCACCTTCATTCAAACAGGTGTGAACACACACCGTGTGAATGAGCGTTTTGAAAAGTTACCCACAGAACTTACCCACACACGTTCCCTCCTCCGAAAACCGATAGCCCTCCACACACTCGCAACGGAAGGTTCCGGGGTGATTATTGCAGATGGCATGGCTCCCACACACCAAGGGCTGTTCTGAACATTCATCGATATCTACAATAAATTTTTTTAAAAATGCACTCTTTTTAATAAAAAAACACTTTAAATATCAGTAAGTATAATAAAATAGAGAGCATTTTGGCCTGTAAATGGATCAATTCTAAAACAAACTTTTCTAGAGTCCAAAAGTAATATTAATAAGATTTTTTTCTATTTATTTTTTTATTTATTCATTGGGGGAGAGCAGAGGGAGAGAGAATCTCAAGCAGAGTCCGTGCAGGACGCAAAGCTCAATCTCATGACCCTGAGATCATGAGCTGAACTGAAAGAAAGAGTTGGATGCCTAACTGACTAAGCCACCCAAGCGCCCCAATAAGAGTTTTTTTTTCCTGTGTGTAACTTTCGAGAGTGATCTGAAGGCCCGCCTCCTACGTACACGTGTGCTTCCCCTGCCTGTCCTGGAGTTAGCTGCTGAGCCTGGGGTTTGCTAACATCAGAGTGGCACATACACGTCAGGAAGCTATGTGGACAAGTGTCCAGACTGTGAATACGGCTCCTAAAACTTCAGAGCCTATTTAAATGTGCTACTCAAAAATATTGCCTTTCCCCACTTACAGGTACAAAGCAAAGTTGAACAATTTCAAGGCTGATTGTGAATTTATGAATGTTGTCTAGAGCTTAATGCACTAAAGGGAAGCCTGTCAATGAACAAGGGTGGTGTCCTCTCATGAGGACACCAAAGCCATCACACGGGATAATGTGAGACAAAAAACCATATGCTTTGGAGCTCGACATAGCTAGGTTCCAATCCTGCCTCCTTTAGCTACCAGCCTGTGTAGTCTTGGGAAAGCTACTAACTACTCAGCCTCAGTTTCCCCATTGGTAAATGAAGCACAATATTACTGATCTTGGGTTCTTCTGAGGATTACAGAAATTGGATGTAAGCTGGAGGAACACCTAGTATGCTCAAGAAACATAGCTATTATTTTAATTTTTAGGGGTTCATCCTATACAACCAGCCATGGGGATGGATTTGGCCAATTCTAGGGACATGGCCCGCAGATGGCCACTAGGCATTGGGGTCCAATCTATAGCTAACCCCACAGCAAGCCTGGTTGGCCCAGACTAACTCGTCACTAGCCTGATTACCTGTCCACTGATGGACTGAAATAAACACAATCACACAAGGTCTTTCCCATGCCAACCTCATCCTCAGAGTATATAGTGTTACTGCCGGCATTTCTAGACCCCTGAGACATGGGGACGCCATTTCATGATGGGCTAAGATCATACAAGTCCCCTCCTCCAATGCCTTCACGTGAATCTTTCACACTTGGAGACAAAGCCTCACGCATCCACCTCCAACGGCCAGCCTTGCCCGGCTCTTCATTGGTGAGACAAATACCCTGCTGGTCTATCGGACCACATTGCACAAGAGAGGCATTTCTGCCACATCTGCCCCAGAGCCTGACCTCCACTCATGCAAACACCCAAACCAAATGGTATTCAGCCTTTTAAATATATACCACCGATGTATGTTCCTGTGCAATGTTTAAGATATGAGATCTCACACAAAAGGACCGCTCCAGGCACAGCTGGAAGGTCACAGCACAGAGCCCCTCCCAAAGCAGCCTCTTCCATGGGCTGGAGCTGGGGTGCGGCTGCAGGGACATTCAGCACAGCTCTGTCCACCAGCTGCTGCTCCGACAACACAGGAGAAAAAAAAAAATCGGTCTGGCTTCCACGGTCTCCGTGCCCTGACTTTCAGAGAACACCCCCGGCACAGATGTCTGGACGCTCTGTTCAGACTGCAGGGCTCCACAGCTCGGACTCCACTGCCAAAGCCCAAGAGCCCAGAGCAACAGTTTTCAATCAAAGGGACAGAGCGAAGTCACCCAGGGAAGTGTTCCAAGTTCCAGTCCTCCCCGGGGGTTTGTGGACAGGGACGGCGTGTGTTTCAAAAAAGCTTCTTCGGGGATTAGGAGGGTGAGCACTCCCTTACGCCCTACCTACTTCTAGCCAGTAGGACTGGGGTCCGTGGGATGAGGGAGAGGGTGGTCCCCTGGCACATGAAGGTCCCTCTCTCTATATACACCCAAGCAGGGTGACACCCTTTGTGTAGAGCAAGACTCTGGGAATTTCCCCAATAAGAGCTCACTGTCCTTACAGTGAAATTCTTCCTAATGTCTAATCTAAATCCTCCCTTCTATAAATTGAGGCTAGAACTTTAATCCTTCCTTTAGTGGAAACGGTGAATTGGTGCTAACCACCCCCTCGTAAAATGTCACAAAATCTGCTTCAAGTTTATCGTTCTTGTCTCCGGGAAGAGATCTCCTTGCACATAGATCAGTCTCTAGCCTAACAGGAAAGTCCTGGATTATTTGCGTTATTATTGCTTCCTTTTTTATTTTTTTCAGAGTGGCTACTTTTCACATATTTTCAACAAACCTAAATTTGCTCCTTTCCTCAAGGTCAGGCTCTCTGAGGAGAAGAGTCTCATGACTGATTTAAGTGCCTTGTGTGTACTCAAAATTGCTCGAAGAGAGGTCATCCGAAACGATCTCTACAGACTCCCAGCTGAGGAATGTACAGGAGTCCTTTTGCTAGCAGTGGAACAGAACTCTGCGATTCGTCTGGAAACCTTCTCCAAACTATGCTGGAGGGACACCGTGCGTGCAGCATCTGGCCAACACGGCGCTTGTTGGGGACGTCATCTACCATCACATCAACGTTACACAAACTGAGTTACAAAGGCTCATTCTCATTCTCTTCTCAGTCACTTTCCAGGTAAAAATAACACACAATGTGATTTGCCTAATGCAATTTCCTACCAACAGCCTAATGTCTCAATGCATTAACACTCTGAGTCATGTTCTAGTGACCTCGAACAAAAAAGTAGCCTGACTGGGAATATACTCACATTCCATGGTGCTAATCTGCCAGAACGAGGACTAACCGGAGAATAAAAGCAAGTCCACACATGACCACCCGTCTTCCTGAGGGTGCACATCAGAGGGTTTTCTATGATAGCAACAGATTAGGTAAGGTATGGCTGGGTCGTGCCCTGTGAGGTGAAGCAAGCACCCCCACCACGATCCACTCAGGTACCAAGAGTGGAGGAACTAGCCAGAGGTCATGGTTCAGCAGCAGTGGGTTGGGGCACCTCCATGCTTTACTCACATTTGGCTGCCTTATGAAATCAAGACAGGGCCACATAAAGACTGAGGAGGTACATGCTTCCAGCAGAGAAGTGAGGGAGCCCTGTCCCTGCATGGTGTCCAAACCATCTTCCTGGACCTGAGAGGGCCCTGCCCCATCCCCCCACTATCATGCTGCTTCAAATTGGGCTGAGCCGGTTCATCCATTCAAGACTGCTGGGTTCTTTGGGGGGAAATTCTGGAAAACTCTGATGATTAGAGGTGAGTAAGAATTCTGTTCCCTTCCCAGTTTCATGTTACAAGGAAGGAGAGTGTCAGATTGAATTCTATCACCTGTACAAAGCCATCAGCAGGGTGGCCAAATGGTTAGACGGTCTGTTCTTGTAAGCATAAGTCCCTGTGCCCCATTATTTCAGATGCCCCAATGAGCACCTCAGTCTGAGACAAAGATAGCAACACACTGACATTAGGTCCTGCCAACCTTTCTGTTAAGTCAGCACACGAAATCTGCCACTCATCAGAGGGTTGGATGCCAGACCTCAGGCATCGTCCCCCAACTTCAAGGCTCACCAGATTCTCAGACCGCAGTCATTCAAGGGGGCTGCTCATCTTTCTGGCCAAACATACAGGTGCATGTCACTCTTTCACTGGGGGAACATCCTGCTAGCATCTCTTACATGTGCTAGTGAGCCCTCGGCTGCAGGTTTAGGTGGCTCTGATTTAAATGCTTGACACTTCTGCACTAGTTGCTTCAGCTGGATGGACTCGTCACTGAGTCAGGAATCAACTAACTGGCTCTCGGCAGTGCACTGAAACTTAGTCACAAATGCAGAACTATCGGCTCTCGATACTTACTCAAGTATTCAAAATTTAATTATAATCAGGAGTGCCTAGGTGGCTCAGTCAGTTAAGCGTCTGCCTTTGTCTCGGTCATGATCCCAGGGTCCTGGGATCAAGCCCCTCGTCGGGCTCTCTGCTCAGCGGGGAGTCTGATTCTTCCTCTACCTGTCACTCCCCCTGCTTGTGCTCCCTCTTTCTGACAAATAAATAAATAAAATCTTTTTTTAAAATCTTAAAAAAAAATAGAAGTATCCAGCTATAATGGGTAAGTATTCAAAATTAAATTATAATCAAATAAGTTCGGTGAGAAGGCAGCACACGTAACACACATGCATGTCAGACTCACGTTCCAATGTGCCGGTGTCACTGGCTCATTCTGATGAGCTGAACTGTTTCTCAGCTATAGAAACAGGAAAGAACCTGCCACCCAGTGGAATGCCCACTATCAAAATAAATATATAAATAAACCACAATAACAAGTGTTGGTGAGGACGTGGGCCGAGGGCAGCCCCAGTGTGCTGTTGGTGGGAATGTAAAATGGTACGGCTGCCAAGGGGAACAGTGTGGAGGGTCCTCAAAAAATCAAATATGGAATCACCCTATGGCCCAGGAATTCCACTCCTGAGTGTTTGCCCCCAAAGACTTGAAAGCAGGGACTCAGACAGGTGTTTGTACACTCAATGTTCATAGCAGCATCATTCACACTACCCAAAAAATCGAAGCAACTCAAGGGTCCATAGACAGATGAATGACTTAAAAAAATGGTAGTGTGTGCACACAATGGAATCGAGTCCCGCCTTAAGAAGGAAGTTAGTTCTGACACAGGCTACCACGTGGATGAGCCCTGAGGACACTATGCTCAGTGAAATAAGCCAGTCACAAAAGGACAAGGACTATGTAATGCCACTCTGTGAGGTACGTAGAAGAGTTACATTCACAGACAGAGAGTAGGGCGCCGGTGGCCAGGGGCTGGGGACAAGGGAATGGGGAGTTGTTTAATGGGGACAGAGCTTCAGTTCTGCAAGATGTCTGTGGAAACCCCAGGTGTGGTGCTTGGGACGTCCCCCGCTGCTCCCCTCAGCCCTGTTCCCTCCTGTCACCCAACCTTCTGGTTTGCAGACTCCAGACACCTCCTCCTAGTCTCCTCCCCAACCCCCAAAAGTCGGAAAGGATGGTGGTACCGGAGCAGGTCCTTCCATCCCCTCGGAAACCGATGGAACACTCGCAGGTGAACTGAACCCCGGGGCCAGGGCGACAGGCCGCGTTGGTATCACACCCGTGAGTGCCGATGTAGCAAGGATTCTGCAGGGCATCCGGGGAGCCATCTGTGAAGGAGAGACATGGAGCCAAGTGAGTAATTCAGGAATGCCTGGAGGTTTCTTCCTTCCACAGAAAGCAAGGCCCAGCTGATGACCCGGAGAATGGCAGAGGGTCCTGGAACTAGGAACCCGCCGACTCCCGTGTCACCCTTGGGCAGGATCAGCATGTCCCTCCAGATCCATGCCTGTTTTTGTAAATAAAGTTTTATTGGAAACCAGCCGCATCCATTCACTTGCATATAGCCTATGGCTGCTTCTGTGCCACAACAGCAGAACTGAGATCTTCAGACACTGTAGGGCTGGCAAAGCCTAGAATGTTTACTGCCGAGCCTTTTAAGAAAAAAATGCAGCACCCCCAATGCCTAGAGGCACAGTGGTCAAAGGAGGGAGAAAGATACCTGTCCTCCTTCTGCTTTATGGACGAACTGGACGAGGACAGCTGGAGAGGTGACCTGGGTATGCAGGGAGCACCAAAATGAATTAAAAATGAGAAAGACCCTAATGCCAGACCCCAAACATACAGAGCCCGTGGGGCTGAAAGATTCGGATGATGTGAAGTCTGAAACAGAGACGGAGTACTAGCTCTCCAAATGCCAGCTCCCCGCACACAACCCAAATCACCCCCCAGCCCAGACCTTGGAGCCAGCGATGTGCTAGCACAGGGCAGGGGTGCTGTAGGCTCGTGCCTGACCTTCATCAGGCTTTATACCTAGAGCTCCTCAGACCCTGAGCACACACTCCCTTCAAGGCTGAGCATGAGAGCACTCAAAATGCCCTGCCAAAGCCAGCCGTAGCCTTCAAATAATCCACTCCACCCCACACAAAAGGATGAAGAGGCCTTAGGTTAGCAGAACAGAGAGGTGTGAGTTTTCTAAGAATCACAGACGACGAGATTATTTCTCTGTCAGGACGTATTTTAGCATCCTCTTCTTCTCACTGAGAGTAAAAGATGAGAAACCCAAGAAAGAGGAGACAGAGACGTGTGGGCAGACACACAGTACCCAAGCCGGGCTGCCATTCCTACCCCTCACGGGACCGATGGAGTTGCTCAGCGCGTAGCGTAAGATCTTCTCCTCCCGGTTGTACAGGACAAACACGCTGTCCACCGAGAGCTGCTGGGTGCTGGGCAGGGCCGGCCGGGAGGTGTCGTGGGGGCACTCCTGGAAGGTGATGGTCTGGCGCCACTGGTAAGTGTAGATGTTGGACGAGGCAGCGCCATCTTGCTCAGGCCCCAACACGGTGTACTCCCGGGTGGAGGAGGACGTGATCACTGGGATGCGGTGGGCGGATAAGGGAGACAAGGCAGGGGGACAAACGGGGCAAGAGGTTTAGTCAAGGGCTCTCAAACCTGGGGAAGTAGTCCCTGCCCAGATGTGATATCAGATGGAACGGGTTACCTAAGACCGTTTACTTCTGTGTTGGGACTCATTGTGCTACCTAGATTTCCCGTCCTATTATGGTCTCGTTGGCACTGGTAATATTTCCTGCTTTCTCTCATCAAGTGCTCTTTGTAACTTCTGAAGCTACCCAGAAGCAGCCCAGAGATTAAGGTCTGGCGGAAAGGGGCACGCACGTGAAAGCAGGCACACCTGAACTTATACTACCACTCACAAGGTGTGCCTATGCAGGCCGGTTACAACTTCTTTAGCCCCCATTTCTTTTACAGCGTGGGTTGGGGTGAGAATGAGATAATGTGTGCCAAATTTCTGGACCCCTGCAGGCTAACACTACTAAGATAACTACCATTTATGGAGCACTGACCATGTGACTAGCAGAGAGCCAACGGCTTTCTATAGATGATCTCACCCGGGGTTCAACAAATAGTGGCTGCTATGTATCACCCTAGATGGAGCAGTTCTCTGATATATATATATATGTGTATATATATATACATATATATGTGTATATATATATACACATATATATATAAATGAGACACTAAATGGGATTCAGTAGCCAATTTCTAAAAAATTACTACAGTGCTGTGAGCAAACCTCAACAGAGGAGAAGAGAGAGTCTTCCCTACTCAGGAGAGAGCCTGATTTTCACCCATACGATGAAACTCTCAAGTTCCTACTTGAAAAAAAAAAAAAAAGAATAAAAAGCTCTTTATATTTGTGTGCTCTGCTGTAGTTCACAACAAAAGCCAGAGGATAAATAAAAGATTAGTGTAAGCTGCCTCTTGTGCAGCTCCCACGTGCTGTGTTGCCAGAAACGCCATCTGGTCGCAGGCTGACTACAGACTGGGGTCCTGCTGCTCATTCCACCTCCTAGTCACCAACCCTTATGGTCCCCAGGGGAGGCCGATCAGGCCACAAAGCCATGGTAATTAGTACAACCTCTCTGGATGGCAATTTAATGAGAACCTTCAAAAAGTTCCTATTGTTTGGCTCAGCAATTCTATTTCTAGGAATTGAATCTTAGGAACGAATCAGAAATTCGGTCACGACTGATGATGAAGATGGTCCTTGGAAGTCATTATGGGATGGGAAAATTGGAAATAACGTAAGCTTTAGAGAATAGAATGGTTTAAATTAATAGCCATATAAGAGAGTAATGCCAGTTCATTAAAAAGTCTTTTCGAAGCCTATTGACTGAAACTGTAAAGTATTCAGGATTTAAACTTAACCGGAAAATGAAGATATAATAATGGGGTAGCGCTGCAATTTTATTTAAGTAAAAAACTATATACCCAACTATAGAGAACATGATAATACTACATCAATGTGAAGTTTCCTGATGGTGATCATTGCACTGTGTCCATGTAAGAGGATATTCTTGTTCTTAAGAGAAATGGGTGACTTATTTAGGGGGTGAAGGATCACAATGATTACAACTCACTTTCCAAAAAATGTATTATTTGCAAATATATATATATTTTTATATATATACACACGTATACACATACATATATACATATATATATCTATACGCAGGAGAATGATAAGAAAATATGGCAGAATGTTAACAATTGGTGAAAGTGGGCAATCGGCAGGTGGAAATTGTGTTATTTCAACTCTTATGTAAGATCGAAATTATTTGAAATAGTAAATTAAAATACAGATGCGTACATATACACATATGTACATATATTTACAAACAGATACAATAGCCATGCTATACCTTACATCCCTAGGACTTAAAAGATCTATATTGAAATAAATCATATAGATATTTATTTATAATGGGGAATTTTTTTTTTAAAGATTTTATTTATTTATTTGACACAGAGAGATCAGATCACAAGTAGGCAGAGAGGCAGGCAGAGAGAGAGGAGGAAGCAGGCTCCCCGCTGAGCAGGGAGCCCGATGCGGGCCTCGATCCCAGGACTCTGAGATCATGACCTGAGCCGAAGGCAGAGGCTTTAACCCACTGAGCCACCCAGGCGCCCAATAATGGGGAATTTTTTTTAAGATTTTTATTTTTAAGTAATCTCTACACCCAAGGTGGGGCTCAAATCCTCGAATCCACAACTCCAAGATCGAGAGTCCCACACTTCCACCCCCCCAACCCCCAACCGGTCAGCCAGGAGCTGCTGTTGGGGTATTTTATATATAAATGGGGGAAAGGCTGGAAGGAAATAATTTAAACCTAATAATAAATATGCCCCAGTTTTACCACTATGCTTAATTTCTCTTTTTTGCACTAATTTTCTATGAGTGTGTACTATGTCGATTAGGGGGAAAATGGTTTTAATAAGCTAGTGCCAGTCTATTTCCCGCTAGGAAGCCCAGGGGACGGCCCTGGCGCAGGGCCGCTGCAGCAGTGGGTGGGTCTGGAGTCAGGGGGAGCTGGGTTGTCCCCACAACCCTCCCCCTCCTCCCCCTCNCTCCCCCCACCCCCCACGCGGCGCTGGCGGCTCACCCCCACGGGAGTAGTGGTAGAGCTCCGTGTAGGGCTCGATGTGCACGGAGGAGCCGAACGGGATGTGGGGCACGTGGCCCTCCAGCTCCGTGTCGATGGTCAGGTGTCCGTGCTCGTCGATGCCGCTGAACTGCTGCTTGATGACCAGCTTGCCCGGGGACCCCACGAAGGTCACCTCGGCCTGGCGGGTGAACTCGCCTCCTGGAAAGCAAGATCAGTCCTTCTGCCACCTGGGAAGCCCCCCTCAGGTCAGTCCCAGGCTTGGGGGTGCCGCTCATCAAGGAGACTCGCACCTCCTCCCACGGGTGCTTCAGTTTGGTTGGGAGGCGCGGAGCTGGTGATGCTGAGGACAGAGCCTCGACCTCCACGCGGCCCCGCCGAGTCATGCACAGAGGAGAGGAGCTGCTCCCCAGCCCCACACCAGACTCTGAGATGGGCGGGCTCGGGAACCATGCCGGGAAAAGCAAAGGACCAGCGTCTGACTCCCAGCTGTGCCGGGTACTGACTGAGCGAACTGGATGGAACAAGTTACCTACTCCCCCTGAGCTTCCATGTCTCGATGATGAAAGACTGACACAGGCTACCTTGTGGAAACTAGATGAGATGAAGCATGTTGAAAAAGTGCTCTGTCCACTGTCAAGGGCTCCAAGATGTCAGTGACGGTGACGACTGCTGGAACAGCTCAGCGCGCTGCTTGGGATGCGTGAGTTGCTCAGGGCAAACCATGGGTAGTCCCAGAAACCCGCCACTCACGCCTGGGCAGCCCCGGACAGGCAGCAGAAACCCTTGTCCTTCTTCCAGCTTCTTCCCTTTTCCTCATTTGCAGACTCCCAGGACAGTGGGGATGCTGGCAAACTATGGCCCGGGGTGAACTCTGCCCGGCAGACCTCGGGCCAAGAATGCTCTTGACATTTTTAAAAGTTTTATTAAAAAGTCGAAAGAATAACACTTCATAGTCCATATCTTATCATATATATTTCACATATGTAATATGTGAATATTAAATGGAATTTAAATTTTAGTGCCCGCTAGCAGAGTTTCATCCGAACACAGCCACGCTAACTCATTTATATGTTATCTACTGTGCTTTTGCTCCCGAGTTAAAACAGAAACCTATAGACAAGAATATTTAGGCAAAGCAAATATTTACTATTGGCCCCTTGGCAGAAAGTGGGACAACCCTGCCTTATAGTAAAGACCCAAGTCCCAGGCAGATATCCAAGCGCTAATCTGGGCCCTGAGGCAGTTACGGACCACTGTCATAACAGAGATTTGCTGTGGCAGGGAATTTGTCAAGTCTCCCTCGACCCTGCTGATGTTGATGTTGTTACAAAATATCGCCAGTTTAAATTAACCCCCAGACAAAGCAACACCACTTTGAGGAGCTGGGCGGGGAAGGAGTAGCGTCTGTGGATCTAACTGCAAAGCTCAGCTGTGTCTGCAAAAGGAGCGTGTTTGCATAAGAACATGAACTTGGTTATAATACTCAGGATACATAGGCCTGAGGGAGAGAGGAAGAAATATTAGGCCATACATTTGATATCTTACGGGTAGGTCCCCCGTTTTCAAATATATATACTCTCCTTTCTGAAAATGGCCACATTTCCGGAAGCTATGTATTTGGGCTCTGTAGCTGTTGGAGGGTTACCCCCGCAAAGCCTAGAGACCCTGCCTCACAGTGTTTCTGCAATAAAGGCTGGCTGAGGCTCTAGCCAGGGGAAGCAATGGGGAGAAAACAGATCGAGGTGCTCAGAGGCAGCAATGGGTCCCTGTGACCCAGAACAGGATCCAGGTCCCGGGAGCGGCCAGAGAGGAGGGACACAGTTTCTTGCACCCAGGCTGTTCCAGGAAAGGGTCTCCAGCACGCACGGGGGAGCTGGCCTCAGCAGAACGTGAGAGAGGCCACGGCCACGCTGTGGAAACATTCCCCTGCCCCTGCCCCTGACCATCTGTCCACGTGTCTACTGAAGACTGAACTGTCCCTGACAGGGCACAGCCTCTAAGAAGCTCCAACGAAAGTCAGGTTTTCTAAGACTTGGGAGGATTGTGTTTCTCAGGCTTTCTTTTCCAGCTAGAAATGAAAAGTTCCTTTCCTCCAAGCAGATACTGAAGCAATGTCAAATATCAGATCAGGCTGGTTGGGAATTCAGAGGCAGGCTTGAGAAACACGATGAGGGAAAGTGGACAGCCCCACACTTCGAGGTGAGAGGCTGGAGGAGATGAGCTCATTTGTTCTGCTGGAGACTTCTCAATCTCCACCACGAAATCACTCCCTGATCAAAATGTAATTCTAGATGGCCTTAGTGAGTACATATTAATGAAAATATTAATGATGATTTTACCTCAACATCTTCTTTCAGGAGCCCCAAAGTGCTCATCAGTAAGTTGTCTGCAGATGTGGAGTTCCCTTTCCGTTCACCCCCAGGCTCCCCAGGCACCCCTGGGTGGCCCACTAACTATAACGTCTGAGATGGTTTACCTGTGATGCTGAACCCGTTCTTGAATCCATCCTGTTCCACCGCAAACATCCATCCAATGATGCCTCCAACAGGGGCCAGGGGAAGCAGAGAATAGCCAACGGTCTCGGGAATGGTGCTGATGGCCGTGTAAGAGCGCCCATGGTTCATCACCACGTAAGAGTGGAGGTCGGTGTTCTCGAAGACGACGGGGACTGGGTCGTTTCCCACAAAGATCCTTCCTTTCACCTTGCCATTAACTCGCTGGGGGGAACCTGAGCAAGAAACAAAAGAGGCCAGCTTTTCCAAAAAGAATAATATGCCTGGTAGAACCTGTACCTATATATATATATATATATATATATTTTTTTTTTTTTTTTAAGATTTTATTTATTTGTCACAGAGGGAGAGTGAGAGAGAGAGCACAAGCAGGCAGAGCGGCAGGCAGAGGCAGAGGGAGAAGCAGGCTCCCCACTGAGCAAGGAGCTTGATGCAGAAGTCAATCCCAGGACCCCGGGATCATGACCTGAGTTGAAGGCAGATGCTTAACTGACTGAGCCACCCAGGCATCCCGGACCTGTACCTATAAAGCAAAGAGGCAGAACAGCATTGGGGTAAAGAGCTTTGGGTTAAGTCAAAGTAGCTGTTCTCAAGAGCACAGTACCCACGACAGTCTTCGAGCCTTAGAAATTCCAACGTCCTGCCTCTTTCCCATGCTGATTGATGACGGACAGCATGGAAGTAGCTCCAGTGGGAGCCACAGCTGGATGGAGGAACTTCAGGGGCAAAAAAATAATCTCACGAGAACAGTGTCACGGGTGATCCAGAACTAGCTGATCCCAACACTGATCACTTTTGACCATATAAGGGACAGAATTAGTAATTTCGCTGGGACAGAGGGCAAAAATGGATGGTCCTGGGGATCTGGGACATTTGGCAGCCTGATCTATTACACATCTTAATACACAGCTCTGGCTCAACTATGGTTCGCTCACTGAGCATGAGGACTGTCAGTCGGCTCAAGCACCAACAGCCACAGGCACTGCAGGTGTCACATGCCACACAAACATGGCCAATGGCCCGGGACCGGCTTATAGACTGGGGTGTGTTCATGGTTGACTGTTCCGTTCAGACAACTGGGAAAGATATGAAACCTACTATGAAAATTTAAAAGCTTTCTCCAAAAATTACCAAATAATATATAGAGAATACTATTTTTGTTTTAAAAAACACATTAATAATAAATGTTAGCATATACCTCGGGGAAAATACCAGAAGAGACATACACAAATCTGCTAACAGGGGTCAACTCAGGGCAACGCAGTAAACTTTCATGTGCTATAATATGTACCTTTATGTTTTGTGACTATCTATGAGTTGCATATGTTCCTGTTCAATCAGGAAAATGTCAGATCTAAAGAAATGAAGTTGTTCTTGCATTCAAATAAGAAAACTGAAGGTTACCATGTGACCCAGAAGTTCCAACTCCTAGATATTCCCAAGAGAATAGGAAAAGTAGGCCCACACAAAAACTTGTACACAAATGTTCTTAGTAGCCTTATTCATCACAGTCAGAACATCCATCACTTGTTATAACCGTGCAATGGAACGTGTAGCTAGAAAAACGGAACGAAGTACTAACGTGCTAAAACATGGATGGACTTTGGAAACACCATGCTACGTGAAAGAAGTCAGACACAGAAGGTCACATATTGTATGATTCCGTGGAATGAAACGGAAATGTTTCAGAAGAGGACAATAAGAAGGCACAGATCAGTTGTGGACCGGGCCGGGGGACTTGGGGGCACTGGGAAAGACGGCCAGCGGACACAGCATTTCTTTCTGGACTGATAAAAATGTTCTACCACCAAACAGAGGTGATCGTTGCCCAACTCAGTGAAGAGCCTAAAACCCACCCAACTCTGTGCTTTCAACAAGGGTGTTACTTATATCTTTAAAAAAACTGAAGGAAGAGGTCGATAAGTCACCTTGGGCTGTTCAGGCTTGATGCAGAATTAAATTTGATCAGTTATCGATTGCACATACACTGGTGCTCCTCCTAGATTACCAGGGACAGGACGTTCATACCCAGCTCCTTCCCTTGGGCCTCAGCAGAGTTTTCGGCACACAGTAAGTTCCCAGTAAAGTCTGTTGAATAACACGGGACAGACAGGCTCACACCTGAGCACCATCGCCCATGTTCAGGAGACCTTTTGCTGTGTTCAGTACACCCAAGCCATTAAGCAGGGTTACTGACCAGCCAAGGCATACTCGACACACGGTATTTCTGCACACAAATTTCATTACACTGGGGAGTGCTATGAAGTTGGAAGACTAATACCGAAAAAATGCATCCCCCAAACAATTACAGAAACAAGCAGGAAAGCCAAGCGAAGGAAACCAAACAAATTTTTTCCACCAAACCTTGAGCCAGAAAAATGTTTCAAAAGTAGCAAGAATCCAACAAATATTTAAACCACAGAACTATTATGGGGCGTGTATATAATGTCAAAATATGCAGCTGAACAGTTTGTTATAGCTGAGCTTGCCACCAAACACAAACTGCTCAGCATTTCCAGCTCTGATATTTGGCATGGGAAAAGCTAAGGAGGTTGCTCTTTGAGAATGAGCTCTCATCGTAGATTCTGGAAGCTTCTCTCAGTATGAAAGAAGTATAAAAGCCAAGACTAAAACAAAAAAACAAAGGTACATCATACCTGGGGTGGTGAGATTTAAAAGAAAACAGAACACATTTACAGAAGTTCAAAACATCCCCCCCAAATTAACATGCAAAGTAGACATAATTTTCTCTCATTGCTTCAGATGGTATTTAACAAAACTCACTTTATCTAATTGTGACCCAGAAGGAAACTTTTTTTAGCAATTAAAATAATTGATTTAGCCACAGCCATGGCTGGGGATGTGAAAAACAGAAACCATTCCTCCAACTGAGTTTTATTTAGTCAAATTTTGCAGAACAGTTGAGGTTCCTCATTCAACATGAGGAAAATGACCAGTGAGTGACAAGTGAGGCGACTTGGTGTCTGAAGGGACAAAGGTTCAATATGGTAGGATTTTCGTTGCTCTTGTTTTAATTTTAGTTTATAGCCCAAGGCTCCCAGAGGTCTCACTCTCCGAGTAAATCGTTATCCCGACCCCCTAGAGTTTCACCAAGATTCTCCTGCTCACCCGAGAGCATCAAGACCGGTTGCTCCCCTTGGGGGCAAAGCTCAGAACGATGTCGACCTAGAGCTGAATCCATGTTGGAGACAGCCCACCATGGGTTTGGTGCTCCAGAGTTAACTGGCACACCCCTTATGCTCACCATCATCGAGCTGTGATTTCAGGGCATGAAGAGAGGACAGGCTGAGGGGAAGGGTGATTGGAATGCACTTTTCCGCACCACGAACTTTGGCTCACGCCTGCCCACTATGGGCCCGCTGGGGTTTAACGACCACTCAGGTCTGTGAACAATGCCACGGAGGAGGTTGGAAAGAAACGGAGGAAAACGAGACATATTAACCATGCCTGGTGCCGGCTGCATTCTTTCAACACTTCAGCCTTGGTCCCGACTAGGGGCAGCTGCGAAGCTGGGCTCCCACGGGCAGTCATTTCCGAGACGGCGAAAAATAGAGCATAGGAAAGAGACCTCACCATATTACAGAAGTGGGCATTCCCTGAGAGACGCCCTTTAGAGAAGGATGAGAAATAATGGGAATGAGAGATTAAGTATCATTTAAAATCTAATATCTCTGAAAAACACTGCCCCCCTTTAGAGATCTGGGTAAAGGCCAACATTTCAAAACAAACCCCAAAACAAAAACTCCACTCCCTCCTCCCTGCACAAATGGAACACATAAAAGCCAAATACCTTCTTTTCTTTTCTGAGAGAGAGACAGAGCGAGCGAGCAGAGGAAGGAGAGAGAGAATCCCAAGCAGCCTCCACGCCCAGTGTAGAACCCAGCGCCAGATTTGATCTCACAGCCCTGAGATCATGACCTGAGCCAAAACCAGGAGTGGGACTGTTAACTGACTGAGGCCCCCAGGCGCCTCCAAAGCCGAATACCTTCCGCAACACACTGCCGGCCGTTGCCGGTGTAGCCAGCCACGCAGCTGCAGCAGAAGCCCGTGGAGAAGTCCCTGCATTCGGCGTGCACGGAGCACTGGTGTCTGTTGTTGGCGCACGTCTGGCGGGAATCCGTGTTATAGCTGAACACTGTTCGGAGAAACCACAGCACACCTGTAAGCACTCTGCACGGCAGGGGGCCAGGCTTCCCTATTCTGGGCGCCCTCAAGCCTTGCAGGAATTCCCATCTGCGAGGGGGATTCTGGGCCAGCGCTCACCGCCGACAGCTCCCTAGGTTCTGCCTGGCTCCTATACTCCAACCACCAAGGCAAATGGACCTAAAAGGAGTCTGAGAAATTAAAATGGTGTTATTTAAAATGCTATAATCCAAGGTACTGGATCACTGAATCCATATTATCACTCTGAAAACTAGGTCACTGCCACCCAATATCAATCTTAATATGGTGTCTTTGTAATGTGGTCAGATTAGTTTCACATTTTGGGACAGACCTCCAATTTTTTTTTTTTACTATCTTTTATTGTGGTAAAAAAATTATATATATACATATATCTTAAAATTTGTCATTTTAATGACCTGAAAATATTTTAAGACTTTCCCCCTTTTTCTCCCCCGGGGGAAAATTCAGAAGCTCTTACACTCAGAAGCTGATTAGAAATAATTCCTCAGTCATACTTGGTCTAAAGGTCTTTGACCCAAGAAACAAAAAGAATTTCTATTTCAAATTCCTACCTCCCAGCTTCATTTTGTTAGAATTATGAACTAGCTCATTAAATTTAATAATCCAGAGCAAATTAATTTGGAATGAAGTTCAGAAGCACAAGGGGGGGCAGGCTTTTACAGGGGATAATGACCCAATTTATAATTGAGTGTTATGAGGGGGAAAAAAAAGTAAAGTTTAACTTCAGGTAGATGGGATTAGTCTACACGCTCAGAAGGGAATTTCCAGTGTATATAAAGGTGGCGTTTGCTGTTGGGAACACTTGGACCCTGAGCTGAGCACATGAGACGTGACTAATGGCTTCAGCTCCAGCTGTGGCCCACCTCCCAGTGGGTCCCTTGTGGCCTGTCTATCTGTGGGTGACTTTTCAAATAACACCAGGAATGGACTGCTGCCTACAGAAAACTTACCTTTCTAATAAAAACAGTGAAATAAAACCATGGGGTGGAGGGACAGAAAAACATCTGTTTCAGACACACTGGGGGTTCGAATCTAGGTTTTTATCAGGACCAAGTACTATACCTCCCTAAGTTGTTGGTGCTAGCTATGATTCATTTCAAAGTGATGGCTTCACAGATAAGAATTCCACAGACACCTAGATAGGGGAAAAGCAGAATAAGACTCCAGACTCAACATCGACGAGTAAACACACCCCCCATGTCTGGGGGAGATCAGTCTGGAACGACACCGGCGAGTAAACACACCCCCCATGTCTGAGGGAGATCAGTCTGGAACCAGCTGTTAAGGGCTGAGTGCCGTGTGCTAAGAGCTGTTAGCATCACCCCAGGAGATCCAGGGTATGGAGGGGAGCTCTGAGACATGAACCCATGTCCCCCTGATGCCGGAAAGGGTAACGTGTCCATGTCTGTGCCTTAGAAGTAAGTAAGTACACTTCCCCGGCCACCGGATCTTGTCCACGTTTTGGGATACTCAACAAAGAACCGACATTTAAAACGACTGCTATGAAACAAATCAGAAGAAGTAAGGAGAAATAAAAATTGCGTCAATCATGTAGAATGGAGTTGATTTCTCTGGGGGCCTTATAACTTCATACTAGAATCAGGAAAGACTCGCAGTGAACATCATTCAGAGGCTTGGACCATCTCACTTATGTGAATGTCGGCGGATTACATGTCAACCTGAAGTTGAGTCAGTTCTTCGGTTCAGTTTCAACGTCTCTTATAAGACAAATGAAAGGATGCTGGCACTCAAATGGCTTTTCCCTCAAAATGTAACAAAAATCCGACAGAATATGGTTGACTGGAAAAGACTGTATTTTAAAAGTATCTTTAAAAAAAAAGTATCTTTAAAAGGGGGACTCTAACTGGTTTTGTATTTTTACATGTTCACAAACCAATTCTGAAGCTGACAGGACTGGGGAGGAAAAAATAATCAACCATCCTCATTCCAAAACCAAGAGGAAATAAACGTCAAAGATAAACGGCGTAAAGAGCCAAAGAAATTTCTAAACTGTTTTTTCAGGTGGGTGGATGTATTTCTGATCCCAGAAGTCACAAATAAGAAAATCTGACTTTCAAAATAATTCCAAAGCACTTTTCTCTTTAAAACAGGACAAAAAGGGAGTCAGAGGCAACTTGAAAGAGCGTCCGCTCAGCAGTCCCCTCGGAACCGCAGCCCTAATCCCCGAAGATCCCTTGGAGTCTTTGAAGCCCTCAGGCCCACCCAGCGAAGCCCTACAGCTGCGAGGGCCGCCGCTACGTCCCCAGCTCTCAGCCTCCCAAACCGTCTTATAAGGCACCCAACAGACCCCCTCCAGCAGGACTCCTGTCTGGAAGCCCAAGTGCCCCAGGACAGACCAGCTGTGGTGTAAATGGCCTTACCCACTCCTGTCTCCTCGACTTCGTCCACATCGATGACCTGGCCATGCTGCTGCGGAAACGTCTCTGCGGGCAGCTGGAAAGACCTGGTCCTCTCCGTGGCAGGCCCGGGGAGTCTCTCAGTAGGCAGGCGGCGGGGGGAGAGGACAGGGGGCGCACTGTGCGTGCCCGGGTCTCCCCTCCTCCGAGCCTCATAGGGGAAAGGTGTGGTGCTCGCGTCCTCCAGGTCCAGCTGTGTCACCGACTCATAGTCTTCATCATCATACTCCGCTCCGTCATCCAGTCCAAGGCTCACGTCAGAGGGCACCACGCCGCTGGCTGTGGCTGGGCTCCCGATCTCAAACACCCAGACGCCCTGCTGCCCCGAGTTGCTGCTCCTGGAGGAAGGACAGGTTTCTTAGAAACTGGCCAGCGACCCACAAACTGCCCCCACTAACCGAGCAGAAGGCGTCCTGGGGATCTGGTGTCAGCCTGGAACCAACTGCCTGCTCTGTCTTGGTCTCTGGTTCTGGCAGATAAGTTCCTAAAATCTTCAAAATCTCTGCTGTGCGAAGACTGTCTCTCGTATGCTAATGAGGTGACAGGTGGCTGGGACCCTAGGGAGCTTCGGGATGGGTGCTGGATGGCAGAAAGACCCGGGGCATGATCACAGTGTTAGAACTTTCAGCTCCATGCCCTGACTTCCAGAGCGGAGAGAGGGGTTGGAGACTTGAGGTACTCGCCAATGGCCAAGGAGTTCATCAAACCTGTTTATGTAATAAACACGCCTAACCATGAGCTTGGGAGAGCTCTGGGGTTGGTGAGCACAGGAGGGTGGTGTGCCCAGATCCGGCATGGAAGCTTTAAGCCCCTTCTCCCTCCGATAACCTTGTCATATGGACTCTTTCTATTTGCCTGTCCCTGAATTGTATTCTTTAAAATAAACCGGTGATAGTAAGAAAAGTGTTTTCCTGAGTTCTGTGAGCCATGCCAGCAAAATTATGGAACCTAACAGAGGGGGGTCCCAGAAACCCCCAATTTATAGCTGGCGGACCAGATGTGCAGTAAGTACAGTACCTGGGACTTAGGGCTGGCACCTGAAGTGGGGGCAGTCTCGTGGGGTCTGTGCACACCCTGGGCTGTCTGCATCAGAACCCAACTGAATCGTAGGACACCAAGGGATGTCCAGAGAGTAAGAGAATTGGTAGGTATTGGGGGAAAAAAATCCCATCTATGTGGTGTCAGAAATGCTGTGAGTGAACATAGTACAGACTTGGATTATCAGAAATGCCAACTCTATCGGCTGTGGAATCTTGGACAGGTCTCAGTTTATCTTTTCCTGTCCCAGGGGTATAGTGAAATGCAAAGGATATTCAGACTCGAAAGGCCTTGTGTAATGAAAAAACACAGTGGAATGACCCCAGTCTCTCCTTCCTTCTCCGCCATTTTTAGTGTGCTTCTGTGTCTGTGACTGGAAGCTCTCCTACCAGAAACTATAGAAAATGACCAGCTTATACATGGGAAAAGAAGGGACTGACATTACCCAGTGGAGAATCCTGAGCAAAAACATCGGGGGGTGGGACAGGGAATGAGGAATCAAGAAAGCCCTACAGAAAGAGGGTGTGTACTCAGTCTTGCCTGTCCCTGGACTCCAGGAAGGGCAGTGGTGTGCAGGGACCTGCCAGCCAGCTCATGAGAGCCAACTGCTACATCTGAGTAATTTTACAAGCCACTTATTAAACAGAGCCACTGTAAAAAATTAAATCACAGAAACTTACAATGACATAAATGATATTAAAAACAAAGGCCGTAAACACTTGAAGCTCATCATGCTGAATTATTTTACCATTATCTACGTTCTGGAAGTTTTTTTTTTTTTTTTTAAAGATTTTATTTATTTATTTCACAGAGGGAGAGAGATCACAAGGAGGCAGAGAGGCAGGCAGAGAGAGAGAGGGGGAAGCAGGCTCCCCGCTGAGCAGGGAGCCCGATGCGGGCTTCGATCCCAGGACCCTGAGATCAAGACCTGAGCCGAAAGCAGAGGCATTAACCCACTGAGCCACCCAGGCGCCCCGTTCTGGAAGTTATTTAAGTCTACTGCCTCTGTGTGGTGTGAAGAATGGTTCTCTTCTGAGCTCCATGTTGAGCAGGATGATGTGCGAAATTGGAACCTCGCCGTGCAAAGACTATTCACACCACGGAAACAAGCAAGCATGATAAGCGAGGGCTATCCCCACCCGCTACCTGCTAAGCATTAAGTCAAGAGCAGGTGGGTTTTAGACTCCATTGGACAATACGAAATTGGGAGTGAGGGTGTTCTTTCTTCACTTTTTAAGATATATTGGGAGAGGAAAGAGTCTAGTTTTAGAAAAAAGCAGCCTGAGCTTTCCCCGCTTTTCCCAGATTCTGCAAAATAGCCCAAGAGAACCCTAATTCTATTGTAAGAATTTCTTCCCTAGTCCGTGTGGGGGGAGAAGGTTTTTCTCAGCCTTGGGCTCACAGCAGGAGACAGGGTTTGAATAGCATTGATTTCTAACTGTAGATTTGCAGAGGAGATGGTAGAAACTGTTTCAAATGAGCATCATATCTAAAAAAGAGGATGTCTGTTCATTCTGAGAGTATATTACTTTGAGTTCATCAGGAAAAAAGCCCTACATAATATAAAAACTATATGCAAAATTTAAATCTGTGGGAACATTTTTAGGTAATGTCCTCTAGTGCCCATTATATCATCCTTAATAAAATAATAAAATGATCATCTTAATAATAAAATGAGCATTAAGGGGAGAATCTACTACAGAACAAAGAAAGCATACTTGGCCAAATTTCCAATTGATTCTCTGTCGTTAGCAAATATATTATAAGCTCCTTCGCTCTTCCAGAATAATCCCTGAACACCTTGACTGAATGCAACCACAGCGGGAACTTGGTTCTCGTCCTTCTTTGAGAATGTCGTATAGAACTGCAGGCCGTCTTCAGGATAGAGGAAAATGGCATAGGAGCTGGAATCCGAAGAGGCCAGAACAGCCTGGAATGTATTTCTCTGTGAAGATGAGTTGAGATTCAGTTACTCGGGAATATATTGTTAGATCTTAAATTGTTCTATACACCAGACTATACAGAGAAAGCTGAGGTGGCAGTCTTCTCACCTTGTTCTAAAAGAAGTATTTTTGTAGCAAGAGCCAAGTATTCCAGGATGGCTTCACTTAAATATCTCTAAGGCTCTGTCAACATGAAATTTCCCAATTAATTAATGAGTCACCTTCTGCATGAAGGGTAGCCAAAACTTATAGAGATGGTGCCTCTGGACGGTGACCTAAATCTCATTCCACTTAGCAAATTCTGACCCTTAGAATTTGTTTCCATGGCCATTAAACATATTAACCACACTCACCATTCGTCATACATTTATTGAGCCCAAGCAGCATACAATAAGTGTCCGAAGCTGGGGGGTGGGGGAGAGGAGGCTGTGCGAGTCTAGAGGATGAAGTACGGTTGGAAACCAGTAGTGGGGGTCAGGAAGAAGATGCTGCAAGCAGAGAAGACAGCAAATGCAGGATCCCAGCACGGGGGCAGGATTCATGATCAGAGAACTGATCAGAGAACAGAGAACTGCAGACAATTTGATAGAGCTGCGGCAAAGGGTATGCGGAGAAGGAAAGGTAAGGGGAAAGGAGGCCCAAGAGGGGGGCAAGGGCTCTGTACAAGGGGCAGGGTGGTCACCACTCAAGTAGAAGGGACTTGAGAAATTTAAGGTTTTAAGCAGTTTTCAAGTAGAGCACTCAGACAGATACAAAAAGCAAAATGTCCTGCAGGCCTATAAGAGGGTGTTCTGCGGGACATAATGTATCTTATTTGAGTGGGAAAAAAAGAGTATGGTCAAAGGTTTGGGGATTGCTACATTTTAAAAAAAAAAAAATTAAGTAGGTTTCTTTATTGCAGGGCTTTTCAGAGTGAGCCACCAAGGGGGCATATCAAGTTTTGCATTTACCAAACTTATCTGACCAAGGGAGGCCTTTTTTTGAAGGACTATCTTGTAGGACTGGTGTTTTGTGGTACCCACTTTGGGAACTACCAACCTGGAACATCCCCTGTTTAAATGGAGTGCTTTTGGCCCTTTCCAGTTTCTCTTTACTCTGTATTATTATAAAAATTAAATAATGGTGGAACGAAACTATTTTTCCTAAGGAGAAAGAGAGGCATGTCCCAAAAGGTTACTTTAAACCTAGAGATGACTTTTTGAGCTACTCAAGTGTCTCCCTTTCTTCAAAGAAGACCAAACTGTGCAAAAGCAATCTGTTGACTATTTGCCCTTGTACCTAGGAGAGCACTTACCTTGCCTTCCTGGTCAGGGTCCTTGCTGGGCCCCTGGTAGGGGGCCACAGATTCCCAAGTGACAACCACCACGCTACTGGGCTGGAAAGAGACTTCTGGGAACCCTCTCTGGACACACTCTGCAGCCAGCTGAGTGACGGAGGGGGATAAGTCTTCCCGGTAATAAACCTTCCCAAGGCCATCTGTCGTGTCCAAGTCGGCCAGAAAAGGTGCGACGACTCCGAAGGTCGGTGGAAAGAACCCTGGATAGGATTCCTTGGCTGGGGGTTCACTCATGGCAATAATGCCATTTGTGGTGACCTGCAGAAAACAAAGCACAGTCAAGAGGAGAGCGGAAAAAAATGTCTTCCTCGGGAATTCTGAGCTTCCACGCACAGGATGTTGTCACAGGTACCCCCAGTCTGTCAAATACAATAGAACTGGAGAAGGACATGATCCTGAATTATGAAGTTCAGCACTCCTCTCCTAGGCAGGATGGGCTGGTGGAGGGAGCGTGGGGCAACAACCACAAGACTGGACTTTGGCATACATCTAGCCGTCACTGGACCTTGGACATGTGTCTTGAACTTGGAGTCTTGGGCTTCCCATGTGTGCCTGCCTTACATCCTGCCAAACACCACTCAAACCTAAGCTATCATTAAAGCCTTCACTAGGGGCATTTGGGTGGCTTAGTTCTTAAGCATCTGCCTTCGGCTCAGGTCATGATCCCAGGGTTCTCGGTTCGAGCCCCGCGTCGGGATCCCTGCTCGGCAGGAAGCCTGCTTCTCCCTCTCCCACTTCCTATGCTTGTGTTCCCTCTCGCGCTGCCTCTCTCTCTGTGTCAAATAAATAAAATCTTAAAAAAATAAATAAATAAAGCCTTCACTAATTTACCCAACAAACTGAGTCATCGTTATAAACCAGGGCTGTGCTAAGTGCTGTGGGTCTCATAATGGGTAGTACACAGTCTCTCCCTTCAAGGAACCCACAATCCAGAAGGATATGGGGAAGGACTGACACACACAGATGATGATACAATGAGTAATGGGGTCAAGAAGTCACTTTGGGGGCACCTGGCTGGCTCAGTTGGTAGAGCATGAGACTCTTAATCTCGGAGTCATGAATTCAAACCCCACTTGGGGCATAGATCTTACTTAAAATAAGAATAATAAATAAGTAAATAAAATAAATTGAAAGGGCATCTCTTAAAAGAAAGAAGTAAATTTGAACGGGCTTTAGGGTATCATTAATTATTATGAAGAGTTTAATGTGTCAGAATAATAGCTAACACTGAATGTTTACCATGTTCCAGGCATCTTATTAACATTTAATTCTCAGGAAAACTCTATAAGACTAGAAACTACTATTATCCACATTTTTTCTGATGGAGAAAATGAGGTAAGTTAAATTTGTCCAAAGTTACCAGTAAGTGTCAGCACTGGGATTTGAACCCAGGGAGCTGGACTCCAAAGCTGGCTTCTTAATCACTACATATGACCTTCCTGAAATCAGTTCTAACTACCTATAAAGAGATCGGTATTCTTATCCAGCTAACCCCCACACTGCTGGGGAAAAAGGAAAGGGGACAAATACCCCCTTGATTGTTTGAGGGTACTCAGGGATGGGGGTACTTGGGTCTCCTGCAAAGTCATGCTAAGAATGAGGCTTTGACCCCCCTCTCTCTTTCTTTTTAGTGCACAATCCACTGATGACATAGAACACCACTTCAGTGCCCTTTTTACTTCGAGAATCTGTGAATTAAAAAAAAAAAAAAGCCCTAATCAAATGGGAGAGACTTTGCAAATGGCCCCATGGGCTGTACTTTTAAGAGGAGGTGGATCAGAAGAACATGAATGCAAAAAAGGGGGCTCTTTCCTGTTCAGGAGTTGACTGGAAGGCCTGTGGGTTTTCCAAGTCACTTATTTCCCTCCCGGCTCCTCCCACACAGCCTTCTCCTCTACTCCCTTCAGACCTCATTATTAGCGGAGGGGGTGGGGTGGACACAAAGAAGAGGAACTTAAAAGCAAACCCTGCAACAGGCCAAGAACTGGGTGAAAAGGTTCAAAGGGGTGGAGTGGATCTGGGCCCAGGGAAGGGAAAGGAAGGAGTTACGTGCATGGACTTAGCAAAAACCCCTCCCTTTTTACCAGTCTGCCTGGGCTGTTAACTGTTTAGGGGCATAGTTTCCGGCACCACCGGGCCCCAGCGGCGACTTTCTGGAGCATGCTGGCAGGCTATGGAGAAGGGAGGCAGGGAAGGAGCTTGGCCTGCTGGTTTCTCACCCTCTCGTCCCGCCAGCCCATCCACACATCTCCCCGAACCGACATCCCTGTGGGGCTGACGTGCGGGGGCGTGGGAAACAGCTCATTTTCCCAAGCCACCAGAAGCTGGCAGTTACCAGCTGCTAATGGGAAGCAATCACACGGAGGCCGTGTACGGAAAATTCAGTTTTAAAAAAGCTGTTTTCCAGTGAAATTTAAGTCAGTTCAACAGTTCTGAAAACACTCCCGGTGTCTTTCAGTATTTAGAATCCGGGCACAGGACTGTGTCTCTTATCATAAGGAATGCTTTGGGAATTGAGTTTTTAGACAAGTATCGAGAAGCACAGCAAATGCTTTGGACAAAGACCACATAACCCTCATTAGTATCAGTACTGGAAAATTATTGTTTAGCCCTTTTTTATGGCACATGCAACTCAACTCCTGGTGATAAGGAAAGATGATGGCAGAGACAGATGTCCTAGAACATCCAGAAGTTTCACTTGACTCTTAGCTTTAAACCTCTCCCCAGCGTTCGCTTGTTTGTTTGAGATCGACCAAATCATGGCTGACTTGAACAACATTCTCTTACATCTGGGTGCCAGTCCCACTGCACCAATCTGTTAAGCCTGTGGTGCTCCCGTCATCTTGTTCCTTTTCTCCATCTTCTTAAAGTTGAGCAAGTCAACAGATGCACAGGGAGCATGAAGGGAAGGGCCTATAAAGTACTTAGGAGGCAGGAGGACGGACTCGGGTACTACGACCTCCAAGGCAACCAGAGTGGGGACCACCAAGAGATCCCTGCCACTCGCCCAGTTACTTGAGGCAGGAAACTGGGGAGTTGGCCTTGATTTCTTCCCCTTTCTCCCCCCATGTCCCGTAAGTCCCACCTCTGAGGTCCCTGGCACTTTCTCTGTCCCCACGACCAGCAGCACCTGCTCCCCACAGCCTCACGCGTTCACACGACCAGCTCGCTCTCACCCTCCAGGCTCAGTGAAGTACAGCCTCTAAGAGAGCCTTCTCTGTCTAGCTGGTGTAGGCTCCTCCTGTTCACCCGTCCTTTTCCCTTCCCTCACTCCTTGAGCACCCATTTCTTTTTTTTTAAGATTTTATTTATTTATTTGACAGACAGAGATCACAAGTAGGCAGAAAGGCAGGCAGAGAGAGGAGGAAGCAGGCTCCCTGCCGAGCAGGGAGCCCGATGCGGGCCTCAATCCCAGGACCCTGAGATCATGACCTGAGCCGAAGGCAGAGGCTTTAACCTGCTGAGCCATCCAGGCGCCCTTGAGCCCCCATTTCTGTCCCCACTTCCTATTTGTTTCCTTCCAAGTGCGGAGCACCATGTGTAATGACCTTATTGACACATCTGCTGGCTCTCGCTACTTTCCGCACGAGGCGGTATGTCCCTTCAAAAGCTGAGACCATGTCCACCTTGGTCACTGCTGGAGCTGCAAAGCCTCTACACCTCCTGGTGTGTGTTAGTCCCCTCCCTTCCCGACTTCCTCCAGAAAATGGGGTGGCGAGGTTCTGACGGAATAAGGCCTGAACACCAAGGCTGTGTTAGAAATAGTGCCTGAAGGAGTTCCACTCAGGAGCCTCATGAAAGATCCTAGCATTATGTGTTACAGCAGTCCTTCCCACTGGAGCCCCATACCGATCACTAAAACAAAGAGTCAGCATGAATGTGAACCGATGACCCGAATCCAAGCAAGTCTCCAGATCTAACTACCAGTTTATAGGAAATACAGGGGACAGAAGAACACGTTCAGTGATACTATAGGGACATGATCGGCCAAATCCAGAACATGGGACACTGTGATGGACAAATACCCAGTTTCTTTAATAAATATATTTCCAGAAAAAAAGGTGATGAGGGGGACCTATAGATTTAAGGAGTCCTAAGAAACCTATCTGCCAGATCTGGGTCCAAGGTCAGACTGGATCTGACTTAAGTTGGACTGGGTCCAGCAGGAGGCCTTGAGTGAATAAAATTTTATTTTAAGGCTGAACAAACAAGTTAATCCTACCAAAGATAATCTTAAAATAAAGGCCACAGTGCAGACCTTTTAACCTAGATAAGCTTAGCCATTTATGAGGTACCCTAGATAAAAAGGGGTCTCAGGCAAGCACTCACCATAAAAAGTAGAGAGAAAATGATTTTGCCTGCACTACCGCTTCTGGTGACTGGGATATGACCTGTCAGGACACCCCACTCGTTCCAGAGCATGCAGATGGGATCCTGGGAAAACTGGCAAAAGCCGGCAAAGGGTAGGAATTCTTGCCAAAGTCAGCTCTCCCAGATCTCTATCTGCACAGCCTGGTTGAGAGAGGAAGGTCAAATTTCATGTTGTCCTTTCCTTTCCTGATTCAGATTGGCAGGCAAAAACATTTGTAACAATTAGGTCTTTGAATCGTGACTTGCGAATTTACTTTTGGATACCCACTGGTGGTCGATCCTTTCTCTCTAAGGAGTATCTACTGCCTTCTTATTTATCTGGTTTTGTGTCAGGTGGGGGGCCCCCCAAATTTGGCCAGACAGAGATGTGTGTTGCCCTCCATTTGCGGCTAGGGTCCTATCAACTACTGCCAACTCTCAGAAGAATTATCTAAGTCTTCCTTTCTTTTGGTTATCTTTGGGAGTGGCTAGGGGAATTATCTTGGGCAGGCAGTATCCTTTGCACCCTCTTTGGGAGATGCCTCTTGCATCCAAAGGCTTGTTCAATTCTGCTGGGAATATTAATTGTTTCTGCCGGCTGAAACCTGATGAGATACTGGGAAGGATTTTTTTAAGTAGCTCTATGGTCAGAAGCAGGCCAAGTTAGAAGCTGATATTCAGAGATGATAGGAATATGTTTTTAGGATTTCTCACCTAAGCTAAAATGAAATTATGGACCCAGAGGAAAAGAAAAACATTCTGAAGTCTTTTGTGGGAGGATTTATTAAAAGATTCCAAAGACACTGCAGCTTTAAATCTAGAACACAAGAATCTTTTGATTTTCACCTTGGTAGAAGACCTTCGCCCTGATACAAAGAAGCAAACCGAAGATAATGTATAGAGATGGGAAGTTCAGCCCTTGATATCTTTAAGGCTACATCCCAATTGTTTGTGGAATTAAGAGCAACTGTCCTTATCTTACAAATCTTTGCAAAACCAGAAATAAGGCTCTAGAAACAATCCAAAGTCTGCCTATCATTATCACCCCCAAAACTCCCTATTCATCTCAGAATGCCTGCAGATATTGTAAAAGATCAGAACTTTGGAAAAAGAACTCACCTGCTTTGAAGAAAATGAAGGAAAAATTTAAATAGCAAAGTCCCTAACTCCTGATAACAGACAAATAGACCCTAAAACTCCTAGAAGAAAACTTGCATTTCTTCTCTGTCCCTAGAAGATGTAAATATTACCATGTCCTTGAAATATAAACATCCCAGGAGGCAAATAAAACACAACCCACATTCACCTGAAACTGAAGGAAAAAAGGTGGCGAAGAGGAGGCTTTTTCAAAATATAAACACTTAAGAAAATCTCACTCACCCCAAATCTAGTCCACAGTCTCCATAAGATTACTTGTCAAGGACAAAAACAAGTTTTAAGTCTCTTTCACAAATATTACTAAAAAGCCTTAGCCACCTGCCATCTGACCAGGTAAACTTTCTATCTGTCAGAAACAAAATTTGGATCCAACTGCTCTTCCATAAACTAGTGAGTTTTGCATTATCATACCAGTCTCACAGTTAAAATTTTAAAATAAAAGCTAGGAGATCTCTGTTTGCATTTGTCTACATGTTTATGTATGTATATTATGAGTGTGTGATTTGTCTTCTACCTCCAGAAAGTAATGCCAAAATTAATATGTAAAGAGCTCTATTTAATTGGCTTAAAGATAAGCATGCATTACATCAATCAACTGTACTCTCAAAAATACAGAAACTAACCCAAATGTTTTTCAAGCTTATAAAGATTAAAGCAGAAATCAATGAAACAGAAACCAAAATAACATTAGAACAGATCAATGAAACTAGGAGCTGTTCGTTGAAGAATTAACAAGATCAATAAACTCCTAGCCAGACTTATCAAAAAGAAAAGAGAAAGGACCCAAATAAATAAAATCATGAATGAAAGAGGAGAGATCACAACCAACACTGACAAAATACCAAAAATTATAAGAACATATTATGAGCAACTATATGCCAAAAAATTATGCAATCTGGAAGAAACAGATGCATTCCTAGAGATGTATCAACTACCAAAACTGAAATAGGAGGAAACAGAAAACCTGAACAGACCCATCACGAGCAAGGAAATTGAAGCAGTAATCCAAAATCTTCCATCAAACAAGAGTGCAGGGCTGGTTTGCTTCCCAGGGGGATTTTACCAAACATTAAAAGAAGAATGAATACCTATTCCTCAGAAACTGTTTAAAAAAATAGAAATGGAAGGAAAACTTCCAAAGTCTTTCTATGAGGCCAGCATTACCTTGCTCCCAAAACCAGACAAAGACCCCACCAAAAAGGAGAATTACAGGCAATATCCCTGAAGAACATGGATGCCAAAGTTTTCACCAAGATACTAGCCAATAGGATGCAACAGTACATTAAACGGATTATTCACCATGACCAAGTGGGATTTATTTCTGGGCTGCAAGGGTGGTTCAACATCCCCAAATCAATGTGATACAGTACATTAACAGAAGAAAGGACAATAACCATAGGATCCTTTGAATAGATGCAGAAAAAGCATTTGACAAAGTACAGCATCCTTTCTTGATGAAAACTCTTCACAGTGTAGGGATAGAGGGAACATACCTCTATATCATCAAAGCCATATACAAAAAGTCCACAGCGAGTATCATCCTCAATGGGGAAAAACTGAGAGCTTTTCCCCTAAGGTCAGGAACATGACAGGGATGTCCACTAACTCCACTGCTATTCAACATACTACTAGAAGTCCTAGCCTCAGCATTCAGACAACAAGAAGAAATAAAAGGCACCTGAATCAGCAAAGGAGAAGTCAAACTCTCACTCTTCACAGATGACATGATACCCTCTGTGGAGAACCCAAGATTCCACTTCAAAATTGCTAGAACTCACACAGGAATTCAGCAATGTGGAAGGATAAAAAATCAATGCACAGAAATCAGTTGCATTTCTATGCACTAACAATGAGACAGAAGAAAGAGAAATTAAGGAGTTGATCCCATTTATAATTGCACCCAAAAGTATAAAGGTACCTAGGAATAAACCTAACTAACAAGGAAAAGGATCTGTACTGAGAAAACTATAGAACGCTCATGAAAGAAATTGAACAAGACATAAAGAAATGAAGAAAGCATTCCATGCTTACAGACTGGAAGAACAAATACCATTAAAATGTCTATGCTCCCTAGAGCGATCTATACATTTAATGAAATACCTATCAAAATACCATGAACTTTTTTCACAGAGCTGGAACAAACAACTTCAAAATTTGTATGGCACCAGAAAAGGCCCTGAAGAACCAGAGAAATGTTGAATAAGAAAGCCAGGACTCGTGGCTTCAAGCTCTGCTAGACAGTATGGTACTGGCACAAAAACAGACACATAGATCAATGGAACAAAACACAGAACCCGGAAATGGACACCCAACTCTATAGTCAACTAATCTTTGACAAAGCAGGAAAGAATACCCAATGGAAAAAAGATAGTCTCTTCTACAAATGGTGTCGGGGAAATAGGACAGCCACATGCAGAAGAATGAAACTGGACCATTTTCTTACACCATACAAAAAAATAGACTCAAAATGGATGCAAGATCTAAACGTGAGACAGGAATCCATCAAAATGCTAGAGGAGAACACAGGCAGCAACTCTATGATCTTGTCTGCAAGAACTTCTTGCTAGACAGGTCTCCAAAGGCAAGGGAAACAAAGGCAAAAATGAACTATTGGGACTTCATCAAGATAAAAAAAACTTTTGCACAGCAAAGGAAACAGTTGACAAAACCAAAAGACAACCAAGAGAATGGGAGAAGATATTTGCAAATGACATATCAGATAAAAGGCTAGTAACCAAAATCTATAAAGAATTTATCAAACTCAACACCCAAAGAACAAATAATCCAATTAAGAAATGGTCAGAGGACATGAACAGACATTTCTCCAAAGGAGACATCCAAATGGCCCACAGATACATGAAAAGGTGCTCAACATCACTCGGCATGAGGGAAATACAAATCAAAACCACATGAGATACCACCTCACACCAGTCAAAATGGCGAAAATTAACCAGTCAGGAAACAATAAATGTTGGGGGGATGTGAAGAAAAGGGAACCCTCCTACACTGTTCATGGGAATGCAAGCTGGTGCAGCCATTCTGGAAAAGAGTATGGAGGTGCCTCAAAAAGTTGACAATAGAGCTACCCTATGACCCAGCAATCACACTACTGGGTATTTACCCTAAAGATACAAATGTAGTGATCCGAAGGGGCACCTGCACCCCAATATTTGTAGCAGCAATGTCTACAATAGCCAAACTACAGAAAGAACCCAGATGTCTATTGACAGATGAAGGGATAAAGAAAATGTGGTATATATATATACAATGGAATACTACCCAGCCATCAAAAAAAAAAGGAAAAGAAAAGAAAAGAAAAGAAATCTTGCCATTTGCAATGATGTGGACGGAGCTAGAAGGCATTATGCTAAATGAAATAAGTCAGTCAGAGAAAGACAAGTATCATACGATCTCACTCATATATGGAATTTAAGAAACAAAACAGGAGATCATAGGGGAAGAGAGGGACAAATAAAACAAGACGAAACCAGAGAGGGAGAAGAAGCATAAGAGACTCTTAATCACAGGACACAAACTGAGGGTTGCTGGAGGGAAGAGGGTTGGAGGATGGGGTAACTGGGTGATGGACATTAAGGAGGGCACATGATGTAATGAGTACTGGGTATTATATAAGACTGATGAGTCCCAGAACTCTATTTCTGAAACTAATAATACATTGTATGCTAACTGAATTTAAATTAAAAAAATAAGTAAAATGTCAAAGATTTTAAAAAGAGAATAAATTAGGGCACCTGGGTGGCTCAGTGGGTTAAAGCCTCTGCTTTCAGCTCCGGTCATGATCTCAGCGTCCTGGGATCAAGGCCCGCATCGGGCTCTCTGCTCAGCGGGGAGCCTGCTTCCTCCTCTCCCTGTCTCTCTGCCTGCCTCTCTGCCTACTTGTAATCTCTCTCTCTGTGTCAAATAAATAAATAAAATCTTAATAAATAAATAAATAAATAATAATAAAAATAAAAAGAGAATAAATTAGTCCCTACATGGAGCTCTGCACTGAACATGGAGCCTGCTTGGGGTTCTCTCCCTCCCTCTGCTCACCCCCCTCTTAATCCCCCTCCCATTCACTCCTGGCATGGGTACACACCCCTCTCTCTTTAATTAAAAAAAAAAAGTTCCTAAAATCTTTTTGATAACTGGAAACCTTAAAGTTATACTGAGAAAAGTTAAATAATGGATATTCATTGACTACCTCGATCACTTCCAAATAAAAGGAAATACTAAAACATTAATTACTGACCCCAGGTTTATCTACCTGTGGCTTTCTTTTACAGAGGAACTCAAGATATTTCGGTCTATTAGTAAACGTGTTCTGCACCACACTGGAAAATTTATGGGGCATCTGGATGGCTTAGTCCATTAAGCATTGGCCCTGGCTCAGGTCATGATCCTGGGGTCTTGGGATCGAGTCCTGCATCAGACTCCCCTCAGTGGGGAGCCTGCTTCTCCCCTCTGCCCTTCTCCCCTGCTTGTGCTCATTCTCTCTCATGCTGTCTCTCTCTCTCTCAAATAAATAAAATCTTCAAAAAAAAAAAGGAACATTTACTATTAGGAGGAATATATTTCTGGAAATTATAAAATGTATTTATAAATTTGTCCACAATTGCTTACTTCTTAGTTTTCAATAGGAATTAAGGATCCTAATAATTAAGAAGTCTAATTAATATATGTAATCGAGACTACTAGAAATAATAAGGGTTTTTAAAGCATGCTACAATATCAATGTAGTCTGCTCTTGATAAGAGATTGTGAAAGGTTTTTCTTTACCTTTTAAGTAATCTACCCGGAAAGCAAAGATTTTCGTCTTGCTAAAATAACTCACCATGCTTCACGTTGTCTTTCTCAGGACATTGATTACTTAAGAAAATTCAGTATTCTCAATAGTAAGAGAGAGAAGTTTTGTTCACAACTATGCAACCTTCTATATTTGCCCTTAACATTGTCTATTGTCATTTTGACTAAATAAGTATTAAATCATAATGATCTGTGATCCTACTTAATCAGATGTTCAGGCCTTTTGACATCTTCTGAAAACCAAATTCTAAATGGAGTTTTTTTGACCCCAAAGTAATTTTAAGATTTCCTGGAGGATCCTTTTTAAATCTCAAAGGATTTGTCTCTCACCTCGTAGCAAAGAGATGTTAAATTACTTAGATTTATTTGGTATGTTAAATTACACGGGGTTCATTGTCAGGTAAGCAACACTAAACCTTCTTAGGTTATATTGTATCAATGCATGTTAAGTGCTCTAGAAATTGTAAGGAATTCCTAAAAATCTTACATGTCCTGGTATAGTGTTATCAGTCATAATTCTAGTTGTTATCTTAAAATGTTGTATGTCATAGAAATAATTAAATTTTCTTGTCAGTTCTATTATAATGAACTCACATCAGACCTTCAAACATGGCCATTCTATGTCTTTTGTTATATACAATTATTTTACTCTGATGCTTTTGCAAAAGTGCTTTACCTTCAGAAAGACTCATCAAGAGGACTCTGACAAGTACTCTAGAGTACACATTTCTGATAACTTAAAGGTTGTACAATTGAACTGGCTATGAATTTCCAGAACTAATGTAGAATCTGGATTAAAGCAGAACAAGAATTAATAACATGGGACTGAATGAAATGATGAGGACTATTTGGGTCTTTTTTACAAATTTTTCTTTGAGACATTGCTGGTTCCTTAATGTTTGGTTTTTTCCAGCTTTAAGGGAAGCATTTTTACTTTTTCATTTTGTAATATTTATCTTTGTAAACATAATTTAAACATGTATTTTTTTTCTCCCTACCTGATCCCTCCAGAATGTAGAAACTTACTCTTGTTTTTTCATATGATATAGTTATTTGCGTAAGTTCAGTAAGAATCTGTTCTCCTTGGACATAATTGGAAATACTGGTCGTATTACCAAGGCTTTGACTGGAACATCAGATTTGAGAACGTGCACAGGGGAGCCTGGCTGGCTCAGTCCATAGAGTATGCAACTCTTGATCTCAGGACTGTGAGTTCAAGCCCCACATAGGACATAGAACCTACTTTAAAAAATGCTTAAGAGAATGTGCACAGAATCCAATAGGACCAGACAGCTTTAAGAAACTAAAGTTGACTTTACAGAGCCAATAAAATCCCGTTGGAGAAACCAGCCTGGTATGGTGCTTATAGAGCTCCTGGCAGCCCAACCAGGTGGTTAAGGAGGGCGGTCACTTGCTGGCAGCCCCAGGAAACTCAGGATGTCTTGGGGACCTCATGAACAGAGAAATTCACCCAAATCCGTAGGTATTTCAGGCTAAGTCTGATGGTGAGTCCTTAGCGAGGCTTCTTAGTCTGGAAAAGCTTTTGAAACCTAAGATTCCTTATGAAAAGTTGCAGCAGGGGCGCCTAGGTGCCTCAGTCAATTAAGTGTCTGACTCTTGGTTTAGGCTCAGGTCATGATTTCAGGGTCGTGAGATCGAGCCCTGCCTTGAGCTATGTGCTCACTGTAGACTTCGCTTGAGATTCCCTCTCCCTCTCCCTCCACTCCCACCCCCCAACTCACGCATGTGTGCTTTCTCTCTCAAATAAATAAATAAATCTTAAAAGAACAACAGCAACAACAAAAGTTCCAGCAAGGCACCTATACAGTCAATCACTATTCTTGCTGCATTTTCCACAAATAATCTGGTCAAATTTAATTTTTCAACTTATTTTGCAAACAGTTTAGTTTGCACGATGACATCTTGAGGTGGACAGACCTCCCAAAGTCATAGATCAAGATCTTCACCCCCTGGGGGGACCTCATTGTCTTAGTTAAGTGTCCAACTCTTGATTTCAGCTCAGGTCTCAATCTCAGGGTCATGAGATCAAGCCCCACGCTGGGCTCCACGCGGGGGTCCATGCTGGGCATGGATTCTACTTAAAAAAAAAAAAAAAAGATCTTTTACCTCCAATATGAAGTCTTTATTCCTTTCTCCTTTTCAGTACTTGTGGTTTCTGTCTGAATGCATGGGAAAACAATGCTTCCAAAGTGTGGTGCCTATCTCTGAATCTATTGTTAAAGCAGTACCTACCCAAAAAAAATCCTTAGACTCCCTCCCCAAAATTGTTCTTGATAAGAGGACAGCCCTTGATGATCTTTTAGCTCACAAAGGAGGCGTCTGTGCTATGGCCAACACCACTTGCAGCACTTGGCTTAAGAAAGTGGCTCCTTCAAGGGGGTCTGTCTTTGACTTATTTGTTTCTGACTGGTTTGGTTCTTGGATGCCATAGCCTCGAAGTGCACTCTAGACACTGGGAATTATCCTGCTTGGAATAATCACGGTGGTTTCCCTGAAATACTGTGGTGTTCTAACGGTTTAAATGTATGTTTGTGCCACTAGCCACCAAGCAAATGAACTTCTTAAGACTAACTCATTAGAAAAAAAACAAAGGGAATAACTGACTTAAAGAATGTAAACCCAAGGTCATGACCTGCAAATACTTGGGAAAGATTCAGCAAAAAGACCTGTGAATACCACACAGAGGATGTAAAAAAAAAAACAAGAAAAGAAAAGAAAAAAAGCAAGAACTCCAGAGCTAGGAGAAGCACGAATGCCTTAAATTTTGATCTCATCTCTCAGGCTGAGAGCCTGATCAAAAGGGAAGAATTGTTAAAAACAAAACAAATCCCCACAAGATAACATGCCCAAATGGAATCGCTTATGCTAAGCTCCACATCATTGAAACCTAGACTTAATTGTTTGTTTTTTTGTTTTTTGTTTTTTTAGTTTCAGAGGTAGAGGTCAGTGATTCATCAGTCTTATATCATACCCAGTGCTCATTACATCATGTGTCCTCCTTACTGCCCATCACCCAGCTACCCCATCCCCACAACTACGACCTCCAGCAACCCTGTTTCCTACAGTTAAGAATCTCTTATGAACCAAGATTTAACTTAATTACAGTTTTGGCTCTCACAAAAATGGAATCAGAAACCAATCAGGAATCGCCTGACCAGCACTAGTTAGAAAATCTGCCAGACAGACCCTTCCCAACCTCTAAAAGAAAGGGACCTTGCAATAACCAATCCCATTTTTCACCTAGTGTAACTTCCTTGTTCCGCTTCCCTTCTGGCTACCAAAGTCTTCCATGTTGTACAGCTCCTCAGAGCTCATTTCTATCTGCTACTTTGGATACTGCCCAATTAGAATTGAATTTTTGTTCAAGTAAGCTCTTCAAGTTTTTAATATGCCTCAGTTTATATTTTAACGACAGTTCACAATTAGTACCTTGGAGTCCTGACTTCCAATGGTACCCACACATTCTTCGCTGTAGATTATCCCACAAAACTGTCATGGATTGAATGTATTTCTGAGAAAGCTCTTCTGAAACATTGAGAGAATAATAATGTATCATTGTCTACACCCCTTCTTTTGAGGCGGAAAAGCCCCAAATGGCCGCCTCACTGAGATGGGGGCCCCCCTGGGGATGACTTGGCACTTCTCTACCAAGTCACTTCAGCATAGCCTAAAGAACTGCCGCATGGCCGCGAGCCAACCAGCGGTGAGACCCCGCAAAAAATTCCTAGTGTGCCTACAAATACCCTCCCCAATCATAACCGGGTGCTCAGCCTTTGGGAAACATAAAGCTGTGTTCTCCCAGCTCTCCACGTGCCGCTTGAGTTTCTCGGTCGCCTCAGAACTTCTGCAACACTTTCTTGAAAACAGCTACTTCCAGTCCATTGACCAATGTAAGCATTGCCCTGAAATCCTACTTATAGTTTCCACTGGGAAGAAAGAAGCTCCTTTAGCAAAATTAAACTTCCAGTTCAGTATGTTACTAGCACAACTTTAATGCGCCCTTTAAAGAACGTATCGAGGGGCGCCTGACTGGCTCGGTCGGTGCGGCGAGCGACTCTTGATCTTGGGCTTGCGAGCTCGAGCCCCACGTTGGGTGCAGAGCTTACTTTTTTTTTTTTTTTTTTTTTTTTTATTTGACAGAGAGAGAGAGATCAGATCACAAGTAGGCAGAGAGGCAGGCAGAGAGAGAGGAGGAAGCAGGCTCCCTGCCGAGCAGAGAGCCCGATGTGGGCCTCGATCCCAGAACCCTGGGATCATGACCTGAGCCGAAGGCAGCGGCTTTAACCCACTGAGCCACCCAGGCACCCGGGTGCAGAGCTTACTTTAAGAAAATAAAAGAAAGCAAGCACACTTCTGTTCTCTCACTCCAAGGAACACACCAAACAAAAGGCTCTTCATCCAGTTGCACAGGGCAGAACCCGTCACTTTTATCACGAAACACCCCGGGGGGGAAAATGCCCAGCGCCACATGGCTAACAGCTGGAGCCACTTAGGTAAGATTGTTTCAGCTCAGCTGACACGATGAGGAGGGTGGACAGAGCAGCTAACTCATAACGGGGAGGGTTCCCCATTTTAAAAAAGCACTTTCTGTTTTCAGGTTCATCTTTAAAGACGCGGCAGGAATCACCAGGGAAGGTCAAAATGCAGACACTCAATAAATTACATGTTAGATTCTTTATATTCAAATGCACACTGAAAAAGTTGAAACGACCACTTTTTAGGCTTCAGTGAGTCTAGTAGCAGTTGCCCCGGGGCAGAAAGCAGCTCCTAAGAGTAGGGGGAAGCCTTCTCCGAAACAGATGTGGGTAAGAATACTTGAGGTAGGAACAAATAAGAAACAAATGGGGTCGTTTTACAAATGCAAATAGCTCGACTGAGAAGACAATGAAATTGCCAGCAGTTGCAGAAGCGACCGCCCTGGGTGGGAGGAAGCAGGAATTTAAGGTAAATTAAAAGTAGTTGGGGTAAAGAATGGAAAGGCAACATTTACTGAGCGCTGAGTCTGAGGTCCTTTACTAAAGCGGTCCGCATTTTAAAAAATGTAATACAAGCATCCTTCTTTTCACATATATAAAAAAGACAAGGAAACGGGACAGTTTAGCTTAATGTCCTATAGCCAGCATGTCATGGAACCAAGATTTGAACCCACTTTTGCTCTTTCTGTTATATTTGGCTGCTAGTTCAGACAAATCATGAGCCAAAGTCCTGGAAGTTGCAAAGTTTCACGGGATGGCTTCATGGATAAAGCCTGGGTAGCTAGAAAAAGTGAAAAAACTAAAAGGGCGTAAGGAAAGAAAAACTTGAGAAAGAAGCCCAGGAAACAGTCTATATTATAATCAAGGAGGAGGCTGACTGATTTCAAGCCTAGGACAACTAAAGGACCTAGGGCCTGACCCACTTTCGTGCTACTTTAGAGTTTATGAAGCATCTTTATTCCAGTGATTTGATTAAATCTAGTAAAGGAAGCATTAATATCATCTTCATTCTCCATTTGAGAAAAACTGAGTTTCAGTTTATAGGTCTTGCCTAAGATCATACACTAGAAATGCCAGAACAAAACTCTTGAGTCCAAATTGCAAATTTTTTCCATTAACCCCACAGAGCCAGAGAAATGGCTCTGGCTTGAATTAGAAATAAAAACAAAAGTCTTAGCATATAAAAACAAGGGACAACTTGGTGGTAATAGTTAAGAGATGTGTCAGTGTTTTTAACTTAATCCAGTAAATATCGAATGAGAGACTTTGGATCGGTTACTCATCTCTTCTGTACGAAATTTCTACCTGAGGTTACCTTCCAACATTTAAAAATGGTTGGAGTCTTTAAATGTTCACTTCCAGTGCGTCTGTCAAAGAAGGGGTAGAAAATGTCCCTCTGGATTCCAGAACAGAAGCCTATCAGGGAAGGGTCTGGAAGGACTTGTCGAATCTCTCAGTTGCGGGGGAGAAGCATGCTCTTTGACACTTTGGAGGTAGGTATCAGAAGTTTACCAACAGGAGCCCCGGATACTCCCCTAATTTGGATTACACCATCACTTAACTTGAACACCAATCCCTTCATTTGAACATTAGAAATTATAGAGAAAAAATTAAGTCTCCATCTGCCTTTCTAGAATGAGCCATTATGTCAGTATCACCCAAAAGCCCCAGTTGATGAGGGAAAGCTTCCCTTTACAGAAGTACGCCAGCTAATAGATGTAGAAAGAATGATAGAAACAAAAATGCCAACAACAAAACAAACTAAAACACCACTTGGCAGCACTTAATAACTGATTCAGGCAAAAATCATCAATGGATGCTACGTATCCATTGAAAGTTTGGCGGGAAAGGAGGCAGCTGCATAAGGCTTACGTTCCATCCCATAGCTTGGTCGCTGTTCCCAAGGGGGAAAACATGACAGATATGATCTGGCTGTCATCTCCTTAACAGTAGCAGCTAGAACAGCAACAACCAGACATCCCTTGCCTCCTGATGTTATAAGTATGACATATATGACTTCATTCATGAAGTAGCCTAAATAAGGTTTAACGTACACTGTAATAAAAATACTAATATCCCAAATTAAAAATGAGCAAAGGTCTTGAATAAATGCTCTCCAAAGAAAATATATAAATGGCCAATAAGCACATGAAAAGATGCTCAACCTCATCAGCCATCAGGGAAATGCAAATCAAAACCATAGTGAGATACCACTTCACAGCCATTAAGTTGGCTAGAATCAAAAAGTCAAATAGTAAGTGTTGGCAGAAGACGTAGAGAAATTGGAACCCTCACACATTGTTAGTGGGAATGTAAAATGGGGCAGCCACTTTGGAAAACAGTTTTATAGCCCCCAAAATGTTAAACAGAGTTATCATATATCCTCGTTTGGGGAAGAGAAATTTACCTTTACCCTCAAAGTTTCTTCTGACTGGTCGAAGAATTAAACTGACATGAGACAGATTAACAGGACAAAATTAATTTCGAATGAACACAACACCACATGTGGGGGTCATGTTCCAAGACAGGAAGGTAAAATGAGGTAGATATGCCATCCTGAGATAAGGAATGAGATAGGAGAGTAGTGAAATTCACAGGATCATAAGAGCAGACATTTGGTAATTAGATGTTTGCCCCACCGTGTAAATGGGTCATTCAGAAAAAAACATATCTCTGATAAAAACTCTCACTCTGGGAAAGACCCCCAACTTATATTCTTCTAGGTAGTTCAGGCAGGGACAAATGTTTTTCTTGAGCCCATTGGATCTTGATTGCTTTCTGCTCAAAATAACCCACATGCTAACATGGCACACTTTTAGGGAGACTTGTTTTGAGCCCCTCCAATTGCAATTCCACTCCTCAGTACAGACCCAGGAGAACTGAAGGCAGATGTCCACACACAAACTTGTGCACAAATATTCATGGCGGTATTAATTTATAAATAGCCAAAAAAAGAGAAACAATCTGGATATCCGTTAACTCATGAAGGGACAAAACGACAATATTATTCAGCCATAGAAGAATAAAGTACTGATCCATGCTACACCATGGAGGAATCTTAAAAATGTTATGCTAAGTGAAAAAAGCCAGTAACAAAAGATCACATATTGTATGACTCCATTTATGTGAAATGTCCAGAACAGGCAAATCAATAGAGACAAACAATAGATTAGGGGGGAGATGGGGTGTGACCGCTAAAGGATAAGAGGTTTGTTTTGAGGGCAATCAAAATATTTCATAGCTAGACAGTGATGGCTGTACAACTTCCTGAATATACAAAAAAATCACTAAACTGTATACTTTAAAGGGGTGAATTTTACGGTATGTGAATCATGTCAATTAAGCCTGTATTTAAAAAATCAAGGAGATATATAAAATCAGGGGGTAGCTATACATATACATATGTTTATACATTTGAGAATCTCTTTGCAAGGAATTGAAAAAACTCATCAACAGTGATGGTCTCTGGGGAGGGAAGTATAGGGCTCAAGGCCAGGGTGAGATGGAAATTTCCCTTTTCCCTGTTCTTACAAGTTTTTTTTTTTAAACCATTTGCAGCCAGTTCCAAAATTAATTTTAAAATAAAATTGTACATGCCTTCTAAAGGAAAAAAAGAGTTTAATCTAGACATTTTCAAGACTGCCAGTTTTCTGGAAATACAGAAATGGAATTAACAAGCCAAACCACATTAGAGAGAAACAGTCAAATGCAGAAGGCGGGGTATTCTACAGGACAATAGGCAGTGATTCTTAAATAAGATGATGAATCAAATGGCGGAGCTCAAGATTAAAACAAACTAAAGAGGGGCACCTGGGTGGCACAGTTGAGCCTCCGACTTTTGGTTTCCACTCAGGTTATGATCTCAGGGTCGTGAGATGGAGCCTCTGTCCGGCTCTGAGCTCAGGGCAGAATCTGCTTCAGGTTCTTCCTCCTTCCCCTGCTGCTCCCCCCTCTTGTGTGCATGAGTGTCCGTGCTCTCTCTCTCGCTCTCAAATAAATAAAATTTGGGGGGAAAAAACACACCAAAAAACAGACTAAAGAGACATAGTCAAACGTAATGTTTGTCTTTCTTTAGACCCATCTAAGTCTAGCTATAAAGGAGAGTTTGGGGAATACTGGAGAGCTCTGATAAGGAATGGATGTAAATTGATAATAGGAAATTATCATTGATTTTGTTATGTGTGATAGTGGTAGTTTGGTTATATAGAGAAATGCTTGTATTATTTTAGGACCACATACTAAAACATTTAGTGATGTAAATCACAAAGACTGTAATTTACCTTGGACACAACAGCAAAGGGAAATTAATGAAACAAATATGGAAAATGCAAGCAACGGTCATTAGGTAATGTGCCTATGGATGCTCCTGGTATTATTTTCTCCCTTTTATGTGTGTGTTGGAAACATTTATAATTAAAAATTAAATGAAACCAAAAGATTTACTTGAGGACCAAAGCAGTTATGAAACCTGCTCCCTAGGGGCTAAGAACCAACTTTTCTCACACGCAATGCAGTAGGGAGCTAGTGTCGTGCAGTGGAGAGTAGTTTGATGCACTGATGAGTCCTCTCATGCAGTCGTGAGCCATGGAATGCACAAGTGATCTTCAGGAGAGCAGTAACCATTATGCAATGCCACTTATCACTGCAGCCCCACAAACCTAGCCCAAAAGTCTATACAGAACAGGGGCTCTTAAGATACTGTCAAATAAATAAATGAAGAAAGGAAAAGAAGAAAGTGTTAACCAATGTGACATAGTATAAAGACCACAGAACTGGAAGACAGAGGATCTGAGTTCGAGTGCCCTCTCATACTTACTCGCCAAGTAAATTCTAACAAGTCCCCTAGATGTACGGGTCACTTGCCTTCTCTACAATAGGAAGCTTATCCTATGACCTGCCTGAGCTACATCGCAGGGCTGCTGTGTGTCTCAGATGAAATAACATGTGAGCAAGACTCCTTGCTCCCACCCTCCAGAGAGGACTGGAACCCACCACCACCACCACCTCTCACCTGGAATTCACTCTTCCTCCTCTAACCTCCCCCTCCAAATCCTCTGCCTGGGAGACGGCATAAATTCGTAAAAATTTTTATAACTAGACGACTCACACAGGAAAATTTCAACACACACAGAAGAACAGCACACAAACACCCGTATGCTCATCAATCAGCTCCTGCGATTATCAACAGGCTCCAGGTCCTGATCCAACCATCCCTCCCACACACGTGCATATTTATTTTTTCTTTTTTTGAAGTATTTTAAATAAACCTCAGACACCAAATTATTTTACTTGTTAATCTTTCCCTAGGCATCTCTTCTAGAAAAGCAACTGGTCTCAAAGTTGTCCTTTTATGGCTACTTTGTTTCAATCAGGATCCAACAGGGTCCTCACCGGACACTTGGTTAACATGCTTCTTAAATCTCTTGTCATCTATACGAGTGAGTTCTCTCTCCTTCTTTTTCTCCCGTGCCATTTATTTGTTGAAGAAAGCGGGAATCTTTTCAAAATAAATCATGTCCCTCCTCTACTTAGAAAGCTCTAATGGCATCCCACTGCTTGACAGAGTAAGATGAAAACTGCCTAGCGTTCATTCATTCATTCAATAAATCGTAACAGAGCACCCACTGTGTGCCACAGGCTGCTAGCAAACGAGGGCAAGGGGGGTGAACATGGCAGGCCAAACCCTGCCTTCCTAGGGCTCGGACTCCAGGGGAAAAGACAGCCAACGAACAGGTAAACAAATAAGTGAACGATCTGGTTTTTGGAGAGTGATGCATGCCATGATGAAAATAAGACAGGATAGAAAAAAAAGTCACAAAGGGGTGTCTGCCTGTGAGCGGAGACCGCATGACAGGAAGGTAGCCACGGGACATCAGGGCCACGTGTCCCAGGCAGAGGGAAGCCAAGTACCAAGACCCAGATGGGACAAGCTGGCTGTGGTGGGGGGGCAGAGAAAGCAAGCTGGTGTGGCTGGTGCCTGGCTGGTGGGGGTGGGGGTGGAGAGATCAGCTGGGCAGGGCCACGTGAGGCTTTGGGGGCGTGGTAGGAAGTTTGGAAGCCCCGCAGTGCGCAGTGCAAGGGAGAAGCCTCGGGAGAGCTCCGACCTGGGGGTGACAAGGTCTGATTTAGCTCTGCCGGGTCCTTCTGCAGGCCTGCCCTCTCAAACACCACATTTTGTTCCATTCCTGTGCCGTGACAAGCCCCTTCTCTGGACCCTCATGATCTCATACACAGTGACGTTTCCTCCGTTTGAACCACGGTCCTGCGCCTGCCTTCTTCACAGGGCTCAGCTCTACTCATCCTGTAGTTCCAGCTGGGTTAGGTTCTCCTTCAATCCCTCCAGCTAGCTCAGTGCCGCCACAATATAAGGACTTCTCCCTTGTAGCACGCGTCACAGGGGCAATTGGTCAATTATTGGTATCATTATCGGTTTAATGTCCATCTTCCCCAGCAGACGGAAAACTCCGTGAGAGCAGAAACAACACTGATGTTCCGGTCTGTATCTCCGGAGCCTAGCACTGTGCCTGGCATATCAATCCGGCAGCAGATTAAATCTTCGCTGAATGAATAGATGGCTATCTTAGCACTGCACCGCATCTCACCAGAAATAATACCCAGTGTCCTGAAATAGTACCCGTAACTATTCAACACCCGGTCGCTCAAAGAATATTAAAAATCCAAAATAAGATGGAGCTGAGAGATAATCTTGTCAAACCTCTCCATTTTATAAGTAACAAGGCCAGAAAAAACAAGAGCTTGAGAAACGAAGGGATTTGACCTCAATTATAAGTTGATCAACAGGGGTGCCTGGCTGGCTCAGTTGGTAGAGCACCTGACTCTTGATCTCAGGGTTGTGGGCTCAAGGTGCTACCCGCACCAGCGTTGCTTCCGTGGAAAGGACTTGCTCGTTTATGTGATCAAGAGTAATTTAAAGAACTGGTGCTTCTGGTCTGTGTTTGCATAGAAAAGGTGCACTCCGTTTACACGAGGAACACAGTATATGGCCAGAAAGCTGAAACACTATTTGTACAGAATGCTTTCTCTTGCCTTACTGTACATCCCAATAAATTAAGAAATTCCAGGGAGTTGGGGTACCTGGGGGGCTCAGTCGGTTAAGCCTCTGCCTTTGGCTCAGGTCAAGACCCCAGGGTCCTCGGATGGAGCCCTGTGTCTCCCTGCTCCCTGCTCAGTGGGAAGTCTGCTTGTTCCTCTCCTTCTACCCATCCCCCACTCCCGCTTGTGCTCTCTCTCGCTCTCTGAAATAAATAAAATCTTTTTAAAAAGGGGGTGTCACCTGGGTGGCTCAGTCAGTTAAGAATCTGCCCTTGGCTTAGGTCATGATCTCAGACTCCTGGGATAGAGCCCCATGTCAGGCTCCCTGCTCGGTGGGGTGTCTGTTCTCCCTCTGCCTGCCGCTCCCTTGCTTGTGCTCGCTTTCCTGTGCATGCTCTCTCTCTCTCTCTCTCAAATAAATAAAATCTTAAAAAAAATTTTTTTTAAATTCCAGGGAGTTTTCACCTTGACAGATTTTATGGTTCTGTACGTCATGTGTAAAAGCACAAGAGGCATATTTTTGTAGTATGAGCCTGTTACATATGAAACATCCTTCTCAAAATACAGCACCAAAGTACTGTAAGAATAAAGTAGAGAATAAAGGTTTGACTTTAAAAAAAAAAAAAGACAGAATCTCAGCTCTCAATGAAGAAAGCCCACAGTTTGAGAGCACATCATCACATGATAAGCTGTTTAAATACATTAATTCAAGGATATTCAGAACTTCATGAGAAAGGCAGTGATGTCTCTGTTTTCCAGACAAACAAACCAAGGCTTTCAGAGGTTGTAAACTTACCCAGGATCCACAAAAAGTCAGTGGCAGAAGGGAGAGTCAAGGCCACACGCATTATGCTCCAAAGACCTCCCTTTTTCTACATTATCTACTAATACTCCAGGTGAACAGATAAAATGAAGACAAATGAACACCTGTCAATATGTTAAGCTCCAAAGCAGACAGAACAGGAGTTTGGAGAGTTCTAAGGACAGAGAGATGAATACAGTCGGCTGGCACAAGTCAGGAAGAAGGAAGAAGGACCTACGTTGACTCCCAGAGAATGGGAGAGAATCTGAGAGGTAAGAGGTGAATAAAGTAGAAGAATTAAAAAAATGAGCAAAGGGCAAATGTAAGGCATAATTTGCTCTCTGAAAGGGGTTAAGGCAAAGCTGGAAATGAAGCTACGATGGTAGGTGGAGGCTCTGAACCCAAGCCAAGGAGCCCATGGTCTTCTGAAGTCAGGATGGGGGAGAGCACTACAGAAGCTGAAAAGAAGTTGGAAAGTGTCATTGCCAACATGACAAGAAAGATACAGATGGGAGGGCCTGCCATGAATGTGAAGGTGAAATGGGGAACTGAGCACCATGTTATTCAAGCCAATGGGCAACTCGCAGTCCTCACCTTTTGAGCCCATTTAACAGGATGGTTCATCCCTCCTCCTTGATACACTTTCCTCACTTGGCTTCCAGGACTCCTCCTCATTGCATTTCCTCTCACCTCACTGGCCAAGACCCGTCAGCCTCCGCTGCTGTCTCTTCCTCTTTTCCCTGGAACTTCTTCTCTATCTACATATACTCTCCTGGTGGGGTTCATTTAGTTCTCTTGTTTTAAATACCAGCTATGTGCCAATGACTTGCAAATTTATATTCAAAGCCTAGGATTCTCTTCTAAATTCCAGACTCCTATCCAACTGCCTTCTCCATCCCAGACCCCTGACATGTGTGGTATATCATCTACTGAAACACTATGTAAGTTACTTTATTATGTTTGCCCTTTATTTTCTTGGTCCCATTCCCTTGCTAGAATGTAAACTACTTGAGGATAGGATTCTTTGTTTTGGCCACTGGTATTTTAGGTGCCTAAAACAGTGCCTGAACATGGTGCTCAGTTCCCCATTTCACCTTCACATTCATGGCAGGCCCTCCCAACTGTATCTTTCTTGTCACGTTGGCAATGACACTTTCCAACTTCTTTTCAGCTTCTGTAGGCTCTTGATAAGTATTTGCAGAATAAAGGAATAAAGGGATGGCATAAGGTAGCCTCGAGGCAATGTAAGAACCCTCAAAAGGTACCACTAGCAAGGAAAAGCAAGTGGCGGTGAAAGCAGCTGAGGGGAGGAGGGACATGAGTATTTCTCACTTTGCCACGGGGAACCACAAGTGACCAGACAGGCATTTGGGTAGAAACATCTGGTAGGATTTTGGAATTCTGGGACCAGTGTTTATTATTATTTCTTCATCTGAAAAGAAGGGCGGGTTGTCCTGAGGATTAAATAACCTAAAACTAGCAAGTCCCTGACACACGGAGATACACTCACGCAGTAATTGTTTTCCTTCTCGGGGACCCTTCCTTCTCTCAGCCGGGTGCCCCGGATGGTGCAGACCACCTAGCTCACGCACACATGCCCATCGATTCACCTGCTCACTCAGGGCCAACACAGGGGGTCCCCCCGGACTCCCGGGAATGCCGCCCTCCCTCATCAGCCCTCTTTTGAGGATTGCCTTGTCCAGGGCCACACTTCCTTCCAGGGCAGCCCTTATCCCAGGACTGATCAATTGACTGATCAAAGAGCGCACAGAGGCCCAGCCCTCTCACACAGACCTGAGACACCTTGGGAAAGCTATCCCACTTCGGAGCACCCAGCGTCTGGCTGAGACCTTTGCTGGGACCGCAAGCCACTCTGCGTCAGCCTCTGCTCAGTCCTTCTGCACCTCCCTCCCTTCCGTAGGTGTGGATGTGAGGTGCTCACCCCCCAATGAAATAACTCGCCTGCCCATCTCCATTTCAGACTCAGCTTCCTAGGAACCCAACCCCTGGCAGACAGAACATCCAACAGAGCTCTGGGATTCTTTCTCATTGAAATGCAGATTAAGCCCACGTGGACCTGGAAGGTATGGTTTGACAGAAATACTTTTTTAGCAATAGATATTCTAGGTTTTTAGAATGTGATGTGGTTAGTCTGATGCCACAAATAAAGGGGGGAGGAGGTCCCAAATTTAACAGTAGAATTCAGTGGGTGTGTAAGAAGGAAAAAAAATAATTATTTTTACTTTTGTTAACCCCTAACTGGTATTTAGTATTTCCTTCCATTATGAATGCAGGCAACGAAGTATAGCAGTAACTCTTAATGATCTCACCACAAATAGAAGTCACAGATGTTCTCATGTCAGGTTTTAGTCACAGCAGAGGTCTTCGAATACTGTTTACTGTCTGGACGATCCTGAAAATTCAGCAATTATCTGACTCCCCACTGGACACACTGTTACACCTTACTATTTAATAAGGTTAAAAATAAGCACATATGGGACTCCTGGGTGGCACCGTTGGTTAAGGGTCTCCTTGGGCTCCCGTCCGGGAATCCAGTCCCACATCAGGCTCCCTGCTCAGGGTGGAGACTGCTTCTCCCTCTGCTCCTCCACAGCTCCTGATCACTCTCTCTTGCTCACTCTCTCACAAATAAATCAAATCTTTTTTAAAAAATAAGCTTACTTCAGACACCTTTTGGTTTAGTATTTTTATCTGAATGTCAACATAATCGATTTCCTGGGCAATCCTGCAGATTTTAGTTTATGTAATTAAAAATATTGTTCTAAGAAGGGGTTTTTCAGGCTTTACCAGACTGCTATGGAGGTCAGTCAGGGCAGCCAGCTCACAAGGGCAACACTCTGCGGGTAGAGACTTCAGGGACTCATTCTTTGTCGGCAAAGCCGGGGATCTGCACGTGGGTGTCGTCCAAGGCGCAGTCTGCCCTGGCCAGACGAGGAACACAGCCATTTCACGGCAGGACAGGCTCCAGCCGCTGTTCGTGCTGTCCCCCCCACCCCGCCCCACTTCTGGAATGCGCACAGCTTTATATGAAATCCACATGGGTGCGCGGCTGGGGGAGGCGGCGGCACGGAAGGACGTTACCAAGTTGACAGCGTCCCCAGGCCCGGCCAATCCTGAGAAGGCTCCAAAGAGCTAAAGGCCCCCTGGGCCCGCTCCCCCAGGGGGCCCCCCGTGGTGACAGCGCTCTGCTACAGGAGATTGGATCTCCGGGTCGTCCCGCTTTCCCAGCCCGAAACTCTGGACTGAAACAAGCTCAACTGCAGGGTAGACTCGTTGCCAAGACATATCCGGAGTCCACACACGAACGCAGGCTGTCGGCTAAACTGCCGGGGCAGAGGCCGGCTCCGGCGGTCTTTTCCTGCCCCGGCACCGACGGAAGGCCCGGGGCCGCGCGCCGCCTGGGGCCCGGCTCCGGCCTTGGCCCTGCGAAGGCTCCACGCCCGCGCCTGGTTCCTACCGGACCGGGTCTCGTCCCCCAAAGCAGAGGACAATAGCGAGACGCCCACAGCAGCCGGAGAGGAAACTGCGCCCGGGGTCCCGGGGTCCCGGGGTCCCGGGATGCCCGGGTTTCCCGGGTCGGGCACGGCGCGCGCGGGGCCGCGCAGACGGGGCGAGCTCCCAGACCCGCGTGCTCCTCGGACGACAGTGGCCGGGCGGCGCGGAGACCTCGGCCAGCCGGGCAGAGGCGGGGAGCCCGCGTGGGCCGGGAGACCCCCGAGGCCGGCGGGGCCGGGTCCCCGCCCACNCGCCCACGTCCGTCCGCCCCGCGGGCCTCCCCTCCGACGCCGGCTCGGCCCCCACGCCCTCCTCCCCGACAGCCCCCACCGCCTGGCCCGGGGGTCGCACTCACGTAGACCGAGTCGATGTCGGATTTGTCGAAGAAGCGGAGCGCCCGCCTCAGCTCCAGGGCTGGGGAGACGTGGTCGTCCCCAGCCTCCAGCTCCAGGTCCCCGTGTCCCGGGCCGAACGGGAAGAGCTCCTGGCGGCTCAGGCAGCCCCCGGGCCCCGCCAGCAGCAGCTGCAGGAGCAGCGCCCGCGTCCACGCAGCCCCGCTCCGGCGCATCGTGGCCAACATGCTCCCGAACCGCTGTCCCGCAAACCTAGCGGCTCCGCGGACCAGTCGGAGGAAGGCGGAGACGTAACCGGACGCCCCTCCGCAGCGGCTCCACGCCTCCCGCCTCCCGAAGTTCCCACCCCGGGAAATAGGGGAGGGGAACGAGGGGAGATGGGGAGGGCCCCGCCCCGTCCACAGGGCGCGCCGCCGAGGCTGCCCAATGGCCGCGAGGGGGAGGGCGAGGGGCGCCCCGAATCCCCCTGCGGCTCTGGCAGCGTCGCCCTCGACCCCGGCGGGGTCGTGGGCGCTGGTGAGCGCGATTCCCGAAACCAGTCGGGTTTCCGCGGAAGTGCAGAGCGCGGGGCTTTGCGCCACGGCCCTCCGGTCAGGGTTAAGGCGGAGGGCGGGCTACGTGGAAATGCTCCGGATTCAGGAACACAGTCGACCCCGGTGCTGCTGGCGGCGTCCGGAGGTCGGACTCTCTGGGTCAGACTCTGGTAGGAAGAGGGGGTAGGTGCGACTGGGCCAGGAGCATGTTCATTTATTCACCCATCCAGTTTTTCAACGTTTTTGAGCGTGAGATCTTTGCTTGGTGATGTGGAAGTCTGGCCAGACATGGGGTCCCACCCTCCGAGACAAGTTATGAGCGTATAAGATAATTCGGTGTTAGGTGAAGCAGGGTCCCCAAATAATAAGGGATATTAGGGCTGGAATAACTGGCCAAGGAGAGCTTCCTGGGGGATGTGGGAATCAAACCAGGTCTTCTGGAAGGGATGGGATTAATCAGAAGGCTGGGGAACGGACATTCTGGAAAGTGAGTGGATTCGAGGCACCATCCCCCAGTTGAGAATTTGGAAAATGGCTGTTGGAAGGAAAGCCTTAATACCAAACCTAGGAATTTGAATTCGCTCTAACACTCAGAGAACTATTGAGAATTCCTGACAAAGGGAGATAAGGCATGTAAGTGGTGTCCTAAGTAATGGGTTGATCATTAATTCAGCATTGGGAGGTCATCAGAGGGCTTTTGAAAGGGAAAACAGGGGTTGGGGGCACTGAGAAAGGAAAAGGTGGAAATTGAGAAGAATTGAACCTAAGGGGCGTTACAATGGAAGAAGGAATGAGATCTGATTATAATTTGACATGGAGGTTAGGGAGAGACGTCAGAATTGGGTTTAAGGTTTTAAGCTTGCTGGATTGCAAAACTAGGCTGTCTTTTGAAGTCAGGGAGGATGACCGGGAACAGTGGGAGGTGAGTATGCATTTGCTGTCAGACCTCTTAACCTGCAGAGGTCAACAGGGCACTTCTGTTGCCTGTCACCATCTAAAATTAAGGACCTAGGACCCAATGTGAAAGAAGTCTCCCAATAAACAGCAAAGTCAATATAATATTTAAGGACCATGAGTCCTGAACCAGTGGAAAACATAAAAAGCAAATGAAATCCACCTTCGAAACATAGTCTTTGATCAACTCTGGACATCTTTTTCTTTTAAATTCATTAGCTAGCACAGAAAACATTTATTAAGCTTCTGCAGGTTATCAGTTTGTTTTGCAACCATACTAACCGAAGGAGACAGAGACCATCCCCATTTTACTGAAAAGGGGCATAGAGATTCAGAGAGGTTTAAATCATTTTGCTAAGGTCACACAGCTGAAGCCTGCAGGTGACCCACATGGTTCAGCTCCAGGACCACGTTCGCCACTACATTCAATGGCTTCCGTATTGCTGCATTTTTTCTCTTGTCTTTAAAAAGTGACTAATGCTGCTTGCAATCTGTTGCCAAATCCGGTGGCTTTTCCTTCAACTCCCTCCCGGAATTGCAGTGCTGGAAGCCCCTGTCCCCTGCCCCAGAAGCACTTCCTGACTGTACTCCATGCCATCCCCAGCTCCATCTGCTGCATTTCTGGGCTTCCAGGCCCCAGCACTGCCCATTCAAATTGCCAAGGACTCTGTCTGGAGGCTCCTCTTCATCCTCTGTGCTTACCTGCACACAGCACAGGCCCCCGAACACCCAGCCAGCCTTTTCCTGCCTGTGCCTTAGACTCTTCTTCAAACCCCCCACCTTCTGTCTCAATTCAGAGCTATGCTGTAGCCAAAGCTGTTGCTTGTGCCTGGAATGCTCTCACCCCTCTCACGAATTCTCTCCGTTTTTGGTGCTCAGACAGCTTCTGAAACTCCTATTGGTTCATGGAATTTTCCTCGGCTCATACAAGAGCAGGAGCAGTTCTCTAGTACACTGGTTCAAAGCACCAAACCATTAAGACAAAATCCCTTTTGTGAGCAGCTCACAGTCTATTGAAGACAGAAGTAACAGTAACATGGTGAGACGTTAACTGGTTTTAACAGAATAAATGCTCATATCAGTTGCTGAAGTTAGTAGTCTCAAGCAGATGTGGGGAGATGAGATTTGCAGAAGTTAGATAATGCGCCCAATTTCACAGTTAGTGGAAGAGCCCGGATTTGAATGTTTTCAAATTTCAGTGTATCTGAAACCAAAGCTAAGAGTCTTTTGCCACACCCTCCTGACTTTCTAGAAAAGGAGAGGTTTCTCCCTCAATTTCCATCCAAAGCTATATCTGCTCTGTTGTTTATACATTATGTTCATGCTCTATTTACGTGTTCATTTATTTCATCAGAATGGTCTTGCTCAAGTAAGTCTAATATATACTGTAAATGGTCTGCCTTTTCCTATTTATAGCCCTGCACTCATTGCACGTCGCTTGGGACTGGGGAATGTGACATCTACACTGTGCCTCTGACGGGGACAACGTGGGCTGGCTGCCAGCCACTCCTTTAGGGTTTCTAGTTTAAATACATTTAAATACAAAATCTTCATCACTGAATACTTAATTTTATGTCATGCCCTGGTCATTTTAAAGTGTATATAATAATTATGTATTTTTCTCTAGTTGTTTCATGTGGTTTTTTCCCCCTCTTTGGGGGAAAGGTTCAAGTGTTCTGTTCTTTCCCGGAGTTCACAGAGCCTTGCCTAATGCTATGCGCACACTGATAAAAGTTAATAGTTTGAAAACTCAGTTCTGCTTTTAAGAACCATTTGATATCTGCAGTAGCATAAGTACCCACAAGGACATAATATGCCAGTTTTTTTTTTAATTATGTTTTATTAAACCACCACTTTAGAGACTTGTCCTTTTTCACTGAGTGCTATCTTCGGGATGAGACAGGAAGACAAAATTCAGGAAGCAGGCTCTATCTATAAGAAACCAAGTTAAACTTTCTATGTGGTTTATTCAGACAAAAGTCCAAGCAACTGAGTGGGGAAATAGCTCAATTGGCTATTTCACTGAAAAAGACATCTGTTGTAATCTCACTCTCCTGTGAGGTTTGGCCACTGACCAGATATGGTCACGGAGGATTCCTTTATTTACTAGATGTTATGTAGAAATAAAGTCGTGAGTATTCCAATTCTAGCAAAATTCACCTAATTTGTGAGTAAGATGATCACTATTTTAAACAACTTAACCTCAATTCTTATCTCAGATAAAGATGACATAAATGAAATAACCATCCCCTAACAAAGGAAGATAATTTTTTTGTGAGAGTATTTCTGTAACTATGTCATGTTCCAAAACAATGTTCATCGCAAGGCAATATTATAGGAAACTATTAGGAGAGGGATCCAAAAAGTTTATATTTCTGGCTTCTCAGCTCCTATTCTTAATTATCATTTCCTCGCAATGGACTTTCATCTGTTAATCACTTTTTTCCGATCTTCATTGAGGTAAAATTGACACAAATTGTATATATTTAAGGTGTACAATGTAATGATTTGACATCCATATGTGAAATGATTACCAGAATTGAGGTAATTAACATATCTATCATTTCACAGAGTTACCATTTCTTGTGTGTGGGATGAGAACCCTTAAAATCTACTATCTTAGTGGGACCCCAGGGTGACAGTTGGTTAAGCATCTGACTCTTGGTCTCATCTCAGGTCTTGATCTCAGGGTCTTGAGTTCAAGCCCTGTGTGGGGCTTCACGCTGGGCATGAAGCCTACTTAAACACACACACACACACACAAACACACACACACACACCCCAAAAGACTACTACCTTAGCAAATTAGCAAGTATACAATACAGAATTATTAACTATTGTCACCATGCTGTACATTATACCCCCAGAATTTATCTTATAAACTGAAAGTTTGTGCCTTTTGGCCAACACTTTCCCATTTCCTTCACTTTCCAGCCCCTGGCAACCACCATTCTACTCTGTTTATATGAAAGAATAGCGAAGATTTTTGATATTGTAACCCATATTCATTTTAGATGTCTCACATGAATGTTTCATTGAAAATAATACTGATTTATCCACAGCAATCAGACAAGAAAAACAAATTAGAGGCATCCATATTGGTAAAGAAGAAGTTAAACTCACTATTTGCAGATGACATGATACCATTTATAGAAAATCCTAAAGACTCCACCAAAAAACTACTAGAACTGATAAATTAATTCAGTAAAGCCACAGGATATAAAATAAATAAATATAAATCTGTTGCATTTTTATATACTAATAATGCAGTAGCAGAAAGAAGAATTTAAAAACAATACCATTTATAATAGCACCAAAAAGAATAAAATACCTAGGAATAAACTTACCCAGAGGTGAAAGACCTATATTCTGAAAATTATAAAACATTGACAAAAGAAATTGAAGATGACACAAACAATGGAAAAATATTCCATACTCATGGATTGGAAGACTTAATAACATTAAAATCTCCACATTACCCAAACCAATCTACAGATTCAATGTAACCCCTATCAAAATACTAACAGCATTTTTCACAGAACTAGAACAAAAAAATCCTAAATCTTGTATTGAACCATAGAAGACCCAGAGCAGCCAAAGAAATCCTCAGAAAGAAAAACAAAACTGGAGGTATCACAATATTGAGTTTCAAGATATACTACAAAGCTGCAGTAATGAAAACAGTATGGTGTGAGCACAAATATAGACATATATATCAATGGGACAGAATAGAAAGCCCAGAAATAAACCCCACAACTATATGGTCAAATTAATCTATGACAAAGGAGTCAAGAATATAGAATGGGAAAAAGATAATCTTTTCAATGAATAGGGCTGGGAAAACTGGACAGCTACGTGTAAAAGAATGAAACAGGACCACTTTCTAAACACCACACACAAAAATAAACTCAAGTTGAATTAAAGATCTAAATGTGAGACCTGAAACTATAAAAACGCTGGAAGAGAACACAGGCAACAATTTCTGACATCAACCATGGCAACGTTTTTCTAGACATGTCTCCTAAAGCACGGGAAACAAAAGCAAAATTAAACTATCAGGACTACACCAGAATAAAAAGGCTTTTCACAGCAAAAGAAACCATCAACAAAACAAAAAGACAATCTACTGAAGGGGAAAAGATATTTGCAAATGTTATATCTGAAAAGGGGCTAATGTCCAAAATACATAAAGAACTTATACAACTCAACACCAAAAAAATAGTCTGATTAAAAAACGGGCAGAAAATCTGAATAGACACTTTTCCAAAAACATACAGATGGACAAGACACATGAAAAGATGCTCAACATCACTAGTCATCAGAGAAATGCAAATAAAACCACAATGAGATATCATCTTACACCAGTTAGAAAAGCTAATATCAAAATGACAAGAAATAGCAAGTGTTGGTGAGAATGTGGAGAAAAAGAAACCCTTGTGCACTGTTGGTGGGAATGTAAACTAGTGCAGCCACTGTGGAAAACAGTATGGAGGTTCCTCAAAAAATTAAAAATAGAATTATCATATGATCCAGTAATTCCACTACTGGGTATTTACCACCCCCCCAAAAAAACACACTAATTTGAAAAGATATACGTACTCTTATGTTAAATACGGTCTTATTTATAATATCCAAGATATGGAAGCAACCCAAGTGTCCATCAATAGACGAATGGATAAGGAAAATGTAACACCCATGCTCATACTGGAATATTATGCAGTCATTAAAAAGGTTGAGATCTTACCACTTAAGCCAACATGGATGGACTTAGAGGATATTATACCAACTGAAATAAGTCAGACTGAGAAAGACAAATACCATATGATTCTGAATATAAGTGGAATCTAAAAAAAAAAAACCAAATGGATAAACAAAAGCAGAATCAGACCTATAAGTACATAAAACAAACTGATGGTTGTCAGAGGGAAGAGGGATGGGGAGTTAGTGAAACGGGTGAAGGGAAGAGGGAGATACCAGCTTCTATTTATGAAATTAGTAAGTCATGGAAATAAAAGGCATAATGTAAGGAATACAGTCAATGATATTGTAATAGCAATTTAACAGGACAGGTGGTAGCTACACTTGTGATGAAAAAGCATAATGCATAAGTTGGTCAAATCACTAAGTTGTACACCTGAAACAAATGTAAATTGTGAGTCAACTACACTCAATAAATAAATAGAAAAATAGAGATTTGTGATGGGTCATATGCATGGTCTAAGTTTGTCAAAGGGCATTCAATCTGAGTCAAGGGCAAATAAAGATATTATTTCTTCTTAATTTTCTTTTTAAGTAGGCTCCACATCCAGCATGGAGCCCAACACAGGGCTTGAATTCACAGACTTGGGATCAAGACCTGAGCTGAGATAAAGAGTTGGACAGTTACCCGACTGAGACACCCAGGCACCCTTCTTAATTTTATTTTGTTATTAAATCCTCATCAAGTCTTATTCCCACGTGGTAAATTCAGTGTAACCAAACTTGAACATGTCAAATTTGCATAAATAAATAAATTCAGCATAAATTATGATGACCGATCGATTGTAATGTACATCACTATAACTGAATGCACTTAATCATATAGCAAGAAGGTTCTTAGACCATGATGACTCATTACTTTGTCTTAACTAATTAGATCACAAGTATCTACAAAACTATTTGTAAAAATTTCCTTGTTGAAATGTGATTGAGCAATAGTCATCATTTGGCTTCTGGTTCTGTTTGATGCTGAGACCCACTAACCACTTCGCCAAGTGGGTAGGACCAGATCTTCCAAAATTAAAAAAAAAATTGTAACACATTTACTTATAAGATCCTTATGAGATCAAGTGCGCTTAGCAGGGTAAAGTAAGTGAATATGTTGAACTAAAACGTCTTCAGACAATCTAGGCCAGTGGTATAGGCTACATGTCATCTCTTTAGTGCTTAAATGCTGTGCTTAGAATCCATACCTTTTGGGGCAAGGTGGCATTAGAGAGTGTTCTCTCAATATTTTACCTTTCAATAAAGTGGATGAGACAACTGCCTTCAGGGGATTATTTTAGAGGATACAAAAGACTTCTTCAAGTCCTGATTTACCCACTGGTTTTAATTTGGTCTAACTTAAGGTTTTTCTTCCAGTTAAAATCAGAAGGCACCTAAGTTTGCGAGTTAGGTGAAAGCATGTTTTGATATAGCAGAGAGAATGTCAGGACACTAGAAGAGATAGAATGATACAACTGAGGACTGAAAAATAAAAAGAGATTGGGAAAAACAGGTTACTTAAGACACAATTGGTTCACTTCACAATCCCCCTGGGGTCATCTAGGTATAACAATTCCAGTATGCAAGACAGGGTACATATTTGGCGCTTGACCTTTTTGATGGGTTAATTGACCCCTAAATAATTTTATCTAGCATTTATATTTATACCTTTGGTAAACCTGTACTAATCATGCATTCATCAATTATGATTTATTGAGCACCTACTATGTACCCGACACTGTTCTGGGCACTAGAACAAAATGTTCTAGTGGTGGGAGATGGACAATAAAGGAATAAATAGCAATTAGATATTGTGTGAAGCGGTGATGGGTAAAAGTGCTATGAGTAAAAATAAATAAGGAAAAAACTTAAGAGTAGAGAGACATGGGTGGGTGTGAGAATAATTCTATTTCTTACAGAAGGTTAGGGAAGTCCTCATCAAGTGCCTTTTCCTCTGGAACAGAGGCCTGAAGAAGTGAGGGAGCCATATGTGGGCCAGATGAAGGAGCATTGGAAGTAGAGGTCTGGTCAACCCTGGGGCTGCATTCAGGGTGTGGGGACCACAGATATAAAGTTCCTTCAGCAAGAATGGGCTCCCTCTGTTTAAGACCAGCAGAGTCGGGTGGGTAGACCTGGGTGAGCAAAGGTAGACTTGTTGCCCCTATTGGCCAGAGTAAGAGCTTTTGACAGTTAGCAAGCACCGGAAAGTCGTTCAAAAGGCAGTGTGACAACCAGAAGGAATCAACCAAATTACCAGAATACTTCCATCACTGAATTAAATGGCTGCCTTCGATTTTGGAAAACATGGAAAATGGTACAAATCTAGTACAAGAGAGCCAAGAAGGAAAACCATTCCAGTGTGAAACTAAATGAGATATCATCACTGGAAAGGTCTAAGTACAAAGAGTAAAATTCTATTGTCTTCTCATTGTATTTAGATATGCTCACTTTTGCTGTAATGCTTGTTTCAAAAATGCAAATCCAGTCCAACATGAATGATACATTAGTGAACAATTTTGGCATAATGCGTTTTTGCATTTGCACACGCAAAATGTTGTCTTTGAGAAACACCAGATGAACACAGAGCGCTGCACCCACTTCAAGTGAGCCGTGTAGGAATGTGCAAACTGCACACAAGCCCAGCTCTTGCCCAGACAATGGGCCACACCCATCCCCATCTGCGGTTATGCATGACTTTCTGTCGTATTTCAGATACTTCTTCTTCTACCCCTTACACTAACCTGCAAGCAGCCCCTTCATCGAAGGCTGACCTAGCCCTCTGGTCCCAGCGATCTTCTATTAATTCCCACCTAGACTCCTTTGTATTTTCCCTCCGTTCTGTGTTGTTGTTGTTTTTCTCCCTTTATCTAGTTTCTTTCATTTTTCTCTTTTTTGTTCTCTTCTTTTCACACCTTGGCAGTGGGCCTGGGAGCAGGGCACACACTTCCACAGAAGTCTGAGATGTTTTTCAAAGGTATGTGCCGTAGGTGCTGTGGTATTTATGCATTCTCAGCTATTTAACTCGTGTTAAGCTGAGATCATATGCAAATTTCTATACAGTGTTGTCACTAAAGTACCTATACACTATTTTGTATTCACTTATTTCCAGTTTACACTATGGTATAATGATTTTCCATGTTGTGACATAGCTTTCATAATTATTTCTTATGAACTGCATTTGTTAGAACATAATTAATTTGACCATTTCCCAACTGTTAGCATTTAGGTTGTTCCTAATTTTTTTGGCTATTCATTAATCACATCTGCAGTAAATATTGCTCTTTCTCTCTGGGGATTATTTCCTGAAATCCTCTTCCCCAAAGTGGGGTCACTGGGTCAAAGGATGTGAACTTCTTTAAGTTTAAAAATCAACTTTATTAAAATGTGGTTTATAAGTAATAAACTGCAATAAGGTCCTTGGTATGTCAGTGTTGCGAGTGAGGGCAAAGGGATGTGAGAGGTAGGACGTGGACAAAAATCACCAGCACTGGAGAAATAAGATGCATGTCTTTTAACCTTTCTACAGATCCAGCTCTGATGGACTTTCTACAAAAATCCTTCCCAGATCCCCTCAACGGAATTCATCTCCTTCCTATATCCTATTTGTCAGTGATTTTAACAACACCTCATCTTGGCTGAGAACTCTGGTTTACAAAGTGTATGTACAATCTCATTTATTTTGGGGTATTCTTTATACCCATTTTATAGACAAAGAAACTGAGACTCAGAGTAAATGCCTTGCCCAAGGACACTGAACGAGCAAGAGGCAAGGCCAGGTCTTTAAATACAGGTCTCCTCCATTACAGAGATAGAAAAGGACAACTCCTATCAATGGTGAACTTTTTATTTTGGCTTTTGAAATAATGCTGACTTTTTTCCACACCACTTCCCTAAGAGGCCGGGCAGCCTCTTCAGCTTCCAGAAACTCCACCAGGGGCAAGAACAGTGACCATCCCAGCAGGATGGACTGAGAGGTGGGAGGCAGGGAGGAGGGGATGAGACTCAGAATCACCTTCCACAGATTCTGATAAGCCTGGGGGTGTGACAGGATCTGGGAAGGGAGTTGGGGAGGGAAGTGCAGCTTGCAACTTAAAAGATAATCTGGTAAACTGCCTAGATAGAGAATCATTAATCAAAATTTAAGATTTGCCAACTGTCCATGTGATCATGTTTGCTCACCTGTTTCCTGGTTCCATTCGGGATAATTCCCATACAATGGGATTTCCTATCTACAGACCTTTTTTTTTTTTTTTGGTTTGTATATTTATGCGTTTTATTTTTTTTAAATTTAAATTCAATTAATTAACATATAATGTATTACTTCTTTCAGGGGTACAGGTCTGTGATTCATCAGTCTTATGTAATACCCAGGGCTCATTACAACACGTGCCTTCCCCAATGTCCATCACCAAGTTACTCCATCCCCCAACCCTCCAACCCTCCAAATAACCCTCAGTTTGTTTCCTAAGATTAAGTCTCTTATGGTTTGTCTCCCTCTCTGTTTTTGTCTTGTTTCATTTTTCCCTCTCTTCTCCCATGATCCTCTGCCTTGTTTCTTAAATTCCACATATGAGTGAGATCATATGATAATTGTCTTTCTCCGATTGACTTATTTCAATTAGCATAATAACCCTCTAGTTCCATCCACATTGTTGCAAATGGCAAGATTTCTTTTTTGATGGCTGCATAATATTCCATGGTGTATATATATATATATATATATATATATATATATATATATATATATATATCTCCCATCTGTTGATAGACATCTGGGCTCTTTCCATAGTTTGGCTATTATGGATATTGCTGCTATAAACATTGGGGTGCAGGTGCCCCTTTGGATCATTTGTATCTTTGGGGTAAATCCCTAGTAGTGCAATTGCTCTACCCACTGAGCCAGCCAGGCACCCCAGTAACGTCCTCGACTCTTAAAGCAGCTTCTCTCACCAAAAAGCTAGTAATGGTTTTTGTTTTCTGGGTATTTTTCCACATTTTAAAATGTAAAAAACAGTCTTAGCTTGTTGGCTATACAGATACTAAGGCTGAGCTGGATTTGGCGCTGAGTTATTGTTTGCTGACTCCTGGTTTTAGGCATTGGGGATACGGTATTGAATTGAATAGATGAACATTCCTTCTGTCGTGGAACTTACATTATGGGTGAGGGAACAGAAAATACATATAATTATACAATACATATAATACATATAATTATATGTATATGTAAGAAAGGCTTAGTGTTATGGGGAAGATGTAGAAAAGTGGGGACATGGTGGGAGGGAGTAGGGATGTTAAATAAGATGGTAAGGGAAAGAATGAATGAAAAACGTGTCAACTGAGCAAAGACTAAAAAAAAGTCAAGGAATAATCCATGAGGCTGTGCAGAGGAAGAGTGTTCCAGGCAGAGGGAACAATCAGTGCAAAGGTCCTGAGGTCAGAATATGCCTGGTATGTGAAGTGGCCAGCGGGGCTAGAGACAGAGTGAGAACAGGGAAGCAGCAGATGGGGTCAGTGTGTATACTTACGTGTTGTACGTGTACACATGTGTATGTGTACTTGTGTGGTGTTTGGGATATGAGGAAAAAAGCAGCTGTTGCAAAGGAATGTTCAGGTGTACCACCTGGTCCCTGAACTCTGTCTCAGGTCCTAAGCCTGATTCCATTCTGCTCCTCCCAATTAAACCAGAAAGGATCTGATATCAGCCCCTGTCCAGAGTCATTCCACCTGATTCTCGGCCATGGCTTGACCCAGGTCTGTAACTGTCACTGCTCCTGACCAGAGGTAGGAATACAGGCTGATAAGCAGCTTAGGGCCTTGGTTCTAAGTGAGAACTCAAAACTCCACTAGAAAATTCAGGTAACCTCTCAGATTTGAAATGAAGGAAAAAAATAAAGGATTTCCTGTTAGAGTTGAAAGGTTCTGGCTTTGAAAGGACCACATCGGAAAGGGTTGAATGTTTGCGATGGGTGTTTTCAGGATCTCTAATGGAGGAGGGAAAATAAACCACTTCCTGGGAAAGGAAGGACCTCTCCCCCACCCCCCAATCAGTGTGTATCAAGAGGAAAGGAATGCAGGTGACTCTGTTCTGGGGTATCCTCGGGCATATCCAGGCCAGCTGTGACTTGGGTTGCCAAAATTCAGGCTTAAGAGGGTGCATTCTATGCTGAAATAGAAATAGAAATGGACTTTGGGAGTTAGGCCTCATTAACTCTTGCCTTGATCCTCAGTTCTCTCCAGTGGGCCTGCTACCTCCATCCTCCATACTACTGCCAGTGTGAACTTTCAGAAAAGACAATCTGATTTCCACTTGTCTCTTTTAATGACTCCCAGAACTTTGGAATCCCTAGACCTATGAGATTTTAAGCAAAAATTGAGGGGGCCTATGTTGAATTGTCAACTTTTTATTGTTACGATTGCTTAATGATGGGATGTTTTAACACCAAAATATAGGAGTAGTATAGTTTCAGAATAAAAAAGTGTCTAATTCAACATGATTATGAAAAATTCACTTTATATAAATATGCCTTATACAAAATTCACTTCATATTTGTATGTATAATTATAGATTGTACTTGTATGCATATAATATGCAATTATAATGCATATATTCTTAGACAATCTTACTGCTGGAGTAGGCAGTTAGACATGAGCTGGAGGCAAGGATGGTGATTAAGAGGTTACACATTAGTAGTCTGAGAGCACAACATCTGGACTTTGTGGCTCCCAAGACCTCTCAATATCATGGCCCTGTGACTTCCAAGACCCCAGGCCTAAAAGACCAAGAGCCACGGTACAGAACATACATCCTCCTCTTCAACCTCTGTCCTAGGGTGACCTGTCACTTCATTAGATTATATTTACATTGTGGTATACACACACACACACACACACACACACACGGGGGAAGATGGCCATGACAGATCTGGCAAAATCCTTCTAGGACCAAAAAAGGATCGGAAACCTCAGTTGGAGACTGCCCTACCTCGTAATCTATGCAAACGAAGATCGCACACATGGTGCAGTTGCCACCTCTGGGCCTGCCCGCTCTCCCACCCTGCGAGTGTACTGTCAATAAACTGCTCTGTGCTTGCTACCTTCCTTCCGGCTGTTTTTATCTGACCGTGGATCTCACCTAAATCTTTCGTGGAGAATCAAGAACCTCTGAGATCTGCATCCACACGATGCACACTCTTACACTGGTAACATTACCACAGACTAACGAAAGGTTTGTTACAGCACAGAGATGGCCCCGGGACTGTGCTCGTGAGCGGGGGAGCAAGCGCAAGCTCCGTGATGGCCCAGGAGGCTCTCCCCGCCTCTCACGCCACACTTCACAGGGGCCGCTCTAGCCAGTCTGCGCCTGAGCCCCACCCCTTCTCGTTCCAGCCTTGTGTGATCTGCTCATCTCTCAAATCCTGATCAGTTGCTTCTTCTCTCGGGTTTTCCTTGCCGTTCTGCCTCGGAGAAGACAGACTTGACAGCACAGGTGATTGGCCGGGGACTCCCGGCAGGCCCCGCGCCCGCGGCCCCGCCTGCTCCCGGCAGGCCCCGCGCCCGCGGCCCCGCGGGCTATGTTTTTTTGCCGGTTCCTGCGCCTGAGGATTCCTGGCCAGCTGCGTGTACCTGAGGCCACATCACGTAGGTAAGGTTTGGTCCTAAATGCCAGTCGGGGAAGTAGACAGATGGCTGGGTGCCTGCCGGACTCTGGAAAGCGAGGGCCCTTTGGCCCAGCTTCCCCTCAGAAACTCAGGGCCTCTCACAGCCCGTGCTGTCGCCGCTGGGTATGGTTCTGTGAGGGGCTGCCCCACTCGGTGTAGAATGGTTAGCCACAAATACGGCCTCCACCCGCTAGCTGCCAGGAACACAGGTGTCCCCATTTTACCAGCTGTCCCCAAAGGGCCCCTCCCCCGGGGGACGACTGTGGTGAGGTGAGGCAGGCCACAAACTGCTAGTAGGACCTACTGGTGTTTAACTTTCTGGCTTGACAGGGGAGTGCTAGTCTGAATCGTCTGGCGGCGCCAAGTAAGACTCACTGCACTTCTGTCATTAGCAAGGCTATCTCCTTCTCCCTTCCCGTCTTTGGTCCTGCTACTTTTAAGCACCCGGAGGTGTATCCAGGGATGGGAACCTATGTCCCGAGTCAGGCATTAAGAGTATAACATTATTCTAAGATGTTAGAACAAAGTGCTTTTTTACAATATGACTCGTTTTCAGGTATCATCGATCATCTAAAATATGCATGTTTGGAACCTATTGTATTTCACAACCTGGAAGTAATGGTATGCTTACATACTTCGAAAAAGAATTATACAAAACTGCATACCTCATCGCACATTTGTGTGTGTGTGTGTGTGTGTGTGTGTGTGTGTGTGTATTTTTCCAATGAAACAGTGGCACAATTAGAGGACTTAGCTCTTCTTGTGAGGCAGGACTTGGGAACCAAGGCAGGAGACCCCTTTACCATGCCATTCTGTAACCTTCATTCAGTATCACAGCTCTGCTGAGGTGTCTTGTATGAAGTCCTACCTAGAGTCTCCTGAGAACCCACCTGCTCCTACACCAACGCTCCATCATCTGGGTTGCAGCACTCAGGAAAAACCACATCAGGATCCCTAGGGAATGGGAGTGCTGGACAAGAGTCGGCTAAAACTAAGCAAAGGAAAAGAAAAAAGAGCACTGCGGCCTGTGGTGTTGAGGCTTAACAGCAATGCCATCTAGCCCTGCCACATCAGAGAGGCTGTTTGATGCTACAGCCACAAGACTGGCCCTTTTCCCCCACTCACAAGGGCCTACCGCAGGAATGGGATGGCTTTTCTGGCCTGCTGATGGACTGTGACTGCAACAACAGGAAAGGCAATGTTATATTAAGGTGATTTCTGTTCCCCTCTTTGGACAAAATAAAATACAAGTTTACCTTCTCTGTAAAAACAAAACAAAACAAAAACCATAAAACTTTGATAATAAATGTAAATAGTAGCAAAGTATGTAACATCCAGAGTATCACAGATGTTGGTATTCTAGAATGTTATATTACTTTTTGAAAGGTAATGAGAAAAATCTAAATTTAATAGTAGTTGAAAACCATCAACATCTATTTTAAATTATATGAATGAACTAATTAAAAGATGGGGAAAAAGACAGATTTTATCAATCCTGCCTTGAAATAATATCACTTTTATATCTTTGTCATTGCGTTGATAAAAAAAAAAAAAGAGAGTACTTCTCCCTTACTTACAAGACTCTCTATTCTTGGTTTACTTCTAGGTCCTACCATAGGACAAAGCACATAATAGGTGTTCATGAAATTCTTACCAAACTGAACTGATTTTGAACAAATGCTATCCTGTTCAAAGCGAAGTCTTCTTAATGAGAATGACCCAGACATGAGCCAACTAGTTAACAGAACCTGGGGCATTAGCATCAAACACCACATGGGAGACCACGTCATTATTCTCAGTGTTCAGAAAGGTCGTGAGAGGGAAATGATAGCTATAGATACAGGTTTAAAACAATTACAGTTTTTCATTGTTGCCCCCAAAATGGAGTCTTCATTCATTCAGAATACATTATTCCACAGATAATACTAAGAAAAAAACACAGCTGTTTGTCATATTGTTAAAAGAAAAAAAGTAAACGAGTAAAACACAGCAGTTATGAAACTATTAATAATATATTATCTTTAAAAATGGGACATAATGTATTATGAGCAAATTTTTTTTAACCTAATACAAAAACCTAAAAAGAAAATATTTTCTCTAAGTGGCCTAACTGAGGTACAGAATACACTTTTCACTTAAAACCTGTTGGCTTTGGGGCTTACATAGGGTTCTGTGTAATGCACACACATTTCCCTTAAGCCTGGAAGCTCTGTGGATAAGTAAATGGACAAACTCCTGAGTTCTTTTAGTCTTGCAAGCCCAGTAATTGCATGGACCTGATACCCTTCATTCCAGTTGAAAGAGTGGAAACTAAAACAATCAGCAAGCCAACTCATTTCAGTTCAAATATGGTATGACATTTTGACTCAGCACACACACCCCACAGGGTTGTGACGCAGCACAGGACGGTTTACAAAAGCCAAGATTCATCTTCTTCCAGGAACTAGAGGGCTAAATATTTACAAGTGTAAAGAGAGACTGTACGCCTGAGACCCTCCCAAAGGAGGAGTGGTTGACTGAGAGGGTCTTTTTTCCTTTCTAGGTTTACATTGAAGATATATTATGGCAAAACAAATGATGAAAAATGAGAAATGTATCCAACTGGTTGTTTGGACAGCAGCATCAGTCGGCTAGGTTGGCCCATCTGCAGAGCATTTTCAGACTTACTCTGATCTTTGCATCAAACCTATCCTTTACCACTGTCTTGTAATATTAGGGCTTACCACACAGCAGCTTTCCTGCTCTCTCTGAGGCTGAGCAATTAGGCCTGAAAAGTGATTTTTCTTCTTCTTCTTTTTTTTAAGTTGTATTTTAAGTTAACAGTACCACTCTTCATTGTGGTTATTTTTCACCAAAATATCGAGATTTAGGAAAAATCCCTTCTTTTATTTTTTTTATTTTTTTTATTTTTAAAGATTTTTTATTTATTTATTTGACACAGAGAGAGAGATTACAAGTAGTCAGAGAGGCAGGCAGAGAGAGAGGAGAGAGGAGGAAGCAGGCTCCCTGCCGAGCAGAGAGCCCGATGCGGGCCTCGATCCCAGGACCCTGAGATCATGACCTGGGCCAAAAGCAGAGGCTTTAACCCACTGAGCCACCCAGGCGCCCAAAATCCCTTCTTTTAAATTAGAAAAATAATGCTTGACTGTTATAAAAAATTCAAACATTCAGAAATATATAATGTAAATAGGAAACTTTCTCCTTCCCCCTGTGTATATTCCATATCCAGAGATAATTTGGGATTTATATTAGGAACATAGCCTCTGGAATACATGTCCGGACTCTGCCACTTTCATTGGAAAACTTTGGGCAAGCTCCTTGGCCTCCTTGTGTCTTAGTTTTCTCATCTATAGAATAGGGACAGTTATGGGACTCATGTTATAGGGTTGTTGTGAGGATTAAATAAGTTATGTAAAGTGCCTGGAACAATGCTTGACACATAATAAGCACTAGATGTGTGGTAGTTATGATTATCAGTAGTGGTAAGACTATAAGCCCATACTGTGTTACTTAGGACATAGGATTAGCTGCTGTAATAGAAACCCCAAACTCCATTGGCACAAGCAGTATAGAAGTTTCTTCCTCTTTCTAGAAGCAGTTAGAGGAACGGGCAGGTAACCTCTGTCCCTTCCATCTCCTAGAAGGGGTCCTTGTCTGCATCAAAATGTTATCTCTGGGGTCCAGCTGCAGGAAGGGAACAGAGGAAGTGAACAATAACCAACTTCCTTTTGAAGGCTGTGACCATTTAGTTGCATGTATTGCTTCTGCTCACATCCCATTGGCCAGGATTTAGACCCTCTGCCAAACCTGGCTAAAATGGAGCTTTTGACTGTCCATATAAATGCAAGATTGAGCTACATTTCTCCTTGGGATCTTCATATCCACCCAAGCTAATGTAGTCTTTAGCTGCCCACTTAAAATGGACAGTAGTGGCAGGAGACCAGAATTCTATCACTAAATGAAATAAAGCAGGGATACTGAAAAACAACTAGCAAGCTCTGCCTCACACTTTCTTTTTTTAATGGTATCATTTCATGCATATTGCTTTACAGAGATTTTTCTCTTAGCAATATGTTGGGTAGGTCGTCGTATGTCAGTATATACATATCTTGTTTACATTGCCTGTCAGCGCCTTGTATTCTACGGAATAGAGGTCTCACAACTCACTGAACGAAACCTGAGATTGTTTTTGATTTTGCTCTTACAAAGCTTCCACGTGTGTCTTTCTACATAGATATGTTTTCAATTTTTTTGCTAACATTTCTGTAACATAGGTTTATAAAAGTGAGTTGTTAAGAGAAAAGCATGTGGGTTTAAACTTTGTTACGTACTATAAAATTCCACTCTGAAAATACTGTGTCAATTTGGGCTTCTTCAATAATGTATGAGAGTCTTCTTATCTACAGAGGAGAAGACTCTCCTTTATAGAGAAAACTATTTCCACCTGACAACCTTGGGGAGAGGGGTTGTAACAAGAACCCCTATCTCACCCATAAATGATAGACTTGATTTATAGCTGGCTTAGTCTGAGGGTATGGAACTGGGACAAAAGAAAGGAAGAACCTGACACTGTAGATTAGGTATTATCATTCTTACCTACATGTATGGAACTAGAGGCACAGAGCTGTTATGTACTTTGTCGAGTTCACCTAGCTAGTAAGACCTTGCTCCCCTCTCTTTGCTACCTCTTTTTGGAAGCTTTCCTCGTTTTTTCTTCTCTTAAATTAGCTTTATTGACATATTACATACAGTATAATTCACCGACCCTAAGTGCAATTTGGAAGATTTTAACAAATGGACACAATCATGAACCACTATCACAATTATGCTATGGAACATTTCCATCACTCCAAGAAGATCCTTTGTGGTTCTTTTTTGTTGTTGTTGTTCCACAGTCAATCCAGTCTCCCACCCAGCCACTTTGTCTCAGTTTCCTCATTTGTTAAATTGGCTAATAATAACACCTTCTGTGGTTTTTGCAAGGATTAAGTTATTGCATGTAAACTACTTAAAACAATACCTGGTCCATTAAGTATTAGGGTAGTGTTTGCTATTCTTTCACGATCATCTTCGTCACTTTTTACTACATACTTATAAGTTAACTAAACTGGATTTCATTGGCACTCTGAGATTTTCTTGCCCAGTACCGAAAGTAACTGTCCAGATTACATGCAGAGTAGGTTGTCTCTGGAGAATGGGGGTTAAGAGCTATCATAGGGCAACTACCCCAGCCTTTGATTCTGGAACAAAGTTGTCTAATCCATAGAGGGAGCTGTAGGGAGCATTTTTTGCAGATTTGCATTGTGCTCTTTCATCACAGTGGGGGAGAATTTGGCAGCAGAGGTATATATAGCTCTACACTAAATCTCTGAGAGTGTGAACAAATATTGTGTTCCCATCCATTAGTTCCCACTCAGTCTTTGAACATGTGGCTCTCTTTGATCAGTGGAATTTCACAAATACAGCTTCTTGTGTATCCTAGACATGTATGGCACATTGTTGCAAAATGACACATGCTTTAAAGTTAACTTGAAATCCACGTATCTTTTGCAATACCCAAGATTGTTAAAGTAGCTGCATTACATTCCTTCAGACCTCCAACAGTTCCTTCCTTCCTGGCCAGAGTGTTTGACTCACTTCTTAAAGTACTGGCTGGCTGAGGCAATGTGCCACAGCAGCCTGGGAGGAAGCTCCGCAGAGCTGGAAGGCAACACAGGACATCTGGTCTGACCTGGCCCGGCCACATAATGCTTTCAGCAGACCTGTTGTCTGCACAAGGCCTGGACCCTGGGATTGCACAGCCTCTACCCTGTAAGCAAAGACAGAGATGGGCAGAGAAATTACAAGTGAAAATTATTTATTCATAAAGAAGAAGAAAGAAAAGAGGTCACTAAAGCAATTGTAGTCCATTACAGGGAATATTTTGAAGCTCCCGGAGCTTTCTCATAAGTTTCGTGAGGGCAGAGCTGGTGTCTTATTTACCTTTGTGAACTCCTCAGCAGAAAGCAGGCACATAGTGGGTTCTGGATGAACTCCCTCCTCCCTTGGAAGCACTGCTAATGGACAGCCTCCCTCTTCCATCTGCAAAAGTCCCCAGGATCCTTGTTGGGTGCCTTTCTTTGTATCCCCTCTACATGCTGGTGTCCTCTGAGTTCATTCCTCTTTCTACTTCCTCTTCCTACAAATGATTCTCTTCTTCTTCCTCCAAATGACTTCATGTCCTCTACTGGTTTCAGTGTCCTTGCTTGTGCAGTGAATCCCCTAAATCTCCAGTTCCAGCCCACATCTCTCTATTGAATGCCCAATGGACATTTCCACTGCTGTCCCATAGTCATCTTTTTTTTTTTTAATTAAGATTTTATTTATTTGAGAGAGAGTGAGTGAGAGACCAGAGCAGGGGCAGGAGCAGAGGGAGAGTAAGCAGACCCTCCACTGAGTGGGGAGCCTGATGTGGGGCTCAATCTCAGGACTGGGATCATGACCTGAACTGAAGGCAGATGCCTAACCCACCAAGCCACACAGGCGCCCCTCATAGACATCTTAAATTCAACATTTCCAAAACCGGAAATCAAAATTCTTTCCTGCAAGTGTTCTCTTCTACCTGATTCCTCATCTAGGTCCACAAAACCAACTATCACTACTTGCTCTGTTTAGAAACCCAAGTCTTCTTCGATTTCTCTCTTTCCATTTCCCCCGCCTCCTGTGCCTAATCAGTAGTAATACTTATAGCTAATATTTATTTAGAAAGTCCTATGTGCCAGACATTATACTAATCCCTAATATTTTAATTTAATACACCAATTATATGAGGTAGGTACTCTTAGCAGTGTTTTATAGATGTGGAAACTGAGGCACATGTTTCTTGCTCAAGATCATAGAGTGAATAAATAGCAGAACTGAAACTTGGATCTGTTTAATTCTAAAGCTTGAGTTCTTCACCACCTTGTATCACCTTTGATCACATGTCCTAAACACTCCTCACTTCTGCATCTTTCCAGCCCCCTGCTCTGGACTGGCCTTTTTGGTACTGTATCATTTCTCATATGGACTAATGCTACCCCATATTACTGCCTGTGGCTACACCTCCATATTGCTAGCACAGTGAGTTTGAAAACTTTCCAATGGTTTGGTATTGTTATAGGAGAAAGCCGAACCTCCTAAGCATGGCAAAAAGAAAAACAAAGCCCTTTGCCCAGGTTTTTGCTATCATCTCTCTGCTTGCCCACAGATGTCCTGTATCAGTCTATCCCATGATGGGTCATGATCTTTCATTTCTTTGGGACTTTGTCTATGTTGTTCTTTAATGGCCTTTCTACCTTACACATTTGTGAATTCTACCTGTCCCTTAAAATTCAGCTCAAATGGCAACTTCCCTTTGAAGACATCTGTGATGTTGTGATTTATAATAGGAAATACGATTTGGTCTTTTCCTAGCACAGGAAAAGTCCATTTCCTGGCACAGAACTCCTAAAACCCTGGGAATTTCCTAGGTGATAGAGCCATAAAGATCTCTTTTGTTATTCATAATAAACTACTTTGAACCCCACTGACTTTATGTTAATAAAGTGACTTTTTGAAAGCACTTAAGATTGGGGGCTGGATGCCAGGGCAACCAACTATAACTAGAGTTGGAACTTTCACTCCCAACTTCAGACCTCTGGGGAAGGGAGTGGAGCTAGAGGCTGAATTAATTACCAATGGCCAGTGATTTAATCAATCATTTCAACATAGTGGAGCCTCCATAAAAATTCCTAATTTAGTGTTCCTTCATTCATCTGACAAACTTTTATTTAACATTTGCCCTGAACATGCCTTATATTAGGCATTTAGAGAGCTTATGGGTTGGTGGACATAGGGAGGTGTTGGGAGGGCGGCCTGCTTAGAGAGGGCATGGAAGCTCCATGTCCCTTCCTCCATACCTTGTACTGTGCGTCTGTTTCATCTCTGGCTGTTCCTGAGTTGTGTTCTACTAGAATAAACCAGTAATATAATAAGCGACCTGTTTTCCTATTCTTTGAGCTATCCTAGTAGATTATCAAACTTGAGAAGGGGGTGGTGGGAACTTCTGATTTTATGGTTGATTAGAAGCACAGGTGATGAGGAGGGCTTGCACCTGATGTCTGAAGTGAGGGCAGTCTTGTGGGACTGAGCCCTTAACCTGTGGGATTTGATACTATCTCCAGGTGGATAGTGTCAGCATTGAGTTGAATTGTAGGACACCCAGCTAGTGCTGGACAACTGCTTGGTGTGAGAACCCCCCCACACACACATTTGATGCCAGAAGTATTGAGAGTAGAGTGGTAAATAAAGGAGAAACAATGAGTTTTCTCCTTCCAACATCACAGCCCTGCTAGGCAGAATTAAATTTTCTTTCCTCTGTGCCTGTGTTACTTTTTTTTATTTCTTTAATAAGCTGTAGAAATAATTCTTTTATTTGCATGTTACCATAGAGTCCTTGCTGACAATAGACCATTGCCACATCTCTTCTAAAGTGGACACATCACCACTGTTGCAAGTAGATGCTTAATCATTGACATTCAAAAAAGACTTACTGAGCTCCTTCTCTTAAATCTCAGATACTGTGTTAAGTGCAAGGGGTAGAAAATTAGTAAGACAGGGAACCACACATTGAAGAGCTCTGAGCTCATATTGAATACACTTTTATTATTTCCTATCTTATCTCATAGGGCAGGGACTGGGTTTTAATCACATATATATTTCCCATGCCTAATATAAGGTGTGCTCAGTGCAAGTGTTAAATAAATGTTTGTCAAACGAATGAATGAACCTGAATTCTGCTTCTGGTCTAATTTATGGATTGAAAATAGAAGTGAGGAGTGAGGATAAAAACTCTCTCAAGAGCCTGACCTCTTGCTTTCCAACTAGTATCCACAGAGAATTCCAAAATCCTGAAGCACAGTTTCAGAACTGGTACTCCACTGACAGCAGTGAACCCCACATGATCTATTTAGAGGCCTCTGGCTTAAGGCCCAGATAAAATTATTGTGATCATGATGCCAATTGATAGAACTTTCATAGACCATGGATGGGTAGGATTTTGTTTTCTCCTATTTATAGAATATTTTATTAACCTCAGTGAAGCCTGTAACATAAAAATGGGAACTGCAGTTTACTTCCAAACCTCTGAAATTACTTCCTTAGTTCTCATGTTCTAAAAACCAAAAGGAATTACTCATTGGTATTTGTGGGAAACCTCCACTAGGCTTGTTAAGCAGTCATTATCAGAGGAGGAGAAAGAAGGGCATGTGAGATGACAGTGTGGGTCACAGGCAGGGTATCTTCTAAGCTGAGCCAGTTGAAGAGTTTCTGCCATCAACATGGAGCAATTTCAGTGACCACTTTCCCATCTCCAGGAAGGTTGGGAGACCCAACTTTTTGTTTCTACAAAACAGAACTAGCTCCCTAATGATAAACCATTAGGCATAGTTTCAGAAACTAGGCAAAGCTGCCACACGGGCTCAAGCCAATGACACTATACAGCCACTGGGTTCCCACAGCTTGGTCCCAGCAAAGCTAAAACCAAGTCTAGACCATGAAAAAGTGGGAAGAGACAGTCCTTTGTCATCCCCCAGGTTTGGAGAAAACCTTCATGAATCTTGGCACCTTTAGTAGCTGTGTGACTTGCTTCTCAGGGTTTTAAGTGGAGCAGGCCTCTGGGGAAGCCCTGGGAAGCCTGAGGGATGAAGAGAGTCTGGGAGTCTTCCTCTGTCAATGTGTGTGTGTGTTGGGGGGTGGGGGAGTGTTATGACTATTTCAGATCTCAAACCATCCCTCACATCTGCTCTCTCATTTGAGGCTTTGAAAAGCCACCTGAGCTCTCCTCTGTTCACCCCTCTTCTGTGTCTCATAGCACACGTTCTCTTATGATAATGATCATTTATTGGTTGTACTGTGGTAATTTAACTTTTCTGCCTAACCCAACTGAAAGGTCCCTGAGGAGCGTACAGGATCCAGTCTGGCTTAGAGTTCTCAGCACATAGTGGGTATTTAACCAGTATTTCATGACATTTTAATCAATCCCATGCTTAGCTCCATGTGTTCTTCAGTATGTCCTTGGGGAGTTTTCTCTCCCTCATCCCTCCCTTCAGCTCCACAGAGCACCTTCTTAGGCACCCTGGGTGGGATGGGGGCAGCAGCTCACCCAGGCTTTGTCCATGGACTCTGTTGCCCCTCCACTCAGTGTAAGCCCCACCTGGCCCCTGGGTCCCTTACAAGTCACCACAGAGAGACTGCAGGCACAACCTGGGGGCCAGAGGTGTTGGTCTCTGGGGTCTGAACGGCATCTCTGCCCTCTTGGAGCCTCAGTTTCTCATTGGTGGCATGAGGAGGTGCACCTTTCTATCCACCTCACAGTGTGTTGGGAGGTGACAGAAATGACAGTCTTTGAAAACACAAGTGGTGCACAAATACCAAGTAATACCACTATGAAAATAGGTCTGGTCTTTTTGGGGGAGAGAAAAATGTATTATCTGTGTCCTACAAATAGCCATTAAAAGTGAATGTGAGTGAAGTAAAACTCAAAAGAGGAAGAGGAGAAGGTATCCTGAGCTTTTCTGAAGCTGCTCCATGTTGTAGAAATGAAGCTGTGGGGCTTGGCATTGGCAGATCAGGCTCCACAGGTGTAACTTGCCCAGGGCAATTGTGAAGGCTTCTGCCCCTAACCCAGGGCGCCCAGACTATAGTGGGAAGAAGCTTTCCAGCAGGGCTGCTGCTAGCTGTGTGGCTTGTTGGTGCATGTAGCTGGCACATATTTTCTTGTTTTCATTTTGCTATGGTTATCTGATTTTAGTAGTTGATGGAAGTACATTTCTCTCCTGAAGGAGAGGGTTGTGCTGGCTTTGCATGTAGAATCACTTCTCAATTTCTCCAGACAAGTGGCCTTTGCTTTTCTTATTTTCCCTTCTCTAGTCTTTGGCTATTCTACTAGGTTTTAGTATTTCAAGGGAGGGTAGATTGGAGCAGGAAAGTAAGTAAAGTTAAAATTCAGGACATCTGAGTAGTCCCATGTGGTAGAGGAGTAGGACACCTTGGTTTTATCTGATCCCAGGAATTCAGCTAGATAGGCATTAAATCATTCCGAACACCTGAGAACTCCATAGGTGATCTAAGAAAAGAATAGCTGCAACTCTACAAATAGAAAAGCAACCACTTTCTGCATGAACGACAAGATGGAAAAATTCATCTCAAAGAAGAGAACAAGAGGCAGTACTGACTGCCAGAGACCTAATCAGTATAAATATAAGTAAGATGTCAGAACTAGATTTCAGAATAATGATTATAAAGACACTAGCTTGACTTGAAAAAAATCATAGAAGACACTAGAGAATCCTTTTCTGGAGAAATAAAAGAACTAAAATCTAACCAAGTCAAAATCAAAAAGGCTATTGAGAGGCAATAAAAAAGTGGAGATTCTAACTGCTAGGATAAATGAGGCAGAAGAGAAAATTAGTGATGTAGAAGACAAAATGATGGAGAATAAAGGAATTGAGAAAGACAAACAACCACTGTATCATGAGGGGAGAATTCAAGAGATAAGTGATACCATAAAGTGAAACAATATTAAAATAATTGGGATTTCAGAAGAAGAGGAAAAAGAGAGTAGAAGGTATATTGGAGAAAATTATAGTGGAGAACTATCCTAATCTGGGGGAGGAAACAGGCATCCAAGTCCAGGAAGCACAGAGAACCCCCTTCAGAATCAATAAAGATAGGTCATCACCTTGACATACGATAGTGAAACTTGCAAATCTCAGAGACAAATCGAAAATCCTGAAAGCATCTCAGGACAAGGGGTCCATAACCTACAAGGGTAGAAACATTAGACTGGCAGAAGACCTATCCACAGAGACCTGGCAGGCTACAAAACACTGGTATGATATATTCAGGGTGCTAAATGAGAAAAATATGCAACCAAGAATACTTTATCCAGATAGGATGTCATTCAGAATAGGAGAGATGAAAAGCTTCCAGGACAAGCAGAAACTGAAAGAATTTGTGACCACTAAACCAGCCCTGTAAGAAATATTAAAGGGGATCCTAAAGTGAAGAGAGAGCCCAAAGTAACATAGACCAGAAAGGAAGAGACAATATACAGAGAACAGAGACAACATACAAATATACATTGTAGAACCTGAAAGTGAAACAATATTAAAATAATTGGAATTTGAGAAGGTAATATAATGACACTAAATTCATATCTTTCCATAGTAACTCTGATTGTAAATGGGCTAAATGCGCCAATCAAAAGACATGGGGTCTCATATTAGATAAAAAAGCAAGAGCCATTGGTATGCTGTCTACAGGAGACTCATTTTAGACCCAGAGACACCTCCAGATTGAAATTGAGGGGTGGAAAACCATTTATTGTGCTAATGGACATCAAAAGAAAGCTGGGCTGGCAAACCTTATATTAGACAAATTAGATTTTAAACAAAAGACTGTAATTAAAGATGAGGAAGGACACTGTATCATAACTAAAGGGCTATCCAACAAGATCTAAGAATTATAATTATTTATGTCCCTAATATGGAAGTAGCCAATTATATACACCAATTAATAAGAAAATTAAATAAACACAATAATAATAATACGATAATAGCAGGGGACTTTAACACCCATCTCATTGTAATGGACAGATCATCTAAGCAGAATGTCAACAAGGAAACAAGGGCTTTGAATGACAGCTGGACCAGATCATCCTAAAGCAGCAGAATATACATTCTACTTGAGCATGCATGGAACATTCTCCAGAATAGATCACATACTGGTTCACAAATCAGGTCTCAACTGGAACCAAAATATTGGGATCGTTCCCTGCATAGTTTCAGACCACAATGCTTTGGAAATGGAACTCAATCACAAGAGGAAATTTGGAAAGAACTCAAATACATGGAAGCTAAAGAGCATCCTACTACAGAATGAATGGGTCAACCAGGAAATTAAGAAGAATTTTTAAAAATCATGGAACAAATGAAAATGAAAACGCAACTAACTGTTAAAAGGCAGTCCTAAGAAGGAAGTATATAGCACCACAAGTCTTTCTCAAGAAACAAGAAAGGTCTCAAATACACAACCTAACCTTACACCTAAAGAAGCTGGAGAAAGAACAGCAAGTAAAGCCTAAGCCCAGCAGGAGAAGAGAATTCATAAAGGTTAGAGCAGAAATCAGTGAAATAGAAATCAAAAGAACAGTAGAGCAGATCAATGAAGCTAGGAGCTGGTTCTTTGAAAGATTTAATAAGATCAATAAACTCCTACCCAGACTTATCAGAAAGAAAATAGAAAGGACCCAAATAAATGAAATTATGAATGAAAAAGGAGAGATCACAACCAACACTGAAGAAATACCAAAAATTGTAAGAACATATTATGAGCAACTATATGTCAACAAATTAGGCAAAAAATATGGATGCATTCCTAGAGATGTATCAACTACCAAAACTGAAACAGGAGGAAAGAGAAAACCTAAACAGACCCATCACCAGCAAGGAAATTGAATCAATAATCCAAAATCTTCCAACAAACAAAAGTCCAGGGCTGGTTGGGTTCCCAGGAGGATTCTACCAAACATTTAAAAAAGAATTAATACCTAATATTCTGAAATTGTTTCTTTCTTTTTTTTGAGATTTTATTTATTTATTTGTCAGAGAGAGAGGGAGAGAGCACAAGCTGGCAGAGTGTCAGGCAGAGGCAGATAGAGAAGCAAGCTCCCCACGGAGCAAGGAGCCTGAAGCAGGACTCAATCCCACGACCCTGGGATCATGACCTGAGCTGAAGGCAGCCGCTTAACTGACTGAGCCACCCAGGCACCCCCTGAAATTGTTTCTAAAAATAGAAATGGAAGGAGAACTTCCAAACGCTTTCTATCAGGCCAGCATTACCTTGCTCCCAAAACCAAAGACCCCACCAAAAAGGAGAATTATAGGCCAATATCCCTAATGAACATGGATGCCAAAATTCTCACCAAGATACTAGCCAATAGGATGCAACAGTACATTAAAAGGATTATTCACCACGACCAAGTGGGATTTATTTCTGGGCTGCAAGGATGGTTCAACATCCCCAAATCAATGTGATACAGTACATTAATAGAAAAAAGGACAATAACCATAGGATCCTTTGAATAGATGCAGAAAAAGCATTTGACAAAGTACAGCATTCTTTCTTGATGAAAACTCTTCACAGTGTAGGGATAGAGGGAACATACCTCTATATCATCAAAGCCATATACAAAAAGTCCACAGCGAATATCATCCTCAATGGGGAAAAACTGAGAGCTTTTCCCCTAAGGTCAGGAACATGAATGACAAGGATGTCCACTAACTCCACTGCTATTCAACATACTACTAGAAGTCCTAGCCTCAGCATTCAGACAACAAGAAGAAATAAAAGGCACCTGAATCAGCAAAGGAGAAGTCAAACTCTCACTCTTCACAGATGACATGACACTCTATGTGGAGAACCCAAAAGATTCCACCTCAAAATTGCTAGAACTCACACAGAAATTCAGCAATGTGGAAGGATAGAAAATCAATGCACAGAAATCAGTTGCATTTCTATGCACTAACAATGAGACAGAAGAAAGAGAAATTAAGGAGTTGATCCCATTTATAATTGCACCCAAAAGTATAAAGGTACCTAGGAATAAACCTAACCAACAAAGCAAAGGATCTGTACTGAGAAAACTATAGAACACTCATGAAAGAAATTGAACAAGACATAAAGAAATGGAAAAACATTCCATGCTTACAGACTGGAAGAACAAATAGTATTAAAACATTTATATCACAATGATATACCACCTCACACCAGTCAGAATGGCTAAAATTAACAAGTCAATAAATGACAGATGTTGGCAAGGATAAGGAGAATGGGGCTCCCTCTTACACTCTTGGTGGGGATACAAGCTGGTGTAGTCACTGTGGAAAACAGTATGGAGGTTCCTCAAAAAGTTGACGATAGAGCTATCCTATGACCCAGCAATTCCACTACTAGGGATTTACCCCAAAGATACAGAAGTAGTGATCCAAAGGGGCACCTGCACTCCAATACTTATAGCAACAATGTCTACAATAGCCAAACTATGGAAAGAGCCCAGATGTCCATCAACAGATGAATGGATAAAGAAGAAGTGGTATATATATACAATGGAATACTACTCAGCCATCAAAAATGAAATCTCGCCATTTGCAATGACGTGGATGGAACTAGAGGGTATTATGCCAAGCGAAATAAGTGAATCAGAGAAAGACAATTATCATGTGATCTCATTCATATGTGGAATTTAAGAAACAAAACACAGGATCATAGGAGAAGAGAGGGAAAAATAAAACAAGACGAAACCAGAGAGGGAGACAAACCATAAGAGATTCTTAATCTTAGGAAACAAACTGAGGGTTGCTGGAGGGGAGGGGAGTTGGGTGATGGGGTTACTGGGTGATGGACATTAAGGAGGGCACATGGTGTAATGAGCACTGAGTATTATATAAAACTGATGAATCACAGACCTGTACTACTTAAACTAATAATAATACATTATATGTTAATTAATTGAATTTGTTTTATTTTCTAAAAAGATTTTTATTTATTTATTTGACACAGAGAGATCACAAGTAGGCAGAGAGGCAGGCAGAGAGAAGGGGGGAGGCTGGCTCCCTGCCGAGCAGGGAGCCAGACGCGGGGCTCAATCCCAGGACCCTGAGATCATGATCCAAGCCAAAGGCAGAGGCTTTAACCCACTGGGCCACCCAGGCATGCCAATTTATTGAGTTTAAATTTTAAAAATTTTTTTAAAAATTCAGGGCACCTGTCTGGCTTAGCTGGTGGAGCACATGACTCGATCTCAGGATTGTGAGTTCAAGGCCCAGTAATAGTATAGTAATATAGTAAAAAATAGTAATATTTTAGGTAATAGAGATTACTTAGAAATAAAATATTAAAAAGCAGAGTTAAAATTTAGTCTGACAGCAGATTTGATAAATGTCTTAGTATGGGAGAAATTAGTATTTAATGTTTTATTAAACTTGTTTTCCACATTTCTTCTTATAAGAAAATTTCAAAATTGACCGTGTATCAGAGAACAGAGAACAAAATATCTATCTCATTTTTATTAAATTCATGTAAAAACCAGAAGCTTCCAGAAGGTGGTGCTAAAGTCTGCCTTTTCTCCACTTTCTTCCTGGTTCTTGTGTTTCAGAGTCCGGATATTTCACTCTGAAGAAAATTAAGTTTCTATATCAGCACAGACCAACTCTAGTTAAGATGCACAGCAAAACATTCCCAGTAAGATGTTGAGGGGGAAGAAATAGCCCAAGAGCTGTAGCCTTGGCCGGTATAACTGACAACTTCCAGGTTTCCAAATTGTTTATGGATTTTGTACCAATTTGGGTTTGAAAAAATATACCAGCAGTCCTGAAGGTCAGCCTCACTTCTTGTTTGCCACCTCTACCTCCCACTGATCTCTTTGAAGCAACAATCCAGGTGGTTTGGTTAATGCGAGGTACTTCCCCAGTACAGACAGAATGTTCCAGGACAGAATGAGACTCTAAACTCAGTATTAAGTGACTAGAAATATAAACCTGGTGATTCCGAGCCCCCATGGCTCTTGCTTCTCTCTTTAGGCTCATTACTGTGCCCCAGGCCATGACAAAGACACAAGTCGGGATTAAAGAAAGGGAAACCATCCAAGTGACAGGATTGTCTCCATGCATTCTTCCAAGTCTGGGGAAAAGGGCTGTACAGGTGAGGAAATCAAAGAGAATGAGAAACTGAAATTGCAAACCGGGCTAAACATTTATGCCAAGCCTAAACATCTGTTTTTTTAAAAAGATGCATTTATTTATTTTAGAGAGAGAGAGAGAGAGAATGAGCAACCATGGTGAGGGGGAGGGGTTTAGGGAGAGGGAGATACTCCTCAAGCAGACTCTCCCCTGAGCGCAGAGCCTGGCACAGGGCTTGATCCCACGACCCTGAGATCATGACCTGAGCTGAAATCAAGTTGGACGCTTAACTGACTGAGCCACCCTTGTACCCCAAGCCTAAACATCTATTAATTACTATCTAGGTTTGTGGCATTGTGAAAACTGAAAAGAGATATAGTCCCCAGGAATTAATAATTAGGTGGAAGGAAAGATTATCCCCTCCAGGAGTAGGTTAGAGCCAGCTGGCACTTGTGTGCTGATTGTGGACATCTCCCATCTCTGTGTTCAGCAACATCTCATCAGCAGCCTCAGATCAGTTATGGTGGGAGTATTTACACCAGGGAAATCAGTGAATGCTACAAATCAGGGCTCCCTTTCCCCCAGAGTTGAGTGTTAACCATTCACCAGCACACAGATGATATGTCCCACGACACAAACTCCTTAAATAAAGGGGAGCAGGACATTTCAAGGCTGGGAAGCAATGGAGAGTGTTGCAGGTTTGCATTCAAGGTCAAGCTCTCCCACGGAACCATCTGACCCTAGCCTCAGTTTCCATCTTTCTTTAATGGGAGTAAAATCCTATGCTCTAATGAAATGGATTTGTGTAAAATGCTACATAAATCATAATGGATTTCATCAAGGTGACAGAGGTAATCTGTAAAATTTGTAAAATGATGATGATAATGCGTGTCTCATCCCAGTTTTATGAAGAATACATAAGATAATACATCATTTGTATTTTTTTTTCATTTATTCAGTAATGTTTATTGAGGTTTCCAATATGCTAGACATTGTGCTAGCTGGACATCCATAAGATGTAAAAATACTTTGTACGTTATAAGGCTTTTGTGCAAAAGTCCTTTATAAATTAGAAGGCATTACACATTGTTATCTTTTTTCTCAACTTTCTGCATCCCTCCCAATCTGGACACACTCACATTTGCCTTATGACACATCCTGCAACTCATTGTGCTCTGACGTCTTCATTTAAACTGTAAGACATGGCAGCCATCATAAACGATGGTATGGAAACAAAACTGGGACAAGAAAATGCCCTTGAAATATTTCATTGACTGGAAACATGTCATAACAAAATTCGTACAAAATTATCTCTACATCTATATATATGAATCTGAGAATATATACACTAAAATATTCACAGTAGGTTTCTCTAGATGGTAAGATTGATGATTTTGATTTTTCTTGCTTAGATGTAATTTTACTTTTACTACAAAAATTGCCTATGCAAATTGAAGATTTCATAAAATAAATAGCTAAATCTATTTATAATATTATTATTGTATAGTATTATAGCTACTATTTATAATAGCTAAATCTGTTTATTTTATGAAATCTTAAATTTAGATTTGAAAGGAGCTTATAGATCTTGTCAATGAGGAAACTAAGGTCCAGAGAAATGAAGTACCTGAAGTAGTTGGCCTTCCTCCTCTAAATTTGACATTCTCTTTCCTCTTTCCAAGCGTGTTTGCAGAGCTCTTGATTATTAGTCTAAATCCATGTGCTCTGTAATTAGATTCTCATCTTTAATTATCTTTCTGACTTTTTGATGCATCTGATTACCCTAATATGCTAGTTTTTCTTTGACTTGTTTCTCTCTCTCTCTCTCTCTTTCTCTCTCTCTTTTTAATGTTCAAGTGGCTGCTTGGTTTCTTTGACTTTTGTCTTTGAAAGACTCCTGAGGTAAATAAGCATTTTATCCAATCAGTAGTCATTTTAATTATATTATTCTCACACTTGCCCTTTGGTCTCTACCAACTAATTTTCTCAGAAATTTCCAGGGGTGAATCATAATTCCTCAAAGCCACCATTCCTGGAATCGGGATATTTTTTTTCCCTTATTTGATGTAGGCCGAAGTAAGAGTTTTTCATACAGAGTGTACAGTATCATTTAATACAAAGGCTTTTTTTGCTCTCTGGGCCTCAGTGTTTCCATCTGCTAAGTGGATGTTTTCTTAACCCCTTCGTGACTATTTCTTATTGAAAACATCGTGGAAAATCTGAAGCCCTTCCAGTCTCAACCAATAGACCCTTGACACTTTGGATTTCATATAAGTGAATGGATTTGAGCCAGAGGCTGGGAGAGAAGCCAAAGAATCAAAACTGCCTCTCAAGACATGGAGCCTTGGACTATACATGGGGGGAAAGCCCAAAGGTCTCGAGCCAAATGTCAGAGGAGGTGAATTTGACTTTTTTTTTTTTTTAACTAAGGCCTCTTCTCTGACTGATGTCCCACCCCATTTATCCTGCTCAGGGCACCTATGGCTACAGTTTGCTCCCTTATCTGTGGCCATTCATGAAGCTTAATACGCGCGCACACACACACACACACACACACACACAGAGTAATTGAATTGTTGCAACCTTCCAGGTTTTCTCTGAGAGTCCAGGGTAACCCTGTCAAGTAGAAATATAATTCAAGCCACAAAAGTAAGCCACATATGTAACTTCAAGGTATTTTAGCACCCTTATTTTATTTTATTTTTAATAGTTTATTTATTTATTTGAGAAAGAGTGAGAGTGAGTGCAGGGGAGGGAGTGAGGAGGGTTAAAGGGAGAGAGAGGGAGGAGCAAACTTCCAGGGCTTGATCTTGATCCTGGGACCTCGAGACCATGACCTGAGCTGAAGGAAGATGCTCAACTGACTGAGCCACCAAGGTGCCCCTTAGCAGCCTTATTTTTAAAAAGTAAAACCAATGTGACAGTAATTTTAGTAATATACTTTATTTAACCCAATATATTCTAAATATTATCATTTTCACATGTAATCAATAGTGAAAATAGTTACTGAGATATTTTACGTTCTTTTGTTCCTATCAAGTCTTTGAAATCCAGTGTTCATTCCATACTGAGTGTGTTTCAGTTCAGACATTTCAAGTGTTCAGTGGACGCATGTGGTTAGTGGCTACCATGGAGAGCACAGATTTAGGTGTACCTATACAGCTTGCCAAGATTTGGAAGATGGATAAAATCATGCTGGAACTTCCAAGTGGATTTAGCCTTATTAAAGTTGTCTCCTATACACAATTGAATACAGGAAATGAAATTTTACTATATACCTGGCATTATGAATATATGCAATTATTTTTGTATATAAATCAAGTCTCTCAACAACCTTATAACATGATAAGAGAATGCTCACTTTACAGATGAAGAAAATGAAACTCAGGTAGTCAAGATGGCTACCTAAGGGTTCCCCAGCAAGGAACTGGAGGAGGCAGAATGCAAACCCAGGTCTGTCTTTTGCCAGAGCCCAGAGGCTTCCCCTCCCCCACATCCTCAATATTGCCCCATTTTCCAGCCACACAAATGTCCTGGATGTCTGGTGGGAGACAAGCAAGTAACCAAGCATGGTAAGATTGCTCAAGGCCAACGTGGGAATACTAAGAAAAGGAATCCAGTTCAGATTGGGTTAGGGACAGTCTCTTGAAGTCTACTGAGTCTGCTAAGGGTGATGGAGCCAAGGGAGAGGCTGACTCAGTTGCTGCAGGGAGGTGTCAAGGGTGGCCCTTTGGGGACTGCAGATGGCTTTGCAGTAGCTAGAACAGGGCCTGTGTATACTGGGCAGATATGTGGACTGAGAGCAGAGGAGAAGTCAGTGATGGGTGCAGAACCAAGGAATTTAACCCCAATGGCTGTGGGATTTTAAGCATGTTGTTTATATGAAGGGATTTGATTTATATGGCTCTACATCCTAGACATAGGATGGAGGGCAAATGAAGGTCCTGCCTGAGTATGATCCCACTTACACATTTCTTATGTATATTTAAATTTCAAGTCTAACCAGAGAGGGTATCCCCAGAGGTTAGGACTTGCCGGGTCAACAGAAAGAACTCTGGGAGGTGCTTCATGTTCGTGCTGCAATTTGGGGTCAGACGAATCCAAGCTCGAGTTCTGGCTTTGCTGTTTTCTAGCTCTGTCACCTCGGCCAAGACTCAGCTTCTACATCTGTGAAGCGGGAACTACACAGGGACTGACCGGATGGAGCTGTCGTGAGGATTAAGTGGAACAATACTGGCCAAGTGCTTAGCAGAGTAGCTGGTACCTGGCCAAGGCTGAATCAGGCATGTCCGATGGTGTCACTGTCACCAAAACAGTGACATGGCCGAGTGTTCAGGACCACAAGTGGTTGGCAGCACACGGACTCCAAGTCGCTTCCTGTGTCACATGCACGTAGCCAAGTCCAGGATACCTGCCCCACGACTGATTCATTCCCAACTATTCTAATGTTACACCCCAGACCCTGGAGAGGGAAAGATGTCCCTGCCTTCATGGAGCTTATAGCCTAACGGGGGCTGCAGAGGGAAGACAGAGGTCAGTTAAGTGATACAAATGATATATAAAGTACCACTGTGACAAGTGTTTCAAGGGACAAATGTGCTGTAGTTAGAAGTGAAGAAAGGAAGTGAAGAAAAGTGCTTAGTGTATAAGTTTGCCAGGGATGTGGTCTGGAGGCCAAAAGTCTGAAATCAGGGTGTCCCCAGCCATTCTAGAGCGAGAATCCTTCTTTGCCTCTCCCAGCTTCTGGTGGTGGCTGGCAATCTAGCGTTCTTGGCTTGTCATTCCATCTGCCAAGGGTGCACCTGTACACCATCACCAGGTGAGGGTGCTAAGGCTCACACAGGTGGAGGAAACTGGCGGCTGCAGTTCTCCTGTGTCCTGTTTGCACTTGGTTCTGCCTTCTCTCCCTCTTCTGTAGTATCATCCAATATGGAGTCAAAATATATTTTAAAATATTTTTGCACTTGTTGAAAAAAAAACATCATGTCCCCTTCTCAAACAATCTGGTGCATGAAAAACTTATTTAGCTTTCAGAATGTACATTGCTAATCCCTCCCGTAACTCGTCAGGAGAGACCAAGAACCTTGGAGACAGGAATTCCAGTCTGAGGATCTGCTCTAAAGATAAAGATGTGTTCATTGAGATGTCTGTTATAGCAATATAAATTTTTTTAAGAAATGTGTTTTATCTTACTTTTACGGCAGCTATAGTTGCCATGAAGTAAACTGCACATACCAGTCCCAACAAGTGCAAACAGCTGGGCGGCTTCTGAGAAGACACCACCTTCCCGCCCCAGTGTGTCTACCATGCTGCCGGAACTGCAGCCGAAGGCCAGCGCCTGCTGCTTTTAAGCCTTCTCCGTAAGTAAACAATTGGTACAGAATGCTGCAGTTTCTGTAAGCTGGGTTTTTTTTTTAACCTATTAAAAACCATCGTAGATACAACAACATAAAATGTACCATTCTGACCATTTGTCCGTGTACAGTTCAGGGGCACTAAGCGCACTCACAGCGTTGGGCAGCCCTCACCACCATCTGCCTCCAGGACAATTTCGTCCATCCCATCTTAAGTGATTTTGAATGGATGATCTCATCACGCTTTTGACTCCTATTCTAATGGTCGGGTAGAGAAACTGAGGCTTTCTTCCTCCCCTCGCGGCTCCCTTTCCCATTTTCTTCTCAACACTTGCAGTCTGGCTTCTGCTCACGACTGCCCAGGAACTGGCACCTGGGGCTGTCCACACGTCCTGGTGGCCCAATATCACGGGCTGCTACCTGGTGCTGCGTTACTCCTGGTCTGCAGGATTGGACAATCCTGTTTTTTCCAAACCCTTCCAAAATTCCTATAATACCCTCTCTCCTGGGTTTCCTCTGACTTCTTGGATCTTTTCTTCTGGCTTCTCCTCCTCCTGGCTCAGGAACTCCCCTCCCCTCCCAGAATCACCTGTCTGGTTGCCCTGCTCTGGGCCTGCCCTGCCAACCGGTATGATCTTTCTAACAGGGAAATCGGATCCTGCCTCAAGTCTACAAGCGTGGCCTGAATTGACAGGATAAAGTTTAACCTCCTTAGTTAGATATCAAATGCCCCTTCTAATCTTCTAATCTCAGTGACCTCTAACACTATCCTCACTGTCATCCTTTAAAGTCTGAAGTATAGAACTATTTGTAGTTCCAGTGTCAGAGAACCAGGCTGCTTATACATCACCTGCACACATGTAGTTGCTCTATTTCAGAACATAATGTTGTAATTGTTTGTGTGGCTCTATCTCCTACCACAGGGCAATCTCCTGGAGGGCAGGGATCTTGTTTTCTTTCTTTACATCTTAGTGTTTAGTATAATACCTTATAGTTGGACAAAAAATAAATATAAGCAGCTCCAGAAAGTAGATTGATGTCTTGATGGATATCTTAAAATCATTAAGGGGTACAGCTAGGACTGAAAGCCAGGTCCTCAAAAGTCCTGTCCCTTCCCACTGTAAACATCCTTACTACTGAGCAACCTGGTAGGTCCAGGGACACGATGCTGAGAGGAAATGAATGCAATCCCTCTGTGGTCCTAGGAAAATAAAAAGAATAAGGGTTGCCATCCTGGATGAGGGTAGACAGACATGTTACAAACAGCCCAAATTGAGAAATATAGCTGGTATTATAAAGCCACACCACAATAATGAAGAAGTCAATCACCTGGTGGGAGCTTCTCTCCTGCTGTATGTTCTGGAAGAAGAGCAGGCAGTGTGTAGGCGGGAGGGGTATCACTTTGTCCTCTCTCAGGCTGGGGGGGGGGGGTCTGCTCACCTCCAGATCACAGCCCATAAGAGCTTGCTAATTCAAATGAGCTCACACAAGACAGAGAGGCAGAGTGGTCTAGCTGAAAGAGATCTTGTCTCCATCAGGGTCTTTGAGTCCTATTTTCTTCTAGATCTGCCACTAATTGGCCTCATGATCTCATAATGCCCAAGATCCTTCTTCATGTGTAAAATGAAGGGATATTTAGATCTGTTTCAACTCTGAAATTCAGAAAGAGGAAAATATTTGCAGTTAGAGATTGTTCAACACTTTTTAAGATTAAACTAGTCCACATTTTCCAAGCTATCAAAGTAATGGCTGAATCCTCTCATGTGCAGGTGGTTGCAGACTTCTCTTCACTTGCCCATCGCTATGACCTTCTCCATTACTGTTGCTTATGTAGATGCCCAATTTATTTAAAGTGCTTCTCTGGAAGAAGGAACTTTAGTTGCACTCTTGGTTTTAAGTATTTTCATATGTTATGAGTTGGGGTAAATGATATTTTTTTTTTAAAGATTTTATTTATTTATTTCACAGAGGGAGAGAGATCACAAGGAGGCAGAGAGGCAGGCAGAGAGAGAGGGGGAAGCAGGCTCCCTGCTGAGCAGAGAGCCCGATGCGGGCCTTGATCCCAGGACCCTGAGATCATGACCTGGGCCGAAAGCAGAGGCTTTAACCCACTGAGCCACCCAGGCGCCCGTAAATGATATTTTTGACTCATCTGTGTGGGTTAGAACCTGCTCAGAGCTCTTTGAAAGATGGCTTTACTGAATGAGAGGTCTGGCCAGAGCCACGGCTGAGATGGAAGGAGAGACAGAGAAACAGACAGAGAGATTTCCTTTTACAAACCCAGATGGTTTCCTTAGCGGTTATGAGTGGTTTCCTCAAAACCCACCTATCATTTAGTCAGGACCGTTAATTAGGGGGCACAGATTTGGTCTGCTGTCTATAGCCCCCAACCTGGTTATTAACCAGGAGGAGCAGAAAACACTGGAAATTCACCAAGTGCTGTCCTGGAGAGATGGTCTGCTTCCATGTCCTAGATGGCTATGGGCAGAGGCATTTCATTGTCCAAAGTCCTACACAGATCTTATTTCATTTAATATTCACAGCAACAAAAGGAATAGAAAACATAAAATTTAATTTCCAGATTAGGAAACTGGGGGTCAGAAAGAAAAGGAACTCACCCAATATCATGCAACTGGGTATTCAAAACCATGCCTGACCCCAAGACCATGCTCTGCCTCCCTTACAACCAGATCCACCTGCTTCAAATGGCTTTCTCAATCTTACCATCTACTGAACAAATCACACCCAGTTCCGTCCCTTATTCTGCTTACCCAATCTCATGATTCTCTCTGACTCTGTGATTATTTCATGGGTTACTGACCACCTGGAAAGTTTCTTGAGGCCAAGGAGCATGTTTCCTACTTCGTTTTTCATCCCAAAACACTAGATACCAAGCTGAGCATATTACTGCATGTTTGATAGTCAATGGGTCAAAACAGAGTGCACAAATGACATGTTGTTCAAAGACCACGGATTTTTGACTCATGGAATGACTGTTCTCTTCATGTCCTCAACTTCTTTCTCCCCTACAATCATGCTTATGTTTCACAGACCCTCTTACAGCAGAAATGTCATTCTACCCGAGCCTTCCCTGACCACCTCAATCTCAAGTGTTACCCCTGGTTATTACCTCTCATGGTCTCTCTCTCTCTCTTTAGTTTCTCTATAAATGTATTGTTCTTCGTTAAAGTTGTATAAACCAGAGTTCTAAGCCACCTCTTTGAATTATTCTTTCCCATGTAGATGTGAGATACATATGTTAGTAAACTTGGGCTTTGGGATTTTGCTTGTTTGTTTATTTTTGCCTTGTTAATCTTTCTTTTATTATACAGTATCATCTGAAAATCTATGATGAGTAGAAGGGAATTGTTTCTTCCCCTACAGTAAGTCCTGATTGTGTGTGTGTGTGTGTGTGTGTGTGTGTGTACGTACCTGATAAGCTCCTGGTCAAATGGCCTCTGGCTTAACAGCAGTCTCTCTTTCTAGTGTTGATAGGGCTCAATCTCAGAATGCTGGGGTCTATATCCACTGTAGTATTTCTAATAAGTACAAAGTAAACCTTTGACTTCTTTTGCATGGAAAAAAATTCTCCCAAAGATATGTGTTTGGGCATATTAAGGGTCACATGTCTGTTGACATGCTAAAAGTCTCTTCTTTGAAATAGTTGTCACAGATCAGGATGCCCCATTCACCAGTGACCAGTGACCGTGACCTGCATCTGGATCACTGCATTGGACATAGATTTACTTTGCTGTTTTCTCATGGCATCTCTTTTTTTAAAATTATTTTTTATTCAAGTATAATTAACCCAGTGTCATATTAATTTCAGGTGTATAATATATAATGATTGAATAATTCTCTACATTTTTCAGTGTCCATCATGATAAATCAAGATAAATGTACTTTTAATTCCCTTTATCTATTTCACCTACAGCCCCTCCCATGTCCCTTCTGGGAACCACGGTTTGCTCTTTGTATTTAAGAGTCTGGTTTTTGTTGTTTTCCTTTTTTCTTTGTTTGTTTGTTGGTTTTGTTTCTTATATTCCACACCAGTGAAATTACAGGGGATTTGTCTTTCTCTCCTGGTGATTTACTTCACTTAGCATTAGTATTAGAATCCTACAGGATTCTAGGTTCATCCATGTTGTTGCAAATGGCAAGATTTCATTCTCTTCTAAGGCTGAGTAATATTCCATTGTATATATATATACCACTTCTTCTTTATCCATTCATGTACCAAGGGACACTTAAGTTGCTTCCATATCTTGGTTATTGTAAATAACATTGTGATAAATATAGAGATGCATATATTCTTTCTAATTTGTGTTTTCATTTTCTTTTGGTAAATACCCTGTAGTAGATCATATGGTAATTTTATTTTTAATTTTTTGAGGAACCTCCATACTGCCTCCACAGTGGCTACACCAATTTGCATTCCTACCAACAGTGCATGAAGGCTGCTTTTTCTTCACATCCTTGCCAGAACTTGCTATTTCTTTTTCTTTTTCTTTCTTTTTTTTTTTTTTGTCTGATTGCTGTGGCTAGGGCTCCCAGTATTATGATGAATAAAAGGTGAAAGTGGACATCTTTGACTTGTTTGACCTTAGAAGGAAAGCTCTCAGTTTTTTACCATTGAGTATCAAGTTAGCTATGGATTTTTCATATATGGCTTTATTACGTTGACGTATGGTCTCTCTGAACCTACTTTGTTGACAGTTTTTATCGTAAGTGGATGTTGTACTTTGTCAAATGCTTTTTCTATATCTATTGAGATAATCGTATGGTTTTTATCTTTTATTACTGTGGTGTATCATGTTGATTGATTTGCCAATATTGAACCACCCTTGTATCCCTAGAATAAATCCCACTTGATTGATTTTTTTGTAATGTATTGTTTGATTTGGTTTGTTAATATTTTGTTGAGGATTTTTGCATATGTGTTCATCAGAAATACTGGCTTGTAGTTCTCTTTTTTTGTGTATCTTTTTTTGTACTATCTTTGTTGTCAGGGTGATACTGGCCCCAGAATGAATTTGGAAGCTTTGAGTATCTTTATGACCATTACTTTGAATTCTTAATCAGGCATGTTGCCTATCTTTGTTTCATTTAGCGTTTTTTGCTGTGGTTTTGTCCTACTCTTTCATTTGGGACACATTCCTTTGTCTCCTCATTTTGTCCAACTTTCTGTAGTTGCTTCTATGTGTTAGGAAAATTAGCTGTATCTCCCGATCTTGTAAGTAGTGGCCTTATGAAGTAGAGGTCCTGTGGTACCCTGTAGCACAATATCGCCTGGTCACCAGACCAACATGCTTCAGGGGTGTCTCCTGTGTGGGTTGAGTGCACTCTACTGTTGTAGCTAGCCACATTTGCCTTTGGGGCAATCACATTCAATGGCCCACTTTGCCTTTGGTAGGCTCACTGGGAAGAGTTTGGTCCCTGTGCTGTTAGGTGGCCAGTCTGGGGCTGCTGTGGGCTTATAGTTGGGTCAGCAGTTAGACCAGCTGCCTGCCCTCAGCCCATCTTCTGGGGCTGTGGTCCCACTGAATGCAAGATAGCCTCCCTGCATTGTGCACTGAGAGGTTTCTGTTGGTGGGCAGGCTGGTAGTCAGACCAGATGCCTGCCCCTAATCTGTCTATGGGGCTGCAGTCATACTATGACTCTCCCCAGGGCAGGAGTCACTTTAGAGGGACACTTGCTGAGTGAGGTGATTTGAGTGGGGTAGGTACACAGAAGAACACTGAGGCAGGGCTGTGGTGTTAGCAAGATGGGTGAAGGGTATTCACACTAGTTTCTGGAAGTCTCAGTCTATCTAGGTGGGGACAAGGGGTTGGATGGGGGAGAAATGGCCTCTGCCAGCTCTTTTGTTCTTGGAGAAGTCTCCCAAAGATCCCTTCCCCCTCAGCACACATTCTGAGGTTGGCAAATATTCACATATATCACAGGTGCTTTTCAAACTGCTGCGGCTAATGCAGTATCTTGGTGGAGTTGTTTGTTATGCTTTTCCTTTAAGGGGGAGCACTCAGCTTCCTATCACCCTTCAGCTTTTCCAGAGCTAAGCCCTGTGATCTTTAAAGTATCCAGGGTTAAGCCTTGCTGATTGTAAAAACTTGAAAAGTTAAGCCCCACTGGTTTTCAAAACCAAATGTTATGGTGACTTGTCTTCCCAGTGCAGGTCACCTCTGTCTGGCATGCCTGGTGTGGGGTCTGCTCCTCATATTTCTCCATGCTTGTGTCCCTCCTGTTTGTGGTTAGTACTTTCAGGAGTTTGGTTCCCAACATGTCCTTACCCCTCCTACCATTCTTACTTCCTCTCTACAATTAACCATGGAAAGTCTGTTCTGTCATACTTCAGGTCAATTTCTGAGTTGGTTCAACTGATGTGAGTATTATCTAGATGTGTCTGTGGGTTGAGATGAACATAGGAGCCTCCTACTCCACCATCTTCCTCATCCCTCCTTATGGTATCTCTTTCTTCTTCTTTGTAGAACTTACTACAACACGTAATGATATGCTCATTTAAATATCAGCCTGTTTTTCCCACTAGAACATAAACCCACAGAGGTCAGGGACCGTGTGCATTTTGTTCAACAGAGACTTAAAACATATTTGTCAAACGAATGATATAGTGACTTTCATTATCTTCAGTCTCTAAGGACCAACCATGTATGTCATGATGAGGGGCCCAAATTAGAAATCAGAGAACCAGGCCCCCAGTTCAGGCTTAGTTACCTCTGTGTTGAATGACTGGTCCACAAACTCTCTCTAGGCCTCTGTTTTTCACTTGCAAAGCGAGGGTAATGTTTCCAGTCCCACATATTCTTAGAGGCTGTTAGATAGAAGTGGGGTAATTTTCCATTTGCCTTGTTGTTAAAGTTAAAGCCTGATATAAACATGATGAATAATAATAGGTCCCTTGGCAGGGGGCAGAAGTGGCTCATGTCTAACTTTTTTTTTAACTTAATTTTTGTGAAAGGCCATACAGATACATGGTTCAAAATATATAAAAATAGAGGCATGTGGGTGGCACAGTCGCTTAAGTGTCTGAATTTTGATTTCAGCGTTGGTCCTGATCTTGGGGTTGTGAGATCGAGCCCCATGTTGGGCTTCACACTCAGCACAGAGTCTGCTTGGGATTCTCTCTCCCTCTCCCTCTGCCCATCCTCCTCTTGTTCTCTGTCTCACTAAAAAAAATAAATCTTTTAAAAAATATCGAAATATACAAAAAGACATACAGTGATAATCCTCCACTCCTCTGTCCCTATCTTCCCAGTCTCACTCTCAGCTAATCATTACTAATGGCTTGTTTTATAGCATTCCAGAGTTTCTTTATCTATATACAAGCAAATATCTTCCCCACAGGATTATGTCTTATACCTGCAAGTTTCCAGCTGCCTTGCTCTGTGCCCAATACTGAGAAAGTCTTCAGTTGATATCTGTTGATGAATTAACAGATATTGTAACAAAAATTGGACAAGAAAGGACATGACTTCGTAGTGTGTTTTAAAGATGGTTATGTGCAAGCTGAATATGGACTGTTGCACAGAAGAGTCTGCCAACATCTTTCCTACTCTATTCCAAGACCGACCCCTACATCTGGGCCTTTGCTTTGTTTTGATTTTTTTCTTTGTTTTTTAATGGAGGTAAGCACTTTATGGGGAAATCTCGATTCATTGATTGTTACAAAGATAAAATTAGTCACTTCATGAAAAGGTCTTGGAACAGTGTCTGGCACAAAGACAGAAACCAGTGAGCACTAGAAATTAAGATCGAATGCAGTCTTACTCCTAGCCACAATTCACTTCAAGTCACTTGTTAATCCTATCCACCCAAAATTAAGATGTGGAAGTCCTAACCTCTACTGCCTCAGAATGTGACTGTATGTGGAGATAAGATCTTTTTTTTTTTTAAAGATTTTATTTATTTATTTGACAGAGAGAGAGAGATCACAAGTAGTCAGAGGCAGGCAGAGAGAGAGGGGGAAGCAGGCTCCCTGCTGAGCAGGGAGCCCGATGTGGGGCTCTATCCCAGGACCCTGAGATCATGACCTGAGCCAAAGGCAGAGGCTTTAACCCACTGAGCCACCCAGGCACCCCAGGAGATAAGATCTTTAAAGAGGTAATTAAGGTAAAATGAGGTGGTATGGGTTGGTCCTAATCCAATATGACTGGTGGCCTTGTAGGAAAAGATTAGGACACAGACTCACATAGAGGAAGACCATGTGACAACACAGTGGGAAATGGCCATTCATCAGCCCAGAGAGAGGCCTCAGAAGAAATCAAACCTGTGGACACCTTGTCTTGGACTTCCAGCCTCCAGAAATGTGAAATAGTGAATTTCTATTGTTTAAACCTCCTACTCAGTGGGACTTTGTTCTGGTCACCCTGCCAAACTAACACACCTTGCTCAACCCCTCATTTCCCAAACACATTAAACTAGAGATGTTGCCTTGTTTTCTTTTCTTTTTTTAAGATTCCATTCATTTATTTAATTGACAGAGACACAGCGAGAGAGGGAACATAAGCAAGGGGAGTGGGAGAGGGAGAAGCAGGCCTCCTGCCGAGCAGGGAGCCCGACGTGGGGCTCCATCCCAGGACCCTGGGATCATGACCTGAGCCTAAAGCAGATGCTTAATGACTGAGCCACCCAGGCGCCCCAGAGAAGTTTCCTTCTTTTATCACCTGTGAAGGAGTTTCTGTCCAGAAGGGAGGCAGGAGGAGTATACACCCCAAGGTGGGCTGCACGGCATCTGCCCCAGGAGCCCTCCAGCTGTGCATGGGGATGGAAACCAATCTCCTGGCAAGCTCTTTGAATGTGTGTGGGCAGAGCTGAGCAGCCACGGCCCTGCTGTGAGGAGAAGCTGACCCTCAAGGAGGGGACAGAGGGCAGACCCCTCCAGGGGTCCCGCCCAGTGTCCCACCTTCACCCCAACACCTCTAATGGCAGCTCCACCTCTGCCTCCCTGAGCTTTGATTCCTACCCATTTCTGTACTAAGTTCATGGGAGGTGGTTTGTGACATTTGCTGCTTAGAGGGTCCTGACTAATACAGTCCCTACAGAATAAGATCCTAACTCAGGCTGCTGGCCAGGTTCCTCCCTCTCACTGCTGCCCTTCCCTAGTGCAGAAATGCTCCAGGGACGGGGGAAAGGTTGGGGGGAAAGGTTCACCTCTGAGCCTCCAGACAGGCCTGCAACCAGAACAGCCACCCTCAGCTGTGCAGTGCTTGCTAGTGCCCACCAGGCCTCCCCTGCTGGTGCCTCCTCTCAGGTCCCCCCTGCCCCCGACCCTCACCCCCAGAGGCTGAACCTCCCTCCTCTGAGCTTCCCTGGTCACATGGTATGCATTCATGCCTCGGCCCTGGGCTCCTCAAGGCCAAGATCTGGGTAGTAACCAGCTCTGCCTTCTCAGAACCTGCCGGAGTGCCTTGTGCCTGCGGGGCAGGTGATCAGCGGGGTGAGTCTGCATGGCTCCCAGGTTGTCCTTGGCGGTTTGGCCCTCAGCTCCTGGGAGTCCAGTAGTGCTCACCAAGTTGCAACCCAAGGGCCAGCATTGAGTCTCTTACAGCTTGCTGTTTGCAAAGTCAAGTGGGATCCAGATCGCGGCCAAGCCTGTGAAGCAGCTCATAGTTAAAATGCCATTGCCAAGTGCTCACTTGAGCAGGTCTCACTGGAGCGCAACAGAGCGGGCTGTCCCGGGTCCTGGGGCTCGCTGTCCTCACCGGGCTGACCAGAGTCCAGCATGTGGCTACATATTAAAGGATAGGAGGTCAGGTGGGGGCCAGATACAGTTTATAAAGTCACATGCCCCAGTGGCCCAACGAATTGGCTGTGGTCTCATCCTGGACGGGTGGAGGGTGGGGGAGGGTTTGTGGGGGGTCATCACTGTGCTTTTGGGCAACATTGTATAGTGGCTCAGAGCTAGACACGAGGCTTCCCAGTGCAGTGCTGCCCTCAGTGAGCTGCGTGCCTTCAGGGAGGTCTCGTAACCTCTCTGAGCCTTTTATCACCATTGGCCAGAGAGAACAGTATGTTAAATAAATGGGGATATGCTTAAGAATGCATGAAATACTATGCTTGAAAATGTTTTCTTCTAATACCTTAGAGATGATTGTTGTTGGCTTGTTTGCCTGTTTGCTTTTTCTCAAGCCTATTTAATTCCAGTCCTTGGAACTCCTCCCCCTACCTTCTCATGCTCCAGCCTCCTCTGGGTGATCCTAAACCTGCTTCCCATCCCTCCTCACAGCCCGCACAACCTGCCACATCCGATCCCTTTTCTCCTCCATCTGCCAAACCTTCCTTTTTCTGTGCACTCCTAGTTCTTGCTTGTCCCCTAAACCCTCCCCAGCACTACGCTTCCTTCTCTTCCCATCTTAATCTCGTGATTCTCAGCCCTGGAGCTGAGGAATCACACGGTCTCCTAAGTGACTGCTCATTTCAGGGCACGTGCAGCTGAGTCACTTTCATTACAGGGGGAGTGAGATCAGAGGGGACAGATCAGCATACACCCCTCACTACCTATGGTCCCCCATCGCGGAACTGTCAGTGGCAGCACTGTTCCCTGCTCCCAACTGGTGGAATCTTCCAGATACAGGGCTAAGTGTTCATATGCATATTTTATTTCACTTTTTCACAATAGTCTTGTGGGTAGATCACCTAGTTTGGACATGAAGAACCACGGTTCTCAGCAAAGCTGTGTTTAAAGCAGTGAGGCACAGTACTTGTCCATTCCACCTGGGGCCCAGAGAGACCCATTTCTGACCCATTTCCAGCAGCTTAGCACTGGGCTTGCTAATGGCCTACTTCCTCCTTTGGGGCTTCCTCGTGCTCCAGAAAGCCACCTGGTTCACCTTCTACTCAGCTGGCTGATGGGAGGGGGTTCAGGATGCATGCGCTTTGGTGGAAGGCTCTCAGCTACATTATCACGGGCGATTGTCCAGAAGGTTGCTTGTTGTTTGTGCACGAAGAAAGCCGCCAGTGTTCCCCTGACCCGAATGTGCTGAGGAAGCACGTGGTGGCCTGGGAAGGGCCTCAGTGACTGTGATATGGCTTTGTGCTCTTCCTGTGGGCAGAGGGGAGCAGCTCAGCCACCCTCTAGGTCCTTCATTTAGCTGGTACTATGAACTGAATTAGATCTCTACCAAAATGCATGTGTCAAAAGCCTAACCCCCCATGTGATGGTATTTGGAGCTGGGGCCTTTGGGAGATAATTGGGTCTGGAGAGGTGATGAGGGTGGGGCCCTCATGGTGGGATTAGTGCCCTTATAAGAAGCAGCACCAGAGAGTTTACCTTCACTCCCATATGTGACGATGCAGCAAGCAGGGGACTGGGAAGAGTCCTTGCCAGGACCCCTGTGCAGGCATCCTGATCCTGGACTTCCAGCTTCTAGAACTTCAAGAAAATGCCTTTCTGTTGTGTAAGCCATATGGCCTATGGTACTTCGTTATGGCAGCCCGAGCAAACTCCTACAGTTAGTTTCCTTATTCTCAGGGCAGTACAAGGTATCAGCATGATTGCTGTTGGATTATGATCCCTGGTATGGTTTCACATTTCAAGAGTGCAAATTGGCAAGCATTTTGCTGAGGATCTGCTACTAGAGGCTTTGCTCTGAGTTTAAATTCTCTATCTCTTCTAGAAGAGTGGTTCTGTTCCCAGGCCATCTGTCTGCTGAAATCCTACCAACCCTGACCCCTTGGACCCACAGCAACCCCACCCCACCCTCTGCAGTGTCCCTAAGTTTGCCTACTTTCCTTCTCTTTCTCTCCCTCTTGCCCTGGTCTCCAGATCAGACGATGGTGGAGGCCTCTCCCTGGCACTGTGGGCAGGGAGCTCATTCTTCCCTTTCCAAGTACAAAGCATCACTATGCCTGCCGGGCCTCACAGGAAAAATGCAAATGAGGCTCTGGGTGTGGCCAAGCCTTGGGGCCCCAAGTGCTGACCTGCATTTTTTCTTGCTGTGGCCTTTGTTTTCCCTTGCAGGAGATGGGACCTGAAATATAAAGAGAATTTAAACTTTTCATAGACCCCAACAGGGCCATCACCAGCAACTGGGTACCGAGAGCCATTGATTCTGGCTACTTAACACTCAGCAGTGCCCAGGAGAACTGGATATGCTCTGAAAACTATGAACAGTAAGTGAAAGAAAAGCTCATAGAAGTTTTCCCAAACAGACAAGAATCCTAAAAATCTACATCACTACCGTTAAGTAGTTATGAAGCTGCAGCTCCCCTGAACTTCAGTAATAGAGCCAGTATTTGATTAATCATGCTAGAGAAAAGAATGATCTTTCTATTGTCTCCACAGACGGTTACACTGCAGAGTCATTCTTCCGTGAAGAGGCGCAGACAGCCAGAAAATATAGGGAACAAAGTATTTAGAAATGCCTCAGATGATTAATTAGTAAAATTGCTGCATTCTTCCTCTGGATTTTGTAATATTTGTGGTACCGGTCAGCTTCTTAAACTTGAACTAATTTTGTATTTGTAGTTTTGTTTTTCTTTCCTTAAAGAGGGTCTCCTGACACCGACGAAGCTTCAGGACCCGTGAAACCCAGCTCCAGCCCCGCCTCTGGAACTTTCTCAGAATGACTTGGGACGCACACTCCTCACCTTCATTCTTTCTGCCCTGTCAGCCAGCCTTTCTGCAGAGCTCACTGGAACAGATTCCAGCCACTCTCAGTGGCTAACCGTGTGCATGCCCAGGAGACCTGGGGTATAATCTTAACAGGTAATTTTCCCCACTGTGTATGAACCTTCCACCCTTGAAAATAAGATATGGTTCTTCTCAGGCACGGAGACATAACGAAATGCCACAAATGTTATTGACTTTCTCTTCTGTGTGTCCTACTTGAAGCACCACATTTTCTAGAGACAACAATGGGATACCAAGAATGGGAGGCAATGACAGGCCACTTAAGTGACTTTACAAGAAATCCTGGAAAGAACCGGATTGAATTTCCCCCTGAAACTTAAGCAAACTGCTAAAAATTACTTCCCTGGAGCAGAGTATGATGTTGACATGCTTTTGGTTATTCACTGGTAGTTAACTTTTCATTCTGTTTTCAGGCAAGTAGGCAATATTCCAAGCTCTTGACATCTATGGGCCCCAATTTGTACGAAGTTCCTTTTTTGCCCCAGATCCTCCTAATACCAAAGTTTTAATGAGATAATTGGATCACTAAAAGAACACTTCTGAGCAGCCCTGGGAGAGCTGCACCCTCTGTCTGCTTGTTTAGATACCCGTTAAGCATTGTCCTAGATTTGGAGTTTGTTACCCATAATCCCATTGTGGCTACTTGACTGCATTAAAATTTGATATGCTTCCTGTTGGGAGGGATGAAACTTTTTTTAAAGGATTTTATAATTTATTTGTCAGAGAGAGAGAGAGAGAGAGAGCACAAGGCGGGGGGCAGCAGGCAGAGGGAGAAGCAGGCTCCCCACTGATCAAGGAGTCTGATGCGGGACTCGATCCTATGACCCCAAGATCATGACCTGAGCCTAAACCAAGAGTCGAATGCCCAACGAACTGAGCTGCCCCAGTGCCCCTATAGTCTTTTAATTTAGGAGTTACAAACATGAGAGAAAAAAATAGGTATGTAAGTCATTCATATTTCACAAAAAGTAAGATTTATTTGTTGAAATAGGAACTTTTACCCCAGAATAATCTCAGCTCCCAAAATCCTTCTCACTCAGGCTGTCTCACCTACTCCCCTTTGAATCTCTTGGCATTCCTGAAATCTTTGAAACCCTTAGCGTTCAAAGTTTAAGATTGCCATTTAGACCAAAAACCCCACAAGAAATGGCTACGAACAGGAAGGGCAGCCAGTGAGTCAGTGGCTCATCCGATAATGAATCAAACACCTACTACGTTCTGATCATGAAAATGAGCGATCATCGTTAGGCTTTTCGGTCAGTTTCGGTTTGGCAAAGCAGTCCGAACCTGTCCTCACTGAGCTCAAAAGAGTAGTCTTTCAGGAGTGGGATCTGCAAGCCACGTGACACAACGTTTTCAGGGGTTGAATTTTAAAAATGTAAACCAGCAATAATTCTAGGACCAGCGGGACTGCGGAGAGGTTTCATCTAACAACTGACATCTATGAATATTAATAAGCGGCTGTTGCCCCGGGAGCCACCCCTCCTTCCGCTGACTGCTTCTCCCTGTGAGTGTGGGCCTTCTAGGCGCCTTTATTAATATCCTAGACAGAGCAGGCTGTGGGAGTTGTGTGCTTTCTAACTATACTGCATTTCTGCAGCTATCAGCACAGAATAGGGTGCCTGTCCTACCGAATATGACAGGGTACTTTTTTCCAGGAGAGTACCAGCAAGGATCTGTTTATCTAAATGAGCTCCTTACTGCCTTGGAAATCCTAGTCTTCTGGACAGATGCATTTTAGGGGGCATGGAGCCCCTCCCATGGGGAGGGTACGGCAAAGGCCTGCAGGGTGGGCATGCTGTGGTCCTCAGGCCCAGGGCAGCTGTGCAGCTGGGGGGATCCTGGATAGCTGTGCCCTCAGTCGGGACAGGAAGTTCAGAGCTGGGAGAGAGGCCTCGTGGTAGCCAAACCTCAGCAACCAGCCAGGGGGTAAAACAGATTTCCTTCTTTGAACTGCCTTCTTCTCACCCTTTAAATATTTGAAAGAATTTCTGAGGACAGCTGACGGGTAATTTTAAGAAATGATAATGTCATGCAACTATTATATCTGTTTCCCCAAAAGTTGATTCTAGATTTTTAGCCGTGTGCAGACGATGATCTAGAAAGGTCTATAACAATGCAGGAAGATCTCTGTCACTATGTTGACCCCGCAGCATCTGAAGTCCCTTCCCACATTGGGGAACTTCCTACGTTAGGAAGTAGGCCCTCCCACCATAGACAGTGAAAATGCTAGATGCTTATGTTTCCAGCCACCACGGCTGCTAGGATGTCAATCAGATGGCCTTGCCCCAGACTTTGAATTGGAAGTCTTGCTCAGAGAAGCATGAACTGCATCGTGTTATTCTAGAGAGAGATTCCCTTACCCAACACCCTTTATAACCCCTTACCCTCGCCTGCCCCTGCTATAGAGCTTGGTCATGCCAAATGTGTGCTTTCTTAGTTTCCTTTGCATCACTAGAGAAGTGTATCTTCTGGCCAGGAGAATCCAGGTGGAGGTCTGTCTTGAGATCTCTGAGAAAAAACTCTTGCCTTCCTGCTATGGGAGTCACCCTTTCTGTCTTATCCTGATTTCTTCCTTGACCGTCAATGTCTTATCTAGGGCTGCAGCAGCCATGTGGCCACCATGAGGGCGCATCCTTGGAGCGTTGTCAGAGTCAATATGCTGAGGGGGGGTAGAGCAGATCAAAAGAGCCAGAGTCCTTGGCAGATTTTTTTGGACAGTTGAATCCATGTTTGGCAACAAATGACTTCTAGATCCTAGAGAAAAAGAAGCATTTCTTTTTAACCTATTTATTAACCAGGTTTTCTGTTCTCTGCAACTATTTTCATTCCCAGCCAATACAGGCAGTTTCCAGGGTCCAGGGTTGGTGTAGTCGGTGATGCGAAGTACCACATCAGAGCTGGTGGTGGTAGCACTTGATTGTTCTGCAGCATTGTTTTGGACATCATTCCTTTCTCGTAGTCTCCACATTCCTGCAGAAGTTCTGAAGATTTTGTAAGCTGCATAACGTGCCTTTTGATACATTCTTTTTCTGCTTAAACTAACCAATGTTAATAAAAAATAAAAAAGATGAGGTCTTAGCATGGGTCCTAATCTAATATGATGGCATCCTCATAAAAGGAGGAAAATTGTACAGAGATTTCCAATTACTTCTATTGCTTGCAATCAAGAATCCTGAGAAATACAGAAATTGACACCAGGAGGGTTGGCAGCAATACACCCTCAGGAAATGGGGGAGAATTTGAGCTCGATTATCTAGCCTGGTTGGATTTAATGACAATGAAAATTCAAGTCATATTAAGACAGCTCATGCACAAATGGTTTCTTGTGGTCGCTTGTAGCAATCATCAAGTACAGTGAAGGTCCCACTGAAGTTAGGGCATTGAGAAACTAAGCGGTTGCTTCCAGAGCACAGCATGAAGGGCACAAAGAAGTCAAGAATTGTGGGGTGGAGTGGTTGATCCTAATGGCTGGAAAGATTAAGGAGCGAATGAGCAAGTCTTAAATGATAGTTCAAGGCACAGTCTGAAAACGAGGGGCTTTCAATGACTACTGAAAGAATATCTTATATTTTGCAACAGCATCTAAAACCAAAAGGCAGATTCCATGGATTCCTGATTCGCAACATCTGTTAGAGTCACAGTCTCCTCTCATCTCTCGTTGGTGGTTAGGAAACTGATCAGAAAGAGTGGGAAATGGGACACATGGGACTGAGAATTCACAGCACACAAAGCTTCCCTTGTTTTAGGAAGTAGCCCCTTCTCCCTGTTTTTCTTCTCTTGCTTTAAGACCCATAATGTTCTTGCCTGAAGAAGTTGCTTTGCAAGGTGTGTGGGGGGTACAGATCCAAGTCCCTTTTTACCACCCCTCATCTCATTGTCTTGGTCTCATTGGTCTTCAGACCAAAACCAGAGATAAATGCCAGCACGTCCATCACATTATAAAGCCAAATCTGGATGGGCGAGATTTACATACCAAAGTGCAAGATTTTGCTCTTTATTTTGGCAAAAGTCTTGGGGATACATGTGGGAATCAATTCTGAGGGTGCTAAACCAGGGAGGGAGGAACAGGATGTTTCCTTCCCAAGAGATTCTAGCATAGTGTGCTTCCTGGAGCAGGGGGAGTGGTTCTGTTTGCTTGCTTGCTTGGCTGAGTGAAACCTGGTGGCCCACACCAAGAGAAGTTGAAACACACATTTCTTTGGCCTAATGGAGAAGCAGGACCCAAGGTAAAAGGAACGCTGGTGTGGGTATATTGTGTATGACCCATTCACCAATCTCCTAACTCTGTTCTCTGAGAGGGACCAGAAAGATGCTCCTTGCATCAAGGCATTGAGAAATCCACTGGTGAGGGAAATGCCACCATCTCTCAAAAGCACTGTCATGGCTGATTTCGTGTATACCAGGGATGCTGTTGAGAGCTTCTAGAGTTAAACAGACTCCCTCATATTTGCTAGGATTCCAGGTCCCAGAGGTCAGTGGTGGCACAACCACAGAGAGAGGCGAGGTCATCTCAGTGGAAGACATGCTGACTGTCACCATTCTCAGGACCGGTCTGGGAATCAGAATTGTCTGCACATCAGATACCTTTGGCAGAAAATAGTTGATCATGAGCCCTAGCACCAAAATAGAGGGGCAGTTCTCTAGGGCCCTACATAATTCATATGATAGAAGCAAACCAAAATGCTTCAGATCTGACAAGTCATCAACAGACAACTTGTACCCCTGTGCAATTCTTAGGCCTGACCTCGAATGCTACAGAAGTAGTAACTTCCTACAATGTCCACATTTAACTGTCCAGTTGATGTAGAATATGGACAGGTCTTGGAGAGTGACAATGGATATCATAAGCTTGTAAGGTGGTAACTTTGTACAGCAAATCCACCCAACCCATGGAGGAAATGTTCTTTTCTCATTGCCTATTAAACAAAGAACTCCAAATGCAGCATTGTCTCATCTGGCAAGGATGGCTTCCCATCTCGCTTCAGGGTTATATCAACTCTGATTCCGCCACAATTCGGTCTATAGAAGTTGTAATCATCTCACCATTCTTTAGGAAGTCACAGAGATCACAGTGACTACTACATTGATGATATTATGCTTGAGGACCTAAAGAGCATGTATTGTATTTATTCTAGATATGTTAATAAGATACATGCAAATCATAGTGTGGGATGTAAGTTTCATGAACCTCCAGAGGATTGTGACCTTAGGAGACAATTTTAGAGAGTCTAGTGGTCTAGGTAGGTTAATATAGCTTTTCCAAAGCAAAGCAAAGGTTGTACCTCACACAACCTCCTACAGGAAAAAGACAATGCTTCAAAGTCCCCTGTGGAAGCTACACTTGTCACATTAGGTGTGCTTCTCTGACCCCCTTACTGCGTGACTCAAAGGGTGCTAATTTTGAGGAATGGCCCAGAGATAGAGAAGACTCTCCATCTTGTTTGGGCCACAGTGCAATCTGCTCTGTCACCTTTGGCTCAGTGGATCCAGTGGTACTCTAAGTGTCAATGATGATTGGAAGCACGTGTGGGACTTGTGACAAGCCCTATTAGGAGAATCACAGTGTCAGCTACCAGTGTTTTGGAAAAACCCCTAACTTCTTTCTCAAGTGACTGTTTTCCTTTTGAGAAAAATATTTGGCTTGCTTCTGGGCCATGGAAGAAACCGAATGCCTTATCAAGAAAGTCAGCCTACCATGCAGTCTGAGCTGCCCATCCTGAGCCTGCTGTTATTTGGATCCATCAAGCCACCAAGTCAGGTCACCAAAAGACCCAGCAACACTAGAGGCTCTCAGTATTCAAGAGGACAGGTTGACTTGTCCCATGGGTGTAAGTCAACTTCTTTCCCCAGATAGCCCAGTCCTTATTCAGTGGGTCATGGACACAGTGACCACGTAGGCAGAGGTTGAAATTATTCATGTTATTAACAGTTTAGACTTCCACTTCCAACGCTGATCTGATTTCTTTCTTGCATCACTAACCACCTGTGAGTGTTCCAAAAGGTACCAAATTCAGAGGAGGTCCTACACAGCCACTTGGAAGCAGAGTATATAGACTTCTTTATTCATGGAGGGGATCAGTGATTTGTCCTCACTGGAATAGACAATGCTTCTGAAATTGGATTTACTTTCTTTGCCCACCATGCCTATGCTATCATGTTCAGACTTTCTGAGCACCTGTTCTTCATCATGGTATTCCACACAATATTGCTTCTGACTAAGGACCTCACATTACACCAAAAAGAAGAAATGAGGTGGGTTACTATCTGTCCCTTAGTAGCAGCTGGCTTATAGAATAATACAATGATCGACTGTAGCCTTAGTGCCTGCTGGAAGACACACCTGTAAAGACAATATGACTGTCCTGTATTCATAGCACATCTTCTGGTCTCAAGGCCAATGTATGGTGTTTCTCCTGCAGCCAGGAGCCCTGGGTACAGGTTCCAAGAGGATGACCTCTCTAATACGCCAAATGACCCATTTGCAAAGCATTTGGTTCTATTCCCTTCTTTGGGCTTTCCTAGTTTGAAGGTCACAGCAACCAAGGAGGAATTCTTCTAGCAGGAGACTCAAGCATATTTCATTTGAGATTGAAGTGGAGACACTGGCTCTTTCAGACTCTTCATACCAGTGTTTGAGATTGCAAAAAGGGGGAGTTAGTGTTGACTTTGATGAGAGTGACACTCAGGGGGACACAAGGTTGCTGTTATATTGGCAAAAGGAAGCCAATAGAATCTAGCTGTGATGGGCTCCCTTGTAGCACTGGTATGTCCAATGGGAAACAATGTATTTTGTTAAAAAAATTAACATACACAGATCCCTCAGACATGAGGGTTATTTCCTGATTAGTTTAGATGCTTAATAAAAGGGAGATTTTATAATATGCATTTAAGAGAGGAATTCTAGGGACGCCTGGGTGGCTCGGTCAGCTAAGCGGCTGCCTTTGGCTCAGGCCATGATTCCAGGGTCCTGGGATCAAGCCCTACATCGGGCTCCCTGCTCAGTGGTGAGCTTGCTTCTCCCTCTCCCTCTCCCTCTGCCTGCTGCTCTGCCTACTTGTGCTCTCTCAGTCAAATAAATAAGTAAAATCTTAAAAAAAAAACTCCTAAATTGATACAGTTTTTATAATACTTATAGTCTTGTGACCACTTGCAAAAATAAGGACTCTTCTACTTATATTTTCTTTCTTGCTGTGTCATATGTATATTTATGTCTATTTTAACTAATTCCTTTTTTACTTTTAATTTTCTTCTGTTTATATAGGATAAATTAGTAATGGATAACTTAATCTAGAAGATTAGAATATTGAGACACGGCCATGGCAGAATTAAAGGAGGAATGACTATCACCCACAGGTCCTGGGCTTTAAGCTGGACACAGAAAATCACCCTTCAGCATGACCCTTTTGTGGGGAGGAGTGAAGGTATTTTGCAAGTGTATAGGTATGTTGCATTATTTTAAGTGGAAGGATTTTATATGGTTTTTATTTTCAGAAGTGTCAGCATAGTAAAAAGCATATTTGATACTGGTAAAGACTGCTAGTTCTTCCCTAATTCCATTCTCCTCTTTGTCCATAATAACAGAACTTTGACTTTTAGCCATATGGAACAAAAACTACATTTCCTAATCTCTCTTGCAGTTGTCTCATTAAGGTAACTAAGTTCTAACAATGAGGTGAAAGTGGATGCATTCTGTGGTATTTCTGGGAAGGCTCCATAAACAGGAAGGGACAAGTGCCTGCTAGTTCTCTCCTGTCCTTCCTAATGCCAGCCTGGGAGATGGATGCAATGGTTGGAGAGCCAGCAGCTATTTTGGATCATAAGGTAGTCTTGTGACTAGAGGTCTTACAGATGAGAAATATCACAGCCTGAGCCTCTGATGACAAATTACATTCTTTCAGCATAATAAAACATAACCATATTTTTCAAATGCCCAGGCAAGTGCAGGGAAGACCCTGGTAAACAAGGCATAGTTTCTAGCCTAAAGAAACTTACAAACAAGTCTAGTGGCAGGCCAATTACGCAAGGTTGCTCTGTGAGCACACAGGTGCTCTAACCTAATCCTTAGTAGATGGTGGGTGGTGTAGTCTGGGAAAACTTTCGGGAGGAAGTAACCTCCTTATAGATGAATAGGATTTGGCCAGTTGTTGGAGGAAGGGGTGGAAAGAATTTTCTAGGTTTAGGGGAGTTAAGAGGTGTTTAATACTGTGTAACACCTCTTAAAAGACACAAGTCAGGGAGCTAAGCTAGCATAGGAATGTGGACTTTATCCTCAGAAAGATGAGGGGCAAGTGAAAGGAATTAAGCGTGGGAATGACAAAGAAAAGAAAAAAAATCAAAAGAAAGAAATTAAAAAATGAACACTCCAGCTGCCCTGTGCAGCAAGGATTGAGGGGAACAAGATCAGAGGTAGGGGGGTATTTTCTCTTGGCGATGAGAAGAGAAAGAGGAAGGAGAACAGGAGCACGGCAGCAAAGGCACACTTGGCCTTGATGAAGCACCTGAAATGTATTGGGAAAGTGTAAACACTAATTTGGAGGACAAACAGAGCTGGATCCAGGCTCCCCGGGGCCCGTTTTAGAAAAAACACACAATTAGGCACGAAGCTGACTATAAAGATGAGAAAAGGAGTCACAAGAAATTACTGGAGCCTTGGAGATTCGGGCCTCTCTCCTCTGTTTATCCGAACTTCTTGTCCAGACTTGCTTCCAGAGGTCAGCCTGGCATCTCCTCTCTGCCTGGAGCACTCCCCAGCTCCCGGCACCGCAGGGGAACGCTGGAGAGACGTCCTGGGGCGTAAACAAAGTCAAGTTTTCCGTCAGGGAGGAGCGACCCTCTCCCGCGTCGCCTAAGAGCGGGCTTGGGGTCTGGCGGGCTGGGCGGGATTGGAACCGGAGCCCGTGTGCTCAGAGCAGTCGCGCTTCATTCTGGAGTCCTGTGGCCTCGGTGGCCCCGACCCAGCCCCAGCTCCTCGCGGTACTAGCGCGCTGCTGGGAGGTGAGGGCGCGGCATGCGCCGTGTGGCTCTCCGGGAGAAAAATGCCCCGGTTACCACCGAGACGAGGCCGTAGCCACAGGAACCACTCCTTTCCTGACTCCGGTATCCGCGACCTCAGAAACCCAAACTCTCTGTCTTGGGCATTTCTGGATTTGGAACGAAACATCACCCCGGCCTGAGATTTCCAAGGAAAAACGCCGGCCACTTCACAGCCGGTTTTATTTTTAATGGGGTGGGGGGAGAGACAACAAAGTTTGCTGTTTCGAAATAAAAGAATTAACTTCTGCAAAACAAGTAATCGTCAGCGGACAGCGCGAGGCAGCTGGAAGCACTGAACGAGGCCGAGCTCCTTCTGAAGCCGGGGGCTTCAGGTGCTGCGCGCAACGGGGGCGCGCGGTGTCCGGCGGGCGGCGGGGCGGTGGTGGGGCGCCCGGCGCGGCGTCGGGGACGGGGCGGTGTCTGGAGGGGGC